>JAWNPN010000041.1:4482500-4936714 GCA_035047485.1 Drosophila peninsularis
CCGCCCTTCGGCTCGAGCCGCACCGTGAATATGATCTGGTGCAGGCTGCTGCCGCTGCTCTTGCTGCTGGAGCTGGCCGCCGAGCCGTACACCTTGCTCTCCATGGGCGGCGGCAGCGCGGTGCAGTCCACGCTGCGGAGAAAGGGAGCGAGAGATTAGCTATGGCCCAAGGACGAGCCCAGGGACAGCTCACCTGGCGTAGCGATTTAGCTCGTAGCCGCCGTAGTGGGAGGCCTGCTCGTGCTCCTCGTCCTGCTCGTCCTCCTCCTGCTCGGCCAGCTCGGTGGTCAGGCTCTGCGTGTTGGCCGCGCCGTTGGCCAGGCGCCAGGTGCCGTTGGGGGGCGGGTGCCGCAGCTGTACCGACTGCAGGCTGCCCGTCTCGTCCAGGCTCGAGTTGGCCCGGAAGTAGTCCGGCTGCGGCGTGCTCGACTTGAGCGAAATGCAGTCGTTGTACTTCACCTCGCCGTACTTGGAAGCCACATAGGCGCTGCTGTACAGCTCGCTGTCGGCGCCGCCGCCACCGGCCACGGTGGTGCAGTTGCTGTAGATGGGTGGGTTGGGCAGAAAGTCGGGCAGCACCACGCGCTTGATGGTCAGCGTGGTGAAGTCCGTGGTTGCTGCGGCTGCTGTGGCGCTGGCTGTCGCTGTGGGCAGCTCCTTGAGCAGGGCGTCCACATTGAAGTGCTGCACCGGATGCTGGTCCACCGCGAGCAGGATGTCACCCGGGCGCAGCGTGCCGCAGCGATGGGCGGGGCTGCCCATCTTGACATCGGAGATGACCAGCCCGCCGTGGCTCGAGCCGCTCACGCTGAGGCCCAGGCCGCACTTGCCCGCCCGCAGCAGCTTCACGTTGAACACGCCGCTGGAGGGCACCACCGCGTCGGGCATGTCGAACTCCACCTCCAGCTCCAGCCAGTGGGCTGCGGCATGGGCTCCGCCGCCAGCACGGCCGTCGAGGAGCTGCCGCATGGCCGCCGCGTCCAGGCTGTACATCTTGTTGATGGCCACGATGCGGTCGCCCGGCTGTATGCAGCCGCTGCGGTCGGCCACCGAGTCGGTCAGGATCTGGGCAATGCTGACGGCGCGGCCGCAGCTGCTCGCCGCGCCCAGCACAATGCCAGCGCCCTGGCTGCAGTCGAGCAGCACCGGAAAGCTCTCCGCCCGGCACAGGCCGCCGGACAGGCTGCCAGTGCCGGCCACTGCACCCGTGCCCACCGCGCCCGCCGCACCGCCCGCCTCCAGCGGCAGCGAGCTCTTGCGCACGAAGCGCTGTCGGCCCGGCCTGCCCGTCGACTTGCGCGACTCCAGCGTGCTGAAGCTATACTTGGGACTGCCCAGCGCCGTGTGACCTATGCGAGCGAAGCCAGACATGAGAGTACACATTAGTCGCTGCCCCACGGTATTTATAGACGCCACCCCACTGTGCCCAGCTGCTCGCTTAGCCGCACTATTTACGATCCTGCCGGGCCGTACTTGGCCAAAAAGCTTTTAGCTCTGCCGCCTGCGGCTGATGCGCCATGTGTGAGAAATAGTTCATGGCGGCTAATCCGCAGCTTAGCTTAGTGTGTGTGTGTGTGTGTGTGTGTGTGTGTGTGTGTGTGTGTGTGTGTGTGTGTGTGTGTGTGTGTGTGTGTCTGTTTGCTTGCCCCCGTCGATCTTGCTTAAGAATTTACGGCCCTAAGTAGTCGCCCATTGTCGCCCCCCGAATTATTCGTCTTTCCATTTTGCCCTCAAATACAAATTGATTGGCATTCAATGTGCGCGAAGCGAGGGTGGCCCAAGCAGTTGCTAAACATATATTTTTTATGAAAGTGTATATCTTGAAGAAAGCTATATTTTAGCTATATATGCAGATATATATGAATATATTAACTTCCCATATATATCTAGGATTCTACCCATATTGTGTCTATCATTTGAGAACTTTTGAAGGCAAAAGCTTGGGCCGTGAGGGCTATGATCAGTTTCCTTATGGATGTAGCCTATATCTCATCATATATATAGAGATAGAGATAGAGATAGAGATAGAGACATATAAGAGAGGACAAATGATTGGCCCAAAGTTCGCCTTAAGAGCAACTGCCGGAGCAACCCTCGTCTGGGCATTTAGCTGTTTGTTTGTTGATAGCGGCCTCCGCTGTTCATTAGCCGAACGCCCACGCAACGAGACCTTCAAATGCACCATGTTTGGTGGGCTTTTGGCATTGCACAAGCAGCCAACGATCGGAGCACTTAGATAGCCAAAAGCAAAGAGCCTCGAAATGCCGATGGAGACGCAACGAAAGATGGGAGCTGGCGATGGGAGCTGCTTTGGCTCTGGGACTTACCTCGTCGCGCCAGCGCATGTGCCGGCATGATCTGCATTTGTGTGTAGCCGCGGCCGGTGCCGGTGTCCAATATGGTCATCACCTCGTCGGGACTGTAGGCCGTGTGCTCGATCATGGTGTCATCAATGAAGAGCACCTGATCGCCGACAGATAAGGCGCCACAGCTGCAACACACAAAGATTGCAGCAATTCAGTTTTCAGTTTTCAATGCACGACTTCTCATGCTAGCTCAGGCCTTGCATGGGTTGCCAGACTAGCTAAAAATAGCAGTGTGGCAATGCTGAACTGCATTAGATCAGCTGGGACTACATATTTGCTGAATTATGAGTGCTCATAAGACTCAAATAAAGTGTAAGTGTTGCCAGACATGCTAAAAATAACAATATGGCAACGCTGAAGTGCTTAAGTTGTGCATTAGATCAGCTGGGACTACATATTTGCTGAACTATGACTGCTCATAAGACTCAAATCAGTTGTAAGTGTTGCCAGACATGCTAAATGTTACAGTGTGGCAACGCTGAAGTGCTTAAGCTGTGAATTAGATCAGCTGGGACTACATATTTGCTGAATTATGAGTGCTCATAAGACTCAAATCAGTTGTAAGTGTTGCCAGACATGCTAAATGTTACAGTGTGGCAACGCTGAAGTGCTTAAGCTGTGAATTAGATCAGCTGGGACTACATATTTGCTGAACTATGACTGCTCATAAGACTCAAATCAGTTGTAAGTGTTGCCAGACATGCTAAATGTTACAGTGTGGCAACGCTGAAGTGCTTAAGCTGTGAATTAGATCAGCTGGGACTACATATTTGCTGAATTATGACTGCTTATAAGACTCAAATCAGTTGTAAGTGTTGCCAGACATGCTAAAAATAACAATATGGCAACGCTGAAGTGCTTAAGTTGTGCATTAGATCAGCTGGGACTACATATTTGCTGAACTATGACTGCTCATAAGACTCAAATCAGTTGTAAGTGTTGCCAGACATGCTAAATGTTACAGTGTGGCAACGCTGAAGTGCTTAAGCTGTGAATTAGATCAGCTGGGACTACATATTTGCTGAATTATGACTGCTTATAAGACTCAAATCAGTTGTAAGTGTTGCCAGACATGCTAAAAATAACAATATGGCAACGCTGAAGTGCTTAAGTTGTGCATTAGATCAGCTGGGACTACATATTTGCTGAACTATGACTGCTCATAAGACTCAAATCAGTTGTAAGTGTTGCCAGACATGCTAAATGTTACAGTGTGGCAACGCTGAAGTGCTTAAGTTGTGCATTAGATCAGCTGGGACTACATATTTGCTGAATTATGACTGCTCATAAGACTCAAATCAGTTGTAAGTGTTGCCAGACATGCTAAATGTTACAGTGTGGCAACGCTGAAGTGCTTAAGCTGTGAATTAGATCAGCTGGGACTACATATTTGCTGAATTATGACTGCTTATAAGACTCAAATCAGTTGTAAGTGTTGCCAGACATGCTAAAAATAACAATATGGCAACGCTGAAGTGCTTAAGTTGTGCATTAGATCAGCTGGGACTACATATTTGCTGAACTATGACTGCTCATAAGACTCAAATCAGTTGTAAGTGTTGCCAGACATGCTAAATGTTACAGTGTGGCAACGCTGAAGTGCTTAAGTTGTGCATTAGATCAGCTGGGACTACATATATGCTGAATTATGACTGCTCATAAGACTCAAATCAGTTGTAAGTGTTGCCAGACATGCTAAATGTTACAGTGTGGCAACGCTGAAGTGCTTAAGCTGTGAATTAGATCAGCTGGGACTACATATTTGCTGAATTATGAGTGCTCATAAGACTCAAATCAGTTGTAAGTGTTGCCAGACATGCTAAAAATAACAATATGGCAACGCTGAAGTGCTTAAGTTGTGCATTAGATCAGCTGGGACTACATATTTGCTGAATTATGACTGCTCATAAGACTCAAATCAGTTGTAAGTGTTGCCAGACATGCTAAATGTTACAGTGTGGCAACATCAATTAGCCTCAAGTGTTGTCAAACTAGTCAAATATATCAATGTGGCAACGCTGACTCACCGATCGGCAATACTGGCGGGTAGTATGCTGGCTATATAGATGCCCGACTGGGCAAGCTCATCGATTTTGTCAGTGCTGCTGCTGGCCGTGCCCGCGGAGCTGCTGGCCGTGCTCGTATAGTTGCACAGCACCAGGCCCAATTTGTCGTTGAGGGGTCGCTCGATCTCGATGAGCAGCGGGCCCATCGAGAACTCGACGCTCTGCACAACGGAGACGTCGTACTCAATGGTTAGATTCGTATAGCCGGAAACGTGACCGCATTTAATGATCTGTTGTGCCTCCGCCAGAGTCTTCCCAATGAGCGAGATCTAAATAGAGAAGAGAGAGTGAGTGAGTGGGAGAGTTTACGGAAATGGCTCAACGGAAGCGTCTGTCAGCCAGCGTGTCAGCAGGTGTTTGCCATCACTTGGATCATTGGACACTTACATTATCGACGCGCAGCAGCCGATCGCCGGGCTTGATCCGCCCGGTCTTGTAGACTGGCCCGTGCAGTCTGACGTGTGTCACGATCAGCGGATAATCAGCACCACCGCGCAGCGTCAGACCCAGGCAGCCGCTCTCACGCTCCACGGTGATCTGCGCCAGCTTCGAGGTCACGTACAAACTGTTTTGGGAAACTGCTGTAACAAAAGCAAAACATGAGAGGCGAGCAATAGATCAGTGATCATGGATCAGGGATCATCGATCAGTGATTATCGATCATTGATCAGTATCAGTTCATTGATCATTGATCATCTATCAGTGATCAGCGAACGGCACTCATCGATCAGTGATCATGGATCAGTATTCATCTATCAGGGATCATCGATCAGTGATCATTAATCATTTATCCGTATTCATCGATCAGTGATCAGCGAACGGCACTCATCGATTACTGACCAGCGATCAGTGATCATCAATCAGTGATCATCGATCATTGATCATCAATCATTGATCAGTATTCATCGATCAGCGAACGGCACTCATCGATTACTGATCATCGATCGACGACTAGGGATCACACTTACTGCATTCCGGCAACGAATACTCGATCTCCACGATGGCCGGCGCCGTATCCGTGCCGGTGGCGCACAGCATGTTCATAATCTTCTGATTGCTCAGCCCAATGGTTGAGATGCCATCGATCTGGTGCAGACGATCGCCGGGCGCCAGAAAATCGGCCGCATGACCCACTGGATTGAGTGCGCCAATAACAGGTGGATACGACAGATCATTGCGTTCTGTGGGCATTACAAATCGAGTGGGTAAATCAAGTAAACACAGCGCCAAGTGCGAGTCAAGGCAGAGCCATTAATCTAATCGCTACAGGTAGCCCAGCTGCCTCTCGTAAACATTGCTGACAGCTTGCTCAGCTAGGAACTTATACTAATTATATCTGTCTGTCTTAATATTGATTTGCTTTATGTTTGGGTTTTCTCAGGTACTAAGTAGACTTTTCAAGAAAAGGTTTCTAGATCTATGAAGATACTTATATTCCTAGGCTGACTGCTCTTCAGTTACATGATTTCTGTTGAGTTGAGTGTTTGCTGCGCCTGTCTGCTGCCTGGTGCCGCTGGTCTCCATTACCAATTCTGTCAGCGGCTCGTCAGACGCGGCAGTCGCGTCTTTTGGCCAAATAAAATTATAGAAAAATAACAGGGAAAACTACAGAAAATAAAAAACAAATGGAAAAACTACTCGTAAATAAATGTATGCTTAAAAAGCGACTGGCCGCCTTGTTGTTATGACAAACAGCGCGCCAGAGGGCAGCCGTGGCGAGGTGCATGTGCGGTCGCTGGCAGGCTGCCAGCCCGAAAAGCGCCGGCGGAAGAGCAGGGGAGAGGCACCCTGCCACTGCCCCTGCCCCACCCACATTTGCATTACGGCCAACATAGGCGAAGGCGAGGACCAGACGTCATCGACAAAAAGCTTACGTCAGACGTCCAGACTCTGGCTCGCAGCTGAACTATGCTAGGGTTAAGCGGACTCTGCCTCTCTCAGTCGCTCTCTCAACGGCTCTCTCTCTCGCTCTGCCGCATCGTCGAGATTAGTCAGGGCAAATGATATAAAATTTGTAGACTGCAGACAACATCTACGTCCGCCAGCGAAATATGTATTATAATGTCTGGCAGTCGACAGACTCGCCACGCCCGCCGGCCACAGGCGGCGGCTGGGGCGGGGGCGTAGTCGCCGGCAGATTGAAATGATGATTTATTTTGGCAGCGGCGACGGCGACGACGACGACGACGACGACGCTGCGTCGCGTTATCGACGCGAACGCGTTCCGCATTCAAATCGCATCGGCCCACTTTTTGGCTGGAGATCAAGACCGACCCCAAAAAAAGCAGAAAGAAAACTGAAACCAAATAGAAATTAAACTAGAGCCGCAAACTGAAGCAGGGCCAGCCCATGTCGTAGGCAAGCCAAAGAAATTGCAGCTCTGACTCAATGGTTCATCAACGGCCGAAGGAACTTCAAAAACTATATTTAATTAAAGGCTGAGGAGAAAGTCCTTTCTGAGAGATACAAAATGGATACCAAGGCATCGCAAGGGCTCCTTCATTCTGTTTCGCTTTGAGATGCAAAAGTATCTATAAGATACAAGCTAAGGGAGCGAAACTGTTAGATATATATAGACTAAAGCAATGTATCTATAAGATACGTATAAGCTATATCAATATATCTATATCTATATCTATATCTATATCTATATCTATATCTATATCTATATCTATATCTATATCTATATCTATATCTATATCTATATCTATATCTATATCTATATCTATATCTATATCTATATCTATATCTATATCTATATCTATATCTATATCTATATCTATATCTATATCTATATCTATATCTATATCTATATCTATATCTATATCTATATCTATATCTATATCTATATCTATATCTATATCTATATCTATATCTATATCTATATCTATATCTATATCTATATCTATATCTATATCTATATCTATATCTATATCTATATCTATATCTATATCTATATCTATATCTATATCTATATCTATATCTATATCTATATCTATATCTATATCTATATCTATATCTATATCTATATCTATATCTATATCTATATCTATATCTATATCTATATCTATATCTATATCTATATCTATATCTATATCTATATCTATATCTATATCTATATCTATATCTATATCTATATCTATATCTATATCTATATCTATATCTATATCTATATCTATATCTATATCTATATCTATATCTATATCTATATCTATATCTATATCTATATCTATATCTATATCTATATCTATATCTATATCTATATCTATATCTATATCTATATCTATATCTATATCTATATCTATATCTATATCTATATCTATATCTATATCTATATCTATATCTATATCTATATCTATATCTATATCTATATCTATATCTATATCTATATCTATATCTATATCTATATCTATATCTATATCTATATCTATATCTATATCTATATCTATATCTATATCTATATCTATATCTATATCTATATCTATATCTATATCTATATCTATATCTATATCTATATCTATATCTATATCTATATCTATATCTATATCTATATCTATATCTATATCTATATCTATATCTATATCTATATCTATATCTATATCTATATCTATATCTATATCTATATCTATATCTATATCTATATCTATATCTATATCTATATCTATATCTATATCTATATCTATATCTATATCTATATCTATATCTATATCTATATCTATATCTATATCTATATCTATATCTATATCTATATCTATATCTATATCTATATCTATATCTATATCTATATCTTCCTCCTCCACCTCTTCTAGACTTCCTCTGTGCATCTCCAAGCCTCACTCTGCTTTGTCTGTCATAGATACACACGCAGTATCTACAGGTTTCATCACTGCAAACACAAATGTACGACTAAAGCCAAAGGCAAGCAAACATAAACGCCGTTCACTTGCACTCGACAGCCAGCATGCCCATGTTAAGGCGAAGCTGCTAATGTTAATGCCAATGTTAAGTCAATGTTTACAATTGCTGTGAGGCAGCAAGTGTGTTTGGACATATGCAGAGAGTGAAGGCTGAACGCTTTTGATTGAACTGATTCTACTTCTATGACTGAGATAAGAGTGATAAATAAACATTCTTCGGCCCACATATCACATACCTCGCTAAGCCTTTAGCAAACTCAACTCAAATCAAGCTGTTGTATCTTTTCTTCGCCCGATTGCAACCCTTAGCTTGAACCCCTCAGCTTGATCAAACATAATTATGAAATAATTGGAAAATCTTTCAATCAATTTCAACTCCAACTGACAGCTGTCAGAGAATAGATTTTCTAATTGAGCAATCAAATGTTTTTCGATGCGGGCTTCTGGTTTCCATCTCAGAGGCAGCTGGAAAATTGGCTAACGAGGCGAACTCATAATAAATGTCGGGAAACTGTTTCCCTTTCCCTTTCTCACTTACCTGCGAAACTGATCGCCAAATGGAGGGCGTTGCGCGGCAGCGTGATCGTTGCATAGGTGGTGCCTCGTTCCGGTGCCAGTCCGGAGTCCTCGGACTGCGCGGGGCTCATCGCTCGGTCAACTGCGAATGGAATGGAGAGCGGACGAATGTATATATCAGCATATGGAACCAACATCAAAGGTGCTCGCCAGACAAAGACGTTCATTGACCGCAGCAACACCCAGCCCACCCACACCCACACACACACACACACACACACACACACACACACGTGCACTGCCTTCGCTCCGTTCATAATTTTGCCAACGACTGTCAAAGGCAAGAAAGACCTGCAGTCAAAGGGAGCTGTGTGGGGCCCGAGGGGGACGCATGCATTTCTTAATTTATTCATCAACCGAAAATAAAAACAAAAAATAAAATATATATGTAACAGCAAAGCAAACTAACAAAAAAGAAGATCAAAGCGAGCTGCAGACATTTCGCCATGGAATTTTCGCCTTTCCGGCTGACGTAGAGCAGCATGCCCTTATGGGCCGCGCCACGCCCACCTGGCCAATAATTGCCATCGGCCTGAGTCACACCAAAATTTCGTACAAAGCCAACGACCTTCGGCGTTTCAATTAAAATGCCATCGAAAAAAAAAAACAGCAAAAGCAACGGAAATTCGAAGAAAAAAAACCTAATTAATCTTTATGAATTTTTCATGTCTTTTCTTATGTTCGCAAGCCTCTCCAAATGGCAGAGCTCTCTGTTGGTGTTAAGAACCACGCATATAGGGCATATATAGGGATGGACGTAGTACATATATTATAGCACATGGTATATATAAAGCATATAGACTGATAATGAAATGACTCTAGAAACTGTACAGCTGCAACAGGCACAGAATAGTTCCAGAATAGTTCTCGAGAAGTCCAAGTTACCTTAACCTTTAAGCAGTTTTATATTATCTTTAAGATCACTACAAGCTTGTAGATCTCTGGAATCTTGTAGATCTCTTAGCTTTCTGTTATTTATACCCTCTCCATATGTACGCCTCTTCGAGAAAAGATCTATGGACTCTAAAACATAAAACGTCATTCCCAAATTTCTATAATTTGTTGCTGAAGTAAATATTAAAACAACTTCAGCAGAAGTCTCGACGCATTTATTGTACTTTTAATACTCTGGCTGTCTGGCAACCTTTGCTTTAGCGATGTGGCAATGCGGTTTGTGACACACGGCGTATGCGCGATCTGCAACAATTGCGGCGTTGCGCTCCATGTGGGGCCACCACAGTCAAGCAACAACAGACGCGCACCTCAGCCCCAGCACACACACACACTCAGTCACACACACACACACACACACACATAGGCAAACAACTTTGACGTAAACGGCGGTCGCTGCGGACGCCACTTTTATTTTCGAACGCTTCAATGGCGCATAAAGTTTTTCTTAATGCCCGCCCGAGTATGAAAAACAAAAACAATAATTAGGCAAAATACAAAAAAAAAAGGAAAAAGAAAAACAAAAAAAAAAACAGCATAAGCCAAAGACAAGGGCGGAGAAGCTAAAAAACGTAACGCTGAAATGTTGTGCGTTTCGCTTCATTTGCCAAGCACAACAGCAGAATGTATCTGCAAGATACATTTGCCCAGATGCGTACAGATACAGATGTACTATATGGCACAGATAGTTAATATATGTATTAGATGTACGTGTATAAAAGTGAGTATATATATATATAGAAGTATATATAATCTATACTATATGTTTTTTGCTGCCTCAGCAGGGTAGATTGATTTTTATACGCGATATGTAGGAAGACATGAAAGAATCAAAATATATATAAAAAAAAATAAATTAAAAAAAATATATATATATAGACTAGCCCATATAGATATCTCTCATGTCGGTCAGGTATCAGCAGAGTTCGCATGCAGTTATCGATACATTTGATTGCCATTATCGATACATATGTATACAACTATCGATGTATGGGTAATATCTATTATCGGTTATTGTTATGTATCGATTATCGATACATTCGATTAGCTTCTCCTCAAGCTATCAGTCTCCCCGACTTTCATCGCGACATGCCTTTACAGGGTATCTGCCAGCTGAGCACTGGCCGGCGAAAGCTCTGCTCATGTTAGATTTCGAGACAGTGCTTATTTTTTATCTATTTTCCATCTATTTTCTGTTGCCATTTTTTAGCGCTTCTTTTGCTTTTTGCACTTTCTGACATTTGGCTCGCTTCCTTTTGGGCCCATTCGCTTTGAAGTCGTTTTACAGTTTTACATTTCTATATTTACAGTTCTTCTATTCATTTCGGTTGCTTTTTTGTTTTTGCTATTTTCGTGCGGCTTTTCATTTTGATTTTCCACGAGCTGCTGCACGTTTTCCTCATGATTTTCTTTTATTTTCATTTCGTTTTTTTTCGCTTTGCTTTTTTGACATAATTCATTGGATACGCCGAGCGGAAATCATGTCTAGAGACATATATATTTATATATATACATAAGTATTCACATAATTATGTAGTTCTATTCGGATCTTTGCCATTCAAAAAGACTTTTCATCGATTGCTAACCGAAGACGTTGAATAGTTTATTTTAAATGCCAGATGACAGCGAAAATCTATTTTATTTAAATATTTTGCATAAATATTCTGTGAAAATCTTTCGCTTTTCCGCTTCTCTTTTATGTCAGAATTCGATTCACGCAAGTTAGAAGCTGTAATTCAATTTAAAGCACTCGAAAGGCAACTTAAGTCGAGGCATTACCAATAAAGTATATTCAGCTGAGCTGTTCTATTCCATTTTGTTCCAATAAGTTTTTGCGGCTACGCTATCTAGCTGTAGTCTACAACAAAAACCTGTCTCACTCCATACAGTTTCAGCGTATTATTACCAATCAAATTTTGTTCTTTTCCATTTCGTTCCTCATCATAAGCCATTCAATTTGGTGCCCTTTTGCAACTCTTCAACTACACCAAAAACACTTCGAAATACACTTAACATTTCAATTTTTCAGATCTGTTTCATTCCGTTTCATTCCATTCTGTTCCAAGCCAGCTTCACCTTTGCAACACTTCACCTACACTGGATTAACTAATCAAATCTTTTAAAAATACGTTTTATTCCATTCATTCCATTTTATTTCATTCTAAGCCGTCTCCATTCCAAGTCGTTCCGCTTTGCAACGCCAACAGCACTTTAAAACACATCCAACTTTCAGCATTTCAGACCTGTTCCATTCCATTCCGTTCCATCCCAGTTGTTTTCAATTTGTTGCGGGTGAGAAACTTTTTGGGTGACTTCTTCATTAGGAAATTTGCAAATTGACAGGCAAATTCGCATTGCCATTCGCAGTTCCGTTTAGAAGCCGTCTGACTATGGGCTGGCTGGCTGCTGTGGCGTGTGGCGGGGTCCTGGGGAGTGGGTGTTGGCAATCATTAAAAGCTATTTTGGTGTTTTGCTTTGCTTATGGCAGTCCGCTCGATTTTATGGCCAACTCGCAGCCCGCAGCTCGCATTTTGGCATTTGCCAGCCGCTGCAGTTGCAGTTGCAGTTAAATTTATCGGCGACAGTTGCGCGCTGCATGTTGCAAGGCGGAAATTGCGCTCATCCGAAGCGCTGCATGGGAGCTAGCTGGCATTGCCAACTTCCTGGCTATATGCCTAATCCTGGCAATTAAACAGATCACAGATCACAGATCGCGATCACTTTAAATAGACGCAGCAGTTGGACAATTGAATGGCAGCACTTGAAGGCCGCCCAAGCGCCGAGCAAACAGCTTCAGCTAACACATTGGCTGACTGATTGACTGACTGCTTGACTGACTGCTCGACTGGCTGGCAGACAGTCGCCGCGCCACACAGCTCGCTGGGGGTCGCCTCCGTTCGCATTTGCGGCACATTTGCAACAAGACATTCCAGCGGACGCTTTGCCACATTTGCTTTCAAAATAGACATCATTCAAAATCTCAAACAGCGCTGGAACTCGCCCTACTCTCCCTCCCTCTCCATCTCTCTCACTCGCATGCCTCGCCCTTTAATATGTGTATGCGTACATCTGTTAATAATCTTCAATATGTTGCGAGCATCTTTTGACTAAATGAGTTCATTAGGGGCATTCCCAACTGACTTTTCATTTGAAAATAGCATGTCCACTGCGTGTTACTTAAAGCCATTTGATTTGACAAGAGGATTTCAAATAAAGGTCTCTCTCCCTCTCTCTATCCCTCCCTGTCTATCTAACTCGCCATCCTCCTTCCTCTTTCTATCTCGCTCTCTCTCTCTCTCTCTCTCTCTCTCTCTCTCTCTCTCTCTCTCTCTCTCTCTCTCTGAGATTCTATTCAATTCTTTCAATAAAGTAAAGTGCACTTTGGCAGCCATTTGATTTGACAAGAGGTTTTCAAATAAAGGTCTGTCTCTCTCTCTCTCTCTCTAACTCCCCTTCCTCCTTCCTTTCTTTCTCTCTCTCTGTCTCCCTCTCCCTTTCTCTCTATTCGTCTCTCTCTCTCTCTCTCTCGAAGATGAGATTCTATTCTATCCTCTCGATAAACTAACATGCACTTTGACAGCAACATCAAATATCATTCAACCAAAGCAAGTAGAACATCTCTAAGGCAACTTCAATCTTCTGCTGAGCCAACCCTTTAACATGCATGTTAAACACATTTTCTGCTGAAAAGCTTTAAGGCTAAGATGGATTTTCATTTGCATAGCTGTTCCCACCCTGCACACTCTCCCCTGTGCTCTTTGACAGGTGTTCCGCTTAGCTGCAATGTGGGCCAACGAAATTCGTGGCGATTGATTGACGTTCGAGCTGATGGGGCTGCATTGACAGCTCTCGCTGTTTGGTATTCCCTGCACTGGCGCAATAAACGTGCTGAAAGGAGAAGAAGAAGAGGCGGGGCAATCGGGCCCAGTAGTTAGGGGCCGCGCCTCGATCCAGCATATTCGTGTGTCCATTAGCCCGGGCACTTCACAATGGAGGACAGTTACAGAGCCGAGAAATATGTATGTCAAAAATGTCGACAGAGTGTAGGGGAGAGGGCAGGGCCTAGTCGGTGTGGCCCCAAAGGGAAAGGCGAAGACAACAACAAGAAAAACCAATTATTGCAAATGAACTCGAGTGTGGTTCCGCAAAAAATGTCAACATCTGATAAAGCCGCAAAGAATCGGCGGAGCGGGACGTGGGGCAAGCAAACTGTGGCAAGGGCAGCGGATGCAGCCAAAGTGCAACAGCCGTTGAACTGAACTGAACTGAGCTGAACCAAGCACAACTCAGAACTCACAACTCCACTCAGCTGGGAAGGGAGTGTTGCAACGACTGTGGCATGCAGCAGTTGCAGTTGCAGTTGCAGTTGCATGCAGATCCTCAAGTATTTAGCGAGACGCTGACATTTATGCGTTGAGCCCCATAAAAAACACAATGTGCAGGGCTGAATGCGAACTGGGCAGGGCCTGAACTAGTTCAAGTGAACAGCAGCTGGTAAATTAGAAACATTCTCGTGCTAACAGCATGTTAAGCAGCTGTTAATTATGACATGTTACACTGCTGTTAGAGTCAGACTCCCTGCTAAGTCCTATGTTAGGTGAGCAGTTAACAGCATGTTAAGTTCCTAATGTTATACTTGGCATCATGTTAAAGCGATGTTAAGCTGCTGTAAACTAACCAAACTTACATGACATGTTACACTGCTGTTAGAGTCTGACTCCCTGCTAAGTCCTATGTTAGGTGAGCAGTTAACAGCATGTTAAGTTCCTAATGTTATACTTGGCATCATGTTAAAGCGATGTTAAGCTGCTGTAAACTAACCAAACTTACATGACATGTTACACTGCTGTTAGAGTCTGACTTCCTGCTAAGTCCTATGTTAGGTGAGCATTTAACAGCATGTTAAGTTCCTAATGGTATACTTGGCATCATGTTAAAGCGATGTTAAACTGCTGTAAACTCAGTTGTTCCGACTCCAGCACAGAGGATGCTCTGTCCCTGCTTGACTTGTGAATGGATTGCGAGGCAGTAGACAAAGGCGTACAATATATATATGCAGGCATGCATGCATGCGTGCATGTATGTACATATGTATGCATGCATGTGCATATGGCATGATATGTGCTCATTATGACGCCGTTTTGCTGAACAAAATATTCGCGAGGCGGGCGGGAGAATTGATTTATGCCCACAAGAGTTGTTGTCGCCGCGGCGTCAACTCTTTCATATGCCCCAGCCAAAGGGGCAGCTCCTAATGAAGAGCCCAAGCAGCTCAACATTTTCATTTGCAAATGCAGCACTTCCTCCCCCTCCCCCACTCTCCCCCTCTCTCACTCAGTGAGGTATACGAGTTCTATTTGCCCTGCAGTTGCTCTTATCGCGCCGCAGTGTACTTGCAACAGTTAGGGGCACAGATTTATGCCCCAAAATGTTAATAGCCCATAACCAATCCCCGGTCGCGTAGCCAGCGCACGTACTGAACCAATATTGTGTTTTGGTTTCGGGTTTTCGTTTCACGTGATAAGGTTTTTCCAGTCCACTGCAATTACCATTCGAATGGATATTCAATTTCCCCATTGACATAATGAAAGGCGTTCTCTGTATATCGTGCCACAGCTTATCACAGCAACTCGCATGTGCCCCAAATCGGAGAGCTATACGAGTCTCAGCAAGTAGTACGGGAGCCATCAATGGGTAATAGATCACCACGGCTATCTAGCTATAGAGACAGATAGTTCTATTTGCCGGGGGCGTTCTATTTGGACTAAATAAGTGATAAACTTCAGAAGAAACTGTATATCAATCAATCTCTTTCAATGGAGAGTATGCCAGTAAAACGTTCACGAATATAAACATAGAAGAGGAGTGAGAGCGAGGGAGAGTGAGATGGAGAGTGAGAGTGAGAGAGAGAGTGAGAGTGAGAGTGAGAGTGAGAGTGGGAGTGAGAGTGAGAGTGAGAGTGAGAGTGAGAGTGAGAGTGAGAGTGAGAGTGAGAGTGAGTGAGTGAGAGTGAGAGTGAGAGTGAGAGTGAGAGTGAGAGTGAGAGTGAGAGTGAGAGTGAGAGTGAGAGTGAGAGTGAGAGTGAGAGTGAGAGTGAGAGTGAGAGTGAGAGTGAGAGTGAGAGTGAGAGTGAGAGTGGAGTGAGAGTGAGAGTGAGAGTGAGAGTGAGAGTGAGAGTGAGAGTGAGAGTGAGAGTGAGAGAGAGAGTGAGAGTGAGAGTGAGAGTGAGAGTGAGAGTGAGATGGAGAGTGAGAGTGAGAGAGAGAGTGAGAGTGAGAGTGAGAGTGGGAGTGAGAGTGAGAGTGAGAGTGAGAGTGAGAGTGAGAGTGGAGTGAGAGTGAGAGTGAGAGTGAGAGTGAGAGTGAGAGTGAGAGGTGAGTGAGAGTGAGAGTGAGAGTGAGAGTGAGATGGAGAGTGAGAGTGAGAGTGAGTGAGGAGGAGTGAGAGTGAGAGTGAGAGTGAGAGTGAGATGAGAGTGAGAGTGAGAGGTGAGTGAGTGAGAGTGAGAGTGAGAGTGGAGTGAGAGTGAGAGTGAGAGTGAGAGTGAGTGAGTGAGAGTGAGTGAGAGAGTGAGAGTGAGAGTGAGTGAGAGTGAGAGTGAGAGTGAGAGTGAGAGTGAGAGTGAGAGTGAGAGTGGAGTGGAGTGAGAGTGGAGTGAGAGTGAGTGAGTGAGAGGAGTGAGAGTGAGAGTGAGGAGTGGAGTGGAGTGAGAGTGAGAGTGAGAGTGAGAGTGAGAGTGAGAGTGAGTGAGAGTGAGAGTGAGAGTGAGTGAGTGAGTGAGTGAGTGAGAGTGAGTGAGTGAGAGAGAGAGTGAGAGTGAGAGAGTGAGTGAGAGTGAGAGTGAGTGAGTGAGTGGGAGTGAGAGTGAGAGTGGAGTGAGTGAGAGTGAGAGTGAGAGTGAGAGTGAGGAGTGAGAGTGAGTGAGAGTGAGAGTGAGAGTGAGAGGAGGAGTGAGAGTGAGTGAGTGAGAGTGAGAGTGAGAGTGAGAGTGAGAGTGAGTGAGTGAGTGAGAGTGAGGAGTGAGGAGTGAGAGTGAGATGGAGAGTGAGAGTGGAGTGAGAGTGAGAGTGAGAGTGAGAGTGAGATGGAGAGTGAGAGTGAGAGTGAGAGTGAGAGTGGAGTGAGAGTGAGAGTGAGAGTGAGAGAGAGAGAGAGAGAGAGAGAGAGAGAGAGAGGGAGAGATTGGTAGATTGAGAGACTATCAGACAATGTCAGAAAATATAATAGAATATAAGAGTCACTCTCTCTCTCCCTCTCTCTCTCTCTGCCTATATCTCTCTCTCTCTCTATCTTTGCCTCTCTCTCTCTCTCTCTCTCTCTATGCCATTCAGATACATATGTATCTAGTATCTGTAAACTGGCAGCTGTTAGCTCTCAAATATTTGTCGCTCGCATAGCTTTTAAAGAGACGCTGAGAGCTCGCTGAACATTCTCAACATTCATAATTAACACGTGCAGAGGGCGTTGACAAAAATCGCGAAGGACTGGCGACATTCAAGTTATGGAAGCTGAATCCAGATGCAGATACAGATACAGATACAGATACAAATGCAGTTGCAGATACGGATACAGCTGCGCCCCGGCAACAGACAAATAATTATGCCCAATGTGTGGGGAATGGCTGATGGACTCGACACTGGGGAGACGACAGATGGGAGCTGGGAGCTGGGAGCTGGGAACTGGGAGATGGGAGATGGGAGATGGCAGACTGCAGTTCTCGCAGTCGCCGTCTGCCACAAACTCTACAAATTAATCCAAACGGTAGACGACAACAACAGCAGCAACAATAACAACTTGCAACAGGCAACAGGCAACACAAAAACAACAGCAACAAATTACATTAATCGTGTGCCTTCGGTGCGCTGAGCATGCTGATGACGATGATGATGAAGTGGCTGAAGCTGAAGCTGAAGCTGATGATGATCAAGTTCTTAATGATAATTTGGCTGGCTGTTTCGCTTCATTAATACCCTGTATGCAAGGGCGTAGGCTAAAGGGGATAATGCGCTGCGACAACTGCACATATAGTTACTATATAGTCGAAATCTTGATCAAATGTTGATCTCTCTATAGCATTTCATATCAAAATCGGGAGAAATTCCAATCGAAATAAAACTCAGATACATATATCAACTTATGTATTACTCCTTATAGCTTCTCTGCCTTTGGACAGGGTATATGCTAGTCAGGCGCATTTCGCTTAAATTTCAATTGCTCGCTTTTGTTTTTGTTTTCTCTGTCACTATTTTTAGCCAAGTTGAAATTGTGACAGTTTTTCCTGCCAAGACCAAACGACGATGCATTAAATATCCATAGCCCTTGTTAGTGTGTGTGTGTGTGTGTGTGTGTGTGTGTGTGTGTGTGTGTGTGTGTGTGTAGAGGAGCTTGAAGTGCGTACAATGCGCGTTCTCTGTACAGCAGACATTTACCCCAATATTTATGTATTTTCAATTCGAAATATATTTTCATAGACTTTCTATATATATGTATGTATGTGTGTGTGTGTGTGTGTGTGTGTGTGTGTGTGTGTTTGTGTGTGTGTGTTTGTGTGTGTGTGTGTGTGCTGCTGAGTGACGTCGTTGTTGCAAATTTCGCGCAGAAATGTAAACAAAAGTCCGACAATTGCCGCAGCAGTTGCAACTGTTGCAGCAACAGCAACAACATTTCAGTGCACCATGGGCAAATGCGGCAGAAATATGAAAGAAAAGAAGACAGAAAGAGAGAGAGAGAGAGAAATAGAAGTAAACTATATACAACAGATAATATATCCCATATAGCTCGTGCCGATCTGATCTATATGTATATATGGATCACATACACTAAGAAGGGTTATATATGGATACATATAGATCGGGACGAGATATAGAAGACAGTTGTATATGGGATATATTATCTGTTGTATAGAGATTACTTCTATCTATCTCTCTCTCTCTCTCTCTCTATCTCTCTCTCTCTCTCTCTCTCTCTCTCTCTATCTCTCTCTCTCTCTACATATAGGTCAGATCGCATATATATATATATATATATATATATATATATAGATCACATCGCATCGATTTGCCCCACTGTGCACGGCAGTCAATGCCATTTACGCAGCTTTGCTGCAACATTTCTACTTTCCCAGCTGTTGTTGTTTATGTTATTGCTGCTGCTGCTGTTGTTGCAGTTGTCGCCCATTGTTGCTTCCGTTTGGTGTGTGGCAGCTTAATGAGAGCAACACCCGAAAGGATTTGCCAGCAAACGTAAACGCATCACCCTCCGGAACTGTCAGCCGTCTCTCCGTCCGCCAGTCTCTCCGTCTGCATAAACAAGAAAAAAGCAAATGCTGCAATTGCCACTGGGACGCGCCCCTCAGCGCGGCCTGTGCTCATTTCGTTTCAATTGCGTCAAATTGTGTATTGAGGCAACTTTTGTGGCTCTTACCGCACTTATGGCCGCAGCTCTTCGCCTTTGTTTATGCTTGGCGAAAAGCAAAAACAAACATTAAACTCACACACACACACACACACAGAGAGTCACACTCACACTCGGAAAAATGTTCGATTGCCTCAAATCGTGGCATTTCAGCAATTTTTCACATGTCTCTGTCGAAAAGGGAAAAACAAATTTTAATGTTTATCCATTTGCCAGTGACGCGTCGCGTCAGCTTGTCTGTGCCCCCGCAGAACGCCAGCCAGCCCCAAATCCCACAACTAACCCCCAGCGCCTAGAGCTCCGCATGCAGCTGAGAGCGAGCGAGAGAGAGAGAGCGAGTACTTGGCATTATGAAAGTCCCTAGAGCTAAACTCATAAACCCCGAGCAGCAGGAGATGAGAGAGATTTTTATTGCAATGCCAACTGCAATGGAGCCACACTCATCCAGTGGAGAGAGCAACCCTCCCGACCAGCTCCGCCATAAACCCATCCGCCGTAAAGTGTCGCAAACAATTTAAATGACCTGTTGATGGATTCGACGAGCAGGAAACAACATAACAAATGTGCCACCAATAAGTGCTATAAATAACTGTAAATACTATATATATATATATAGATATATCTGAGAAATCTGTTGTAAATTTGTTCAACTCAATTTATTGATCATAAAACTAATTTCTGTATTAATTATGATCTGTGTCTGGTTCTTCTTTTTATCCGCATTGCGAACATGATTTCCTCTGGCATTTCACATTTCACATTTTCCATTTTCCCATTTCCCAATTAATCATGCAACTCGTTCAGCTGCAGATGCAGCGACGACACGCATGCATCTCGAGCGCCCATCTCCCAACTGTCGATCGCATCGAATTTGATGTTCTAATTTTATCGGGCGACAGCGAATTCCATAATTTTCTGGACGTCTTCCTAGTGGCAGTTGGACACGTTCGGCCGATTGTATCTCTCAGATATGCGAGTGGGCCGTAGCAGTCGGAAATAGAAACACATCCGATAGCAACTATTAAAACTGATTAATTCTTTGAGCTGTGGCGTGGCACAAAGAGTTAACAGCGCCTTAACAGTGTCAGTAAATGCTAAATGTTAAAGTTCCTCAATCAATAATATGCTAACAGGGACAGTAAATGTCAAATGTTAGCGTGGCCTAATAAACAATGAGTTAACAGCGCCGTAACAGTGGCAATTTTCAAGCAACTGTACTTTATGTTAATGTTAATGTAAACTGTTAAATGACTTAACATTTTTAACAGCAGCTTAACATTGATTAATGCTTAGAGCATTTTGAGTCTATATCTATAACACTGCTTTAACAGTACCTCTGTTAAATGACTTAACATTTTTAACAGCAGCTTAACATTGATTAATGCTTAGAGCATTTTGAGTCTATATCTATAACACTGCTTTAACAGTACCTCTGTTAAATGACTTAACATTTTTAACAGCAGCTTAACATTGATTAATGCTTAGAGCATTTTGAGTCTATCTATTAATGATTTTGAAAAATATCAATAACAGAGCACATTAGCATTAACAGTGAGTTAACATCGCTGCTGTTAAACTTGACTTTATCAATTTGCCAGCAAACCATTTTGCTGCATATTCGAATCGTTTCAATTCAGCTGCCCCAGCATACATAAAATCTTGAACATGTTTTTAATGTAGCTCAGAATTCGGTTCATGTCACTTTTTCTTTAATGTTGCACTACAAAAATGTTCGCTTTGATAGCGAACATTGAGTAGTTCGGAGCTGCTTTGATGAGTGCTTAATGTGAGCTATAAAAATTGAATATGAAATGGGCTAAGGGTTAGTTTTTGAGTGATGTTGGTGGGGGGTAGCGCAGGGGCAGGGGCAGGGGCAATGGGGCAGAGGCAGCTGATTTGGTGCATTGACATTGCGCACCTTTACATATTCTCAGGCCTTGTTTACACACAGTCGAGTGTTAAGTAAACTGTTGTTGTTGTTGTTGTTGCTGTGTAAACAAGTGACATCTGGCCAGCCATCCGTGCTGAGAGTGGCCGCCCCTTGCCCCGGGCGTGGGTGCTACAAATGTATCTAAGTATCTGCCCGCTGCAACTCAATTTGTGCCTTCAGCAATTGCACGCAGTTTGATCCAAGAGCGAGGCGCTGGGTCAGTCACACACTCACACTCACGCACACAGAGACGCGCAGCCAACAATCTGTGTGGCATTCCGCTCTAGCAGATTAGGCTAGCAAATTGTATGGAAGCGAATGGCGTGGCCAACAATGCGCCGCATCACAAAATATTTAATTAAATGCTTAATTACGCTTGCCATGCCATAAATTCATCAAATGCAATTTAAGCTCACACACACAGAGAGAGCTGCCCCGCGACATGCAGCGGCTGCACGCGTTAATGTCCACATGCAGATACAAAGATACACAGATACAGATACAGATACAGGGGCACAGATGCAAGCTGTTGGTGCTGCGCGCATCTCGCTTTCATTCATTAACAGAGTTCGGCTAAAGCTGAGCAGCGCGGTCGCCGGGTTAAACGATATGTGCCATAACTCTTCCAGCTCAATCTTTGCCAATGCGACAGCAGCAACTGAGCCGTGAGCGGTGAGCCGTGAATCGTGACTCGTGAATCGGGAGAAGCTCACTTCTCCCGGGGATATTAACTAACTAACTTCAACTGAACCATCTTTAGAGATACTAAATCTCAGTAACAGAAGCCGAGCTGACAGTAAATAACAGAGCTCGCTGCGAGTCAACTTGAGATACTGTATCTTAAGCGAATCCTGTACGTATCTCGCCTTAACTAGACGGCACATAAGACAAGATCAACTTCAGATACAGTATATTAACAGAATTATCCAAGTAGCGGCACTAACAGTCAGCTAGACACTTTGTTAAATGTTAACATTAACTTATGTTAACTAACATTTGAGCTTTATTTCCTTCTATTCTCAATGAGCACTTGCAAATAAGATCACTTGCTCTGTTAACAGAGTATACCACATCACTAACTTAACATAGCATTAACATTTTAATGTTTTGCATTATTCTGTTAACATTTTGAGCACTTTCCACGCTCAAAGCCAAACAAATGTTTTGCCATCTGTCAAAGCGGGACGTGTTATTGGCTTTAATTGCAACTGCTATAACTGAATGGAGAATCTGTGGTCAGGTCAATGAGTCTCCATTTCCATGCCCACACGCACACGCACACGCACACACACACGCAGACGGTTGGGGCAATGCACAGTAGATGAAATTGACAAATTGCAGTGAAAATTTAGCTTTTGAAATGAAAACGAAATGCGAGCAATTATTTTTAATTGAAAATGTCAAAGATGTTGGCTGCTGAAAAGCGTCGGCCAAGTCGTCAAGCGGCCCAGCGTCAGCGTCGGTGTAAAAAAAGTATCTTACAGATACAGACGCAGATACGGATACAAATGCGCGCTGCACTGCGTTCTGCTTGAGAAATTCAAACTACACGCAAACAAAAACAAAAACAAAATGGGAAAAACGTGGAAAACTTATTAGAAGCACTTGAGGGCCACTTTGGGAGGCGGCACCTTGAGCGGAAATGCGATAACCCTGAGCGACGGAAAATCGAAAATGAAACATAAAACAGCAGACAGAAGACAGACAACAGAACACGGCTAACAGAGCGAGATATGTTATGCATATAATGTTAAGTGGAGCTTACCGGATAACATGGGCGCCAGCGCAATGGCATTGGAGTCCTGTTGCTGCTGCTGCAGCTGCAGCTGTTTGCTGGACAGCTCCTGCTCCTGCTTGAGCGCGCTCGACTTGCCGGGCACACAGCCACCGATGGGCTTCTTTGATTTCCACAATTTCATAGTGTTGAGTCACAGAGTCACAAAAAAAAGGATTTGCTTCTAGATTGAATGTGATTTTAGATTTGCTTTTTGCTGGCCAAATACATTGTCTCTCTCACTCTCTCTCTCTCCCTCTTTCCCTCGCTCTATATCTTTTTATAAACTATATATAGAGAGCTGTTTTGGTTTGGTATTCGATTTGCGCTGCATAATCAAGAAACCCAAATAAATACTATAAATTGCACCATTCGCAATAATGAAGAAAAAAAATAAAGGAAAAATAAATGAAAATGTGGAGCAGATACGCACACGCACACACACACACACTCGCACACACGCGCGCGTGTATTCAAAAATTGAAACACAAAAAAAAAATTGTTAAACGTCTCGCGAGGGCGCGACGTCTGCTGCTGCTGCTACTGCTGCTGCTTGTGGCAGTGGCACGTCCGGTGTACGCGACGAGAAATTGCACAATGATTCAGAAGTCCGACAGGCGCCGGCAGCCCGCTATACGCTCGCCGATCTTACAGTTAGCTGCCTAGCAGCGGCAGCGACGCATCGTGTCGCTCTGCTTTGTATCTGCCAGATACGCAACAGCAAGCAGACAACGGCGCTCTGCCGCTCTCAATTGCGCGCGCTCTCACACTCACTCGCTCTCTCTTTCCCTCTGCTGCTCTCTCTACGTCTGGCTCTCTCTCTGTGTGCATTTTCCCGTCTATGAATACTCTCTCTCCCACTCTCGCTCGCGCCGGCTCTCCTTTCGTTTGCGCCCGAGTGCTTGGCGCGTTTTACCCTGCGCCATAGACGAAAAAACACAAACAAAATCCAATAGGAATGCTGTGTGAAAGAATGTATGAACTACTAAATATCCTGTACAGAAAATATAAGTAGTTGAGTGGTATATCTATATCAATATCCGTATCTATATCTTATTTACATATGTATGTTATACCTTTAACATTGCCGTTAACTTAACGTGCAAATGCTAAAGGCAGAAGCTTTAAATGCCTTCCATAAGCATTTGCCTTTGCGTTAAATATACCCCATTGGCTAACGCATGCGTGTGCAGGGTAGCATTATGTTATAGGCCCATATGGAACATTTGTGTGTGACTGTTGCGCCAGCTACGGCGGGCGCTGGTATCGCATGCGAGCTTCTAATTGGAAAGCACTCAAATCAGAACCGACTGATGTGTGATATGCATGACAATGGACAATGGAGCATCGAAGCTTCGGAGCAGTAGAACCAATGGGCACTCAAGGGTTCAGACACCAAACTATCCGACTTGGTGGCCCGTTTTTGGCTAGTTTCGAGGTCGTCTGCTGTCTTGATGATGATGTCGCAAATTTCGCTAATTAGTCACGAAAAAGCTCGCGGCTCGAAATGGTCAAAATGACCAAAATTGGCCAAGTGGCAAATGTGGCATAGAAAAAACACAATAGCTAATGCCACAGAAATGAAAAGCCGCTTTAAAACATCTGCTACCACGCTTTGACCTTTGACAACGGGTATATCTTTAATCACTTAAGAAACTGAAAAAAAATGTAGTAAATATAAGGGAAATATTTATATATTATATCAAAGAAACTTCAATTCTGTTTTTTGATTTAGAAAAACTCCTTGAACTCCATTGAACTTCAATAATTAACTTACGAAGTATACATATATACTCGTTAAATATAATCTCGGCTTTATGATATCAAACTGGATAGAGTCCATATGCTAGCTTATACCCTTATATAGTTTCTTTCCGTTGATGAAATTATTGCCCTCTCTATCATTTGGAGTTGAGGTCGAGGCACGGATACATTTTTAATGGTATTTCGGGTTTTATTTTTACGTGATTTTTCTTTTTCCTTCCTTGATGTCTGGCACTTCCGATGGCATTAGCATTAGGCGACGCCGAGGGGTGTGTCGTAGTATCTGGCACATTTATGCAGCCGATTTAAGGCCTTTAATGACCTCCACTAATGATCGAAGCCGATTGACTCAACAGCTTCGATGGCATTTACCAATGGCTCTATTTTTAGGCTCCTCTTACAGGCCATATGCAAAAGGTGTCTTCAGAATTTATGTTGTACAAGTTCGAATAGCTTACCGTAACATATTTCATCTGATAAACTTAAATTTTTTGCATTTTCATACAGCATATATTTCCCTTATTGATTTTTCTATTACATTTGTTAATCTTTAGTAACTTTCTATGATTTTTAATGGTTTCCATATTTGAAAAAAAAAGTTGTAAAATTACATATGTATATTGCCTCTAAATGTCATTTAGAATCAGTCATAATGGAAATTTATTAATTGCAGCATACGTTTAGGCTTTACTAATTGTTTTACACCTATCTATTAATTATATTTCAGTATTTCGTTTCTATACTACTTTCTTTGTTGCCAAAACTCTAAATAGATATAATAATATATTTTATTTACTTATTTATTTACCTATATATTTTGTAATCTATAAAAATATAAACTTAAAACACTTAAGAAGGTGCATTAAATCTGCATTTCACATTCGCACAATGTTTCTCGTATCTCGTATCAGTGTGCAGCGTGGAATTAACTCATCTTACTTGGTCCCTCTTGCACTCATGCGCTCTTGCTATCTTTCTGTTTTCTCTTGTGCCCTCTGCTAGAACTTACGCTCCTTTTGCAAGCAAAACGGTAACCGTTACATGGCGGCCAGAAGCATTGCGTGTTTGCATTTGCAATTCACACAAAGTTTTAAGTATTGGTATCAATATGCAGCTCTATCAGTCTCTCTCTCTCCCCATCTCACAGTGCTTACGCTCTCTTTGTGTTCGAGAATTAAGCCGTTATATGGAAAGAGACACAAAATGTGCGAATTTTGCGACGCGTGCGCAGAAAATTTGACATTAGTTAATTTGGAGATCGCAACTCCCTCGCTTGTATTCGTTATTCATGGACTTGCGTATTATAGTGCTATGTGTATTCAGTTTAGTAACGGTAAGTAGCAAACGATTTTCATTGAAGTTGTGGTCACTCTGGCAACTCTCTGTCTCTGTCTAACCAATGCACAGATTCATGGGGAGGCGCCTATTGACGGCAGATCTGGGAGTCCAGCGAAGCTGCTGCCCAGCGTCTGCCGCAAGGATGCTAACGGTACCAGCCTGAGCGTAGAGATTCGTCTGCCCTTCATGGACATGGAACTGCGCCACGAACGGCATCTGCTGGTGTTGCGGGCGCCGCATCTGCTGCTGGTGCTCCATGGCCATGAGCTGTTCCAGCTGCAGCTGTCCGGCAAGGACAAGCGGCTGGTGCGGCTGGGCGAGCTAGCGGGTCGTGTGCGCCTCCAGCTGGCCACCGCAGCCGCTGTCGTGCTCTGGCGTGAGTATCTGCTACTGGCTGTGGCGCTCGAGGAGTCCGTGGAGTTCTATCAGCTGCCCCAGCAAGCGATGCTGGATGCCCGGCAGCTGCTATTCGAACCCATTCAGGAGTTTGCGCTGGCTGGCAGCAGCCTGCAACAGCTGCATTTGCTGCAGCCAAATGCAGACCAGGTGCTGCTGCTGCTCACCTTCAACGTGACCCATAGCCAGGCCAGATGCAGGTGAGCTATGCGCCCAGTTCTTATCCCATTACCTGCGCTGTTCTCACTCAACCCTCCACAGAACCTACGAATGGCTGGAAACCTATTTCAATCCCGTGGAGGAGCTCAGTTTGCCAACCATCAAAGCTTTTCAGGTGGTGGGCCGCCAGCCCCATTACATAATCGCGGGCCGATCCCTACGCGGACAAGCTAAGGTAATACATCAATATAACCAGCCACGAGGCGTGCCCTGATATATGATCCACGATTCTCACAGCTCGTGCTGTCCATCTACGAGCTGGTGACACCTACGCTGCGCCTGCAGCGCCGCCAGAGCCTCACGGTGCAGGCGCGCCACGTGCTGGCCGTGCGCTTTCGTGGACGCAACCTAATCTTCGCCTGCCCCAGCGTCACCAGCAGCAGCGGCGGCTCATGCATTCTCTTCCGCATGGTCGATGGAAACTTTGTGGTGTATCGGAAACATGTGCTGCGCCAGCTGCAGTTCAGCCACCTGGCTGCCTCCGAGCAGGGCCAGCTGCTGGTGGGCGCACGTGCCAATGGCGAGCTGCTGGTGTTCAATAGCCAACGCCTCGATTGCTACAGCGGCTTTGGAGCCGATGGGCAGCCGGATGGCATCTACACCCATCGCAATCCACAGAACGAAAGCTTTGTCCTGTTGACTTATCAACGGAACCCGAGCACCACCATGCTGCGGATGGTGCAGCTGGGCGGGACGAACGAGCCGTCCAACCTGGCCGCCACTCTGGAGGGGAATGATGGTGAGCTGCCTACCTGACTTGGGTTGAGTCTCGATATATATCCAAATCCTATTCCACAGATCTGAGCAGCGTGCAGCAGCATCGCCACGAATTCGAGGAGGCAATCCATGCTTTGCGCAGTCGGCTGCTGCGCCGCAAGCAACAGATGGATGCACTGCATCAACTGCTGCAGTCACTCGACCAGCATGAGCCCAAGTTTAATCAAACGCAGCCATTGCGTGTTCGGAGCGGCTCCCACATTGAGCTGCTGCAGCTGCATGGCATTCATCTGGCCAGCCCCGTACAGCTGCAGCAGCGAGTGGAGCAACTGCGTCAGCAATATGCGAGCCGGCGCAGCAGGCGCTCCTTTGGCGTGGGCAATGCATCCTATGCGGGCGCACTGGACACGCTCAAGGCGAAGCGTCTGCACGTTCAGAATCTCATCTACCACGGTGAACTGCTGCCAGGTGAGACGGCAACCATGCCCCCGTGAATTGAATATACCGTTATACCGTTACTCTTGGTTTATTATTAGGCTACTCTGTGGAGTCAGCCGACCAGCCCGCCATACTCAGCATCAAGGGCCAGCTGCTCACCAAGCAACTCCACGCACAGCAACTGCTGATCCCGCCCAGCAACAAGCCGCAGCCTGCACGTACGCCGGCTAACCATATGGTGGTGCGGCACCTGCAAGTGGAGCGGATCAACAACATCTCCTGGTTTGACTTCTACGATTCGCTCTATCTGAAATCGCGCGACAACGAGCTCGAGGGACGTCTCGTCTTCCAGCTGCGCGCTCGCGTCGTCAATCTGCATACGCCGCTGCTCAATGGGCTGGTGGTGCAGCAGCTCTTCAACTTGCGCCAGCCCCAGGTAGTGGCCTCCAACATATTCATGTCCGCCTTCTATGCGCCCAAGCTGGACGCCCAGCTAGTCAACGGCCTCAACTTTGCGCAGGACATTGTCTTTCGCGGCAACAGGAACACCCTCATCAGAAGTGAGTAAGGCAAGAGGAATCCCTAGCTAAATGTCAATCCAACACATGAATAGTGACATCAGGAAAGGATTACAATTTCTGCCGTAAATTGCATCAACTCCGAAATCACACATTTTCGAATTTTGATTTGAGTTCGAAACGGTCGAAATATTTCTGAAACGGATGCTGAGCATGGAATGTCAGCCCATGACTGGGCACCAAATGTGTTCATTCAGTCCAGATATAACGATCGACATCGTGTGACTACAAAATATATATATATATACATATATATATATATATATATATATAAAAAGAAAAGAAAATGTCTTTGTGGACTAAATTAATATATCTTTTCTGCCTTGCAGCGCCCGTGCGCATGAATCAGATGAGCATCTCGGGCGACATTCTCGTGGCGAACAACAGCAATTGGGCCCGGCAAATGGCATTGGACATCCCGCATCAGTCGCCCCAGCTACAGCAGTATTACACGGGCAGGATCACGCTGAATGGCACGCTCACGGTGAACAACTTGCTGGCGGACACCCATAGGACTCGCCTGATGCTGCTGGGGCAATCGCTGCGTGCGCAAGACTTGTACGCCGACTATCTGTTGGTCAAGCAACATCAGGTTCGAAAGATAGTGGAGCTAGTACTGATCATACTATATATTCTGATCAGTCAGTTGGCAAGCCAATCAATCAGTCAATCAATCAATCCAAGCTGCCTGTTCTAATCATCTTCCCTTCCACAGCACCTCAAACAACTGATCTTCGGCAATGCCAAGGTCACGACAGGCGCCTTGAGCACCCAGTACATCAATGGGCATCCGACGACGGAGCACCTACTCAGCGGCACAGAGGATGATCCCGTGACTGGAGCATCGAAGAAGCCTTTGCACGTGATCTTCATGAATGCCTGGATCGATGGGAGCGTCTATTGTGGCAACTACAGCAGCCGGCTGGCGCAGCTGGCCAGGGATGCAGTGCGCCAAGGCGAGACGGCCAGCATAACGGGCCACAAGCGCTTCGAGGCGCCAGTGGAGCTGGACACACTCTCATGCCAAGTCCTCAATGGACTGCCAGTCAGAGAGCTTGTGACGAAGGGGCAGCTCGCTCACAATTTTACCAGGCTCAAGTACTTCCCAAGGATTGTGGTCAAGGATCAAGTGGAAATTGCGGGCAACCTGTCCGCCCAGCGGCTGAATCATTTGACGGTCTCGCAGCTACTCCAGCCGGCTTACAGTCTGCAGCGGCTCGAGCTGCCGGAGAAGTTCAAGTTGCGGAACCTGGCCTTTCGGCGGCTCAATGGGCTGGCCTTCGACGAGCTGCTCGGCAAGATGAGCGTGCCCAGCGGGCAGCAGCGGCCACTCCTGCTGCACAAGCAGCTCATCATCGAGGGCAACGTGCGCTTCGACCAGCCGCTGCAGCTGGACACGATCAACGCCATCCACTGGGATGAGTATGTCTCTGACTTAGTGAGCCTGAACGCCAACAGCGTGATCGCTGGCCAGAAGTGCTTCCAGGAGCAGGTGCTGATCACGGATGCTCTCCAAGCGCCCAGCCTGAATGACCTGAATCTGTCCGCGCTGCTGGAGGACACGCTGCTGCGCGCCACGCCCCAATCGATTGGCGGCATCTACAGCTTCGATCGGCTGACGGCCAGCAATGTGGACGTGGATCAGCTGAACGGTGTGCTGGCGAGCAGTTTCCTGGATCTGGGCCAGGATGCACTGCAGCTGCAAGGCGATCTCCATGTTAGCCAGCTGCATATCAATGGCAGCCTGAGCTGTGAGCTGGTCAGTGATCCGCAGCTGCCACAACTGGAACAGAAACTGACGGCGCTGCAGCAGCTCCACTGGCGTCGTCTAACGGTGCTGGGCGATGCGCTGTGGAATGGAGAGAACGTCTCCAATCCTCAGCTGGACTATCTGCGCCGGCATGCGGTGCGCCGCCGAGGCACGCAAGTCATCTCCGGACACGTCATCCTAAAGCAACCGCAGCTTGGCCAGCTGTGGACCAGCCACTCCTTTCCGCGCCAGCTCAATCTCAGCCACATAGCCGAGGACGCGCTCCTGCGCAAGGCCCCAAACACGCAGCTGGTGAAGGCGCCGCAGACTATGCTGCAAGCGGTGCGCGCTCGCTCCGTCAGCCTGCTGCACGACGGGGAGTTCGAGCTGCTGAACAACATCGATGTGCGCCGGCTGAATGCCTCGCTCTATCGTCGCTCCAGCGGGGAGCCAATCGAAGCGGATCTTCAGTTCCTGCAGCCGCCGGATATAGAGGAGCTGCAGGCCCTGGGACTGCTCAATGGCGGCAAAGCGGCAGGCATCTTCGAGCAGGCGGAAGATGCTGTGTGGCCGCCCGTGCGCATGGAGTGGCTGGAGCTGGAGCACCAGCTGCAGCTGGACGAGATCAACAACATGAATCTGGACTATCTGCTGGAGCAGCGTGTGCCGCTGCAGGGCGCCTCCCTGGAGCTCTTTGGCACACTCCAGTTCGACCAGCTGGTGCTCGGCGGGCGCTGCCTGCTGCGCACCATCAACGGGATCAACCTGCAGAACGTGGTCTACCGCCACAGCCAGCGGCCGCAGCTGATTAGCGGCCCGAAGACCTTCGCCGGCGGCATACGCTTCGAGGGCCCCGCCCACATCATGCGCCTCAATGGCCGCGATCTCAGCGAGTGCTACCAGCAGAGCATCTACACGGACCGTGACTACAGCATCGACAGCTTAGTCCTGGACGACGCGCGCTTCGAGGCCGGCCTGATTGAGGATTCGTCCATAGCTGACTCGCGCGAGGCTCGCCTGGAGACGCAGCCACAGAACCTGGCGCGCCAGCAGCTGCGCCATCGCCTGCTCCAGTTGGAGCAGCAGCTGCAGGAGCAGCGCGGCAATCACAGCCAGCGCCTGCTCTATCTGGACTACGAGCAGCAGCCGCTGGAGGTGACCTGGCTTGCGCCGGCCGCACCGGATGAGCAGCTGGAGCTGGCAGCGGCGCCGCAAGCGCCACAGCCGTCGGGCATCTGCCAGCTGCAGCAGCTGCTGGCTCAGTTCTCCAGGCGGCAGCAGCGCGTGCATCTGAGCAACGTCAGCGTGTCCAGCCGCATGCTGCGCGCCAGCTCCGAGCGGGCCGCCCTCCGGGTGAAGGCGCTCAACTACTGCCAGCTGCAGCAGCAGCAGCCACTGGACCAGTTCCGTGCTCGCATGCACATCAGTTGCCGTGGGGACACCCACACGCTGGGTCTGCGCCAGCATGTGGAGCAGCTGCAGGTGCACGACCAGCCGGACTACAGCCTGATCCTGATCAGCAGCCTGGACGAGGTGCGTGTGCTGCGCGTGAACCACACGAATTGCAGCCTTAGCGACTGGCAGTCGGTGCAGCCCGCCGCCGCCGGCCGGCTGATGAAGCTCATCCAGCTGGAGGACAACAGGCAGGGCAATATGTCCACGCTACTGCTGACCAACGGACTGCAGCAGCTGGAGCATCTGCCGGTGCTGGCAGTGCATCGCCTAGACCCACGGAGCCAGCGCTTCGAGCTGCTGCAGCACATCGAGGGCGACTACGATCTCGCCGAGCTGCAGTCCGAGCAGCTGTTGCTCAGCTGCCGCAGCTGTCGCCACATCTCCGTGTACAGCTTCAGTCCGGCGGCGCAACAGTTCGTGCCGCTCCAGCAACTGCAGCTGGCAGCACGCGTCCAGCAGCTGCTGCCCTTCGGCGTTGCCCAGGAGCGCCATTTGCTGGTGCTGACGCTGCCCGGCTCCAAGCACTTCCATCTCTTCAGCTACGCCCACATCGAGGGCTGGCAGCAGCGCACCTACGGCCACATGGCCGACTTCGAATGGTCCTGGCCACTGATACGCTCCGGCCAGCAGCTAACCACCTCCACGTCCGTGCTGCTGCTCTGCGGCCAACGCCTGTGCAGCCTGGTCAAAGCTCTGCTCGATTAGCATCGACTCCGCACGGAAACTCCATTGTGTCCTTCCAGCCTTTCTTGTTTTTTGTTTGTTTCGAATGTTATGAACTGTTAATCGTTGCTGGAATTAATATATAGATATATTATAGATATAATATAATATATATTATATAGAGATCATTTATTACTTAGAGTGTATGTGTAGCATGTATATGCCCCTTGTGGGGATACCTCTAATGCATGCCGTAAATGAGCTAATTTGTTATTATTGTTATTATATTGTTATTTGTTAAGTATCTTTCGGGAGTTATCCAATTTCAGTTTACTTTTTACTGGAATAGCCCTGTTAAATACCTATACATTTATGGGGAATACCCTTCATGCATATCTGTTAAAAATTATATAAAATTGTATTCGTGTCCAAATATCTGAATTTAGAATATATGCCAAATAAATACAAAAAATACCCCTAATGACTATATCTTCAAGTTATTGGGCAAGTAACATGGTAATCGAAATATATGTTATTATATTATTTTATTTAAAATATATATATATTCATATTTTTGGATATACCCATATTTTGGGACTACCCTTCATGCATATTTATCTGTTAAAAATTATATAAAATTGTATTCGTGTCCAAATATCATCTGAATGTAGACTATATGCCAAATAAATACAAAGAATACCCCTAATGACTATTTCTTCAAGTAACATGGTAATCGAAATATATGTTATTATATTATTTTATTTAAAATATTTATATATTCATATTCTTGGATATTCTACGGCATATCCCTAATGACAATTATCACATTTTCTTCTAGGTTTACGTGCTATGATGTAACTAAGTTGTAGGAATGGAGTATCTACTGTGGGGTAGAGCTTAGGTGTTGAGGCCCTTGCAGCTGCACTTGATCACGTAGAGCGTGAAGGCCATGAGACCCAGAATGCCCCAAATGGAGCTGTTCTGGTTGGAGCCGTCGCCGATTTGGGCGCGTATCCAGTCGACGTGGCTGGCGACGTCGACAAAGACGGAGGACTGGCTGCGCAGCCCGAGCAGCTGGTTGGCCGTGGTCAGTGGGGCGCCTGCATCCAGCTCGTACGTCTGCTCGTCGTACTGCACGCACAGCTGCTTGCCGCAGGGCGAGTGCTTGACGCGCAGTCGCAGCAGGTCGTGCAGCTCGAGCCCATCCTCGCCAGCCAAGCCCCAGCTGCTGATGTGCCATGGCTCCGACGTGCTCTCCAGCGGCTTGGCGTCCACGCCCGCGGGCAGCGCAATGGGCTGAATGCGCGTCAGATGCGCCGAGACGTCCTGCTCGAGCATGAGTATGGCCAGGGACAGCTGCTTGGGCGGCTTGTGGACATGGGTCACGCCCAGCACCTGGCCGTGAGCCGTCGGCGAAAAGCGCTGGGTGCTGCCCAGCACTACGCGCAGCTGCGCCGGATGATAGAATCTCATGTTGTCCTGACTGAAATCATAATGCGAAGATCAATTAGCTTGACGCCGATAAGCACTGGGATTGGGGCACCTACTCGTAGACGCACTGAGCCACAGTCAGCACCACGGAGGGAGCCACCAGGGCACCCGAGCAGATGTGGCCCTTGCCGAAGTAGTCCAGCTCCTGATCCAGCAGCCGTATCGAGGCCTGGTACGGTGCCGCGGATGTGGACGATCCTATGCTGCGCTTCTTAGCCAGCTCCGAGTGGGTGAAGGCTAGAAGAGAGAAGCGAAGGCATAGATAAGCCCAAAGACTTTACCTTAGGGTCTCTGCTTAACGAACTCAAATCTGGCGTACTGCCAACCGAACCCCCCAAGACAATTCCAATCTAAACTTTGAACTTGGATATTGCGAAACAAGAGTATTATTCGATCCGACCTCTGAACTTTGGTCAAGTGAGAGCAAAATTTCCTCGCCGATAGCCAAAAGCTTTCTGAATGGGCCTTGGCAACAGGTGAAATGCAGTTTATATGGTGTGATCCACCGCACTGGGGCTTATCAATTTCAATGCGAGCGACTCAGACGCATTCCCCAATCAGCTGATCGTTTGTTTACCAATTCTTGTTGCTCGGGGCATTAGCATTATCGTATGATAATAAGAGCTGGCGACGCGCGTGCCTTACGGCAGCGTCTATCAATAGTTCTTGGCCGTAAACCCACGGCGGAAACTACGAATGGGCTATTTCTAGTTTGGCCCTGACTCTGCAAATCTGTCACAGTCAAAACAAACAGCCGCAGACACAGTTGACCATGGCTATAAGGACCTGATGACGTCTACGCACTCCTCTATAATATCCAATTGCAAATTTTATCTAATCGTAGCTTGAGGCGGATTCCGGGCTATCCAAATCTATATTAATTAAAATTTACATATAAATATTTCTCGAAAACAAAAATTCTATTATAATCTATTATCATTTAATTTTAATTTTTTTCATATTTCATTTACGTATATTCCATGAAGCGATAGGAATAGCGTTAAATATTCAAAAATCGATTATATATTTCAGATTCCGCAACATCTATGCACTATGTTTGCTCCCAACGTAATATCACTTCTAAGTCTTCACTTCACAATCTTCAAAATCTGTGCCTCTTGAACTCGCGCTTGAATCTATTTATAGAAAACTCTGACATAACCGCAAACAGAGTTCAGATTATAGATCTGTCTAGCAGCACTCTGAACTCCAGTTGTTGCCCTTGATTTCCACTTACTTGTTTGCATTTCGGCGCACAGAAATGCGAATATCATAATCTTGATAATCCTCTTGATCTGATCGCTGAGCTGCATTGTCCAGCTGAGTTCGAGCTCGGAGTTGGGATTATTATTATTAGAGCAGACACTGGGCTGATAGTGCGCACCTTTGGAGAGAGCCGAACGCTGAATGAAATATTTCAATTCTAAATCGCACGAAAGCAAATTCGCAAACGCTTTTCCTCCAGATAATTCAGTTTTGATTTGATTTCGTGCGATGTTTATTTCTATTTACACTGCCGAACGGGTATAGACGCCTTCTCCTTAGGTATGTGACGCACATATATGGTCTTGATGTGTATCAAGTTAGGTTTCTATATATGTTTATACATATGTGTATACCCATCTGGATCCAGAGGAGTGCGGAATGGATCTTTCCATAAGTTCTAGATAATGCAGTAATAGCTAAGATGGAATCATTGAAGTGCGCTGTCTCTCGCTCGCTCTTTAAGCTCTCGCGTTATATCTCTTATGTGTTATATTATATCTATTTTTCTGTCTCTCTCTCTCTGTCTCTCTCTATTTCTCTCTCTCTCTGTTATATATATATATATATATATATATATATATATATATATATATAAATATATCTCTCTTTATCTTTATCTTTCTCTCTATATATATATCTGTATCTCTCTCTCTCTCTCTCTCTCTCTCTCTCTCTCTCTATTTCTTCTATATCTATTTCTCTATCTCTATATATATATATATATAATATATATATCTTTCTCTCTCTCTCTCTCTCTCTCTCTCTCTCTCTCTCTCTCTCTATCTATCTGTCATGGAAACAACCGTTAAGTCACGTAGACATTGAGATCTTGAAGAGTATTCCAACTTCCTTATATCAATTTTAGGTATTCCTTCTTGTTTTTGTTTTTATGTTTATGTGTACTGATAAAGACACAACATGCCATAAAATATACATTCACACACACACACACACACACACACACACACACACGGGGAATAATAATCGGTATTGATAAGAGCTCAGATTATGTATTATTTTCTTTTTTTGTTTATTTTCAATTTTTCATTTCGTTTATTTATATTTAAATTGCGATCTGGACTCGCAGCTGCACTTTGGCTAACGTTTTGATATACCCTGTAATCATGCTGGAAGTAAAGTGAACGTTGGGCATGGTTCATTAGAATTTGAATATTAGAATCGAGATGCACATAACAGCTGCTTAACACACGCTTAACATGTGCCTAACATGCACTTAACATATGGGTTAACAGAGGCAAACTCAGCACAGATAGAAGAGCGCAGAGAACAGTTTGATCTAAGTCTGTCTGCCTATCGAATAACAGTAAATCTTTCGTCTAGAGCAATAGACTGCCCAGACGATTAAATAGCTTAAGTGCATTCGACAAGCGATGGGCGATCGTTGATAAGAACTAGGAATTGCCCAACAAGCAGCGAGTGCGAGCAGGGTATAGGCTAAGTAATACCCTAACACTTGGCAGCCCCGCAATATATATGTTTGTGTACACAAACGTAACAAGAGAAAGCCTTATATACCCTGAAGTCAATGTTTACGCAAAGATGTATGTAACAGGTAAAAGGCGTGGCAGCCCCCCTGAGACGTATATATTCTTGACTTGCTAAGTTTCTATAGACCTACAGACTATCATTTTGTTTATTTACAAAAACTCCGTTAGAAGGTTATCGCTTAAAGAGCTATCGAAATCCATCCTTATACCTCTTCGTTTCTAGTTGTCTATGTATTTTATACAATTCCGATATGTGACTTCCCTATTCAATTAAGAAGAAGAATTATTCACATCCAAATTTTATTTCAATCAAAATCAGTTGAGAGAAGATTTTGGGTTTCAACGATAGCACTCAGGCTAATTTAGAGGAATTTGGGAGATTCCAAAGATTCGCCAAAGATTTCAAAGTTAACCAGTCAAAGCGATATTCGTCACGTCCGATATTTATAATCCGAAGCTGCGTCGGACGAATTGTACGTTTGATTTCGTGTAGTTCCACACAGATAGGAGCACATCCGAGCATTGCGTCCGCTGCTTTCTACCAGAGTAAAGAGCAGGCCGCTCATGAGATGGCTAGACCATGCCCAGACAAAGCATTAATGTGGCAAACATGCTGAATGGCTTGGCAATGCTGTGAGCTCCAACTCCTCGAGTGAAATACGCCACGGTATCTCGAGCATTCGGGTTGTCATCCCCAGAGTCCTCGTTGGCATCCGAATCCTGAGCCTGCCGCTGCTCGCGTAGATCGAAGCGCTTGATGGTCGCGTCAATCCAAGGCTTGTAGTGGATCACGCTGGTGTAGACGCCCGAGTGGTGGGGCAGGCCGCATCGAATCCCCCATGAGCTGATGCCAACCAGCTGGTCACTGCAGAGCAACGGGCCACCCCCGTCGGCAGTGCAGGCCTCCATCAGCCGCCCATTGGCATTCAGGGCACACATCATGCCTGGCAAGATGCTAGCCGCGTCGCGCTGGCAGGCGTGCTGCTCCACCAGGGTCACATTCAAGCTGACCAGATGGCCGAGGAAGTACTCCAGTTGGTTGTTGCTCCAGGCGGAGATCTCGCACTGGGTCAGGGGCTCAAACGAAGCCTTGGCCAGCCGCACGGGCTGTATGAAGGGCGGCACTGTGCCGCCGATAACAATCAAAGCGATGTCGTTCTCATAGCTCTTCATGTCGAACTTGGACAGCTGCATGAGCACCTCGTGCAGCTCAAAGGACAGCGCGTTGTCGTTCACCATCCGGCGCTGCCTGTGGCCCAGCACCACGATGAAGTTCGACTTGTCCAGAAAGGTGCCGTCCAAGCGAGTTAGGCTGAAAGACACAAGACACAGTTAGGACCAGCCGCAGCCGAAGCCCAATGACCGCCACTCACTCCACAAAGCAATGCGCCGCTGTCAGCACCACGTTGTGGCTGATGAGCGAGCCGCCGCACACATGGCCAGCGCCATGGCGAGTGGCATCCTTCTGCTTCTCTCGCAGCGAAACATAGTGATCATTGTACAAGGACTTCTCCTCGTCCCAGTTTAGATCCTGCTTCAGCTGTCGCTCCTCCGCGGTCAGTTCGACTGTCTGCGCCGACTTGGTCACGTTCGTCACGCTCAAGAGCGCTACCAAAAGCAAAAATATCGCCTTCATCTTACCTTTTCAATGTGTGATCAAATTTAAATTCTTTTGAAATAATACTTTGAATTGAATTCCGAAAAAAATATATATTTTTACACTTGTAGAACACGACTGGTCAACTGCCTGTGTATGACTGAATATTTCGAGACGGGCTCGTTCAGCATGAAAGCTCTCTGAGCTGAAAAGAGCACTAGATTGGGAAAAAGGATTCATCTCCCAATTCAGAGACCCATGGAAAGTGGGCGTGGCAGCCGACACAAGCCAGCTAGATCTAGCCGTCCATTCGAGCAGGATACAATTTATTTCGAATTGTCGATGCCTGCTGGATACCCTGCCCTGCCCACACACACAGCAACACATAGGTCATCTTTTAGTTGGGAGCACTCGTTGCTGTTGTTTTATTGAGTTCGCCTTACTGACTAAAATGGTAACTAAAAGACGCGGCCCAGGCCGAGCAGCACAGGCACTGCTATCAAGCCATAGGAAAACGTAATCAGACCGACGCCATCGTCTCCTCCATCCCCACTGCCGCTGCCATCCCCGCTGCCATCCCCGCTGCCATCCCCGCTACCATCCCCGCTGCCATCCCCGCTGCCATCCCCGCTGCCATCCCCGCTGCCATCTCCACTGCCATCCCCGCTGCCAGACTCTGAGATATTCTCCATTATCCAGTCATAGTAGTAGGAGACTTCAGTGTAAACGCCCGGGAGCTTGGGCTTGGCGCAGCCAATGCCCCAGGAGACAATGCCCGTCAGCTGGCTCTGGCAGACGAGCGGTCCGCCGGAGTCGCCGCTGCAGGCATCACGCTCGCCCTCCATGTAGCCGGCACAAATCATGCCGGGCAGTACCAAGTGGCCCAGATCGCTTTCGTTGACGCACTCCGTTTCACTGATCATGGGCACATCGACGGTCATGAGTATGTCCGAGTTGTAGCCCTCCTCGGTAAAGCCCCAGCCAGTTACCTGGCAAACGGTTGCCTCCGGCACCACCAGCGTACTCAGTCCAATGGGTCGTATCGTGGGGTGATTTGCAGGCACTGAGCCGCTTAGGATGAGCAGCGCAATGTCCTTGTCGTACGTGGACAAGTCGAAGATTTCTAGCTGCAGCAGCAACCGCTCAATGTCAAAGGTCAGAGTGTTGGCCTTCTCGAAGCGATCCAAATTGCCCATGACTACGATGAGGTCCTCCTTGGGCACGAAGGTGCCGTCGTAGATGATCTGGCTGTACGGAATGGAAAGGCAGAATCAGTCACAGCTATCAAAAACTAGGAGCCAAAGGAGCCAAGAGCCTTAATCAGATCAGGTCAGCTCAGAATACGATCAGATCCGCTCTGCTCTGAAGACTAATCAGTCTAATGATAGGAGTTTCTGAGCGGGTTATCACTCTGGCGATCAGATAGGACAATCAATTAGTTTGTTCGCTTTACCCGAGTCTATGACGTACATCTGATGACGCTGAGCTGGGGGCTATCAGTTCGGAACAGTAATTAGTACTGCGAACAGGATCTTGAGCTCAACCCAGTGGGTTATTACTACGTAGGATCGGCTGTGATCACACTTACTCCACAAAGCAATGGGCTGCGCTGAGGACCACATTGGGCTTGATCAGGGAGCCGCCGCAGATGTGGCCAGTGCCAAAGAAGTAGCCGTCGTTGAGGCGACGCCGCAGGCTGACCTGGTGCCGGGTGGCCTCCATGCTGGCCTCGGTGCCATTGATAATCCGGCCCGGATCCGCGCTGAATCTGGGTCGCATGCGCAGCGAGTCCAGTCCGGCGTCTAAGCAAAAGATGTGGCTGATAAATGTTTTTTTTTATTTGATCCAGGATCAGACATACCTGCCGCTGCGAGGCAGATGACAAGCAGCAATGTCACACAGATCGTCGCCATGTGGAGTCGGAGTCTTCGTATTCACGGCACAAGCTGACAACGTCAACTAAATCATGGCCAAAAACTCTTGGCCATCGATCGCTAGTCAGTCCGTATCGCCACAATTAAATCTGGCGATACATGAGCATGACATAATCTAATCAGAGCCGGCCTGAACCGGGCCATGGCTAAGGGTGTGATAGACTGTCTTGATAAACTCTTTGCAATTATTCACACTAAAATTATTGAATGGATTTTCCCAGACCAACTGGCCTATCAATGGGTTTAACACAAAAGCAGCTGAAGATTTACAGCTCCGGACGCATGGACAGCTCTTCCAAGGACCAAGCAGATGATATACGACGGGATGTGATCTCTTCAGCGGTCAGACAGAGGCTTGCCATCTTTAGGAGTGCATATACCCAACTTGCACTTTCTAGGGTATCAAGTAAACAATATACAGCATTTTTGATAGTTTATAAATTACGCAAAGTTCTAGGAAATTTGTATGCCATAATATTTCAATTAAAATTAATACACAAAATCAAATTAAATAAATAATTGTAGAGAAATGGAAGAGGCTTTGATTGATTAGAAGCACTTGGCAGGCAGGTGACGTCAATTTCAGATACAGCTCGCCCACGTGAACAGCAAAGCAAACAGCATAAATGTGAATGCATCGATTCCAATGAAGAAGCGAAAAGCGTCTTCAGTTTGCATCCGGGCACAGCCCTATAGGGTTGTCAAACTCCCACTGAAGTGGGAGTTATTCAGTTGGTCCATTGGGGACTTAACATCCACACGATCCACATCAAGGAGATAGTAAAGCATACCCTGGACCACTTATGCAGGAGCTGAGCTTGCTAGCAATCGAGCACCTGCAACAGCTACAGTTCCTTGTTCTGGAACAGCAAGGTGTATATATGCGAGAGATAATATAAGCTTGGAGCTATAGAAGCTATACGACATAGTTCATATTTGGATTCTATATACTACTATTATATATATATAGTATATATTATATTTTATATATATATATATATATATATATATATATTGGACAATACTTGATACATATGAAACCGCAATACAAATTACTTTAAAATAATCGCAATTATTAATATAATTTCAGGTTTAGTTACAAATTTTGTCAAGCTATATTGCTGTTATCTAGATAAATCAATTATCTAGCACATCCACACATCGAAATTGTAAAATGCGAATTGTTTGCTTAAAATTTAGAATAAAATATTACATATAATTTAGAAAGTGCACATCAATAGATTCTACAAATTAGATACATTTCCCTCAGCAAATATATATCATAAAAGCAATATATATATATGGAAAAATGTATATAAAGTGTAAGAACTACGATAGTTAGTCCAAATATGAAATTTACAATCAGCTAAAAATATTGTTTTAGAACGAGAGAGGGGGAGCTTAACATCTTGCTGTCTTCTTCGTTTTGAAGTTTATGTCAGTTTATGACCCTTGAGAATGCGATCAGTTTGTTTCGCTGTGCGATCGATCAGCTTCATTATTTCCTCCAGCGACCTCAAGTCCGGGCCTTCTGGCTCCTGTTTGAGCTCCAATGGCGGTAGCTCAGCTTCAGGTTTGACTGGCTTGGAAACAATTTGCGAGAACAAAGCGTCCAGTTCGGACTCCTGACTTTCACTGCTCTTATATTGGAGCTGTGGATTACGGCGCCGCTGCATCACCTTCCGTTCCACATGGTGTTTACCCGATTCCAATACCTTGCGCTTTCTGCAACCAAAAACCGAAAATGGGTATTGAATGCGTTTCGTTTTTCGCTTGAATTCAATTTGTATTGGCTAACCTGTTCCGTGGACTTAGGCTTTGGCTAGCTGTGTGAGCGAAGTCGCCCACGGCTGGCTCGTATTTGATGCCCGAAGATCCACTCGGCATATCATCTAGCTTTCTGTCAGCTTGCTCGTAAGCGCTCGCAGCTGACAACAGCTGTTTGTTTTGGGCATTGAACGCCTCCACGTCGAAGGGCTCAGTTGCCACAGTAGCTAGATAAAATAAATAAACATAAAATTTGTTTGGTTATTGTCTGGCGTCTTACTTCTCCAGTGGCGAGCGCCGTCGCGGCGATACTGTTGCACTTCAATGTCTTTCTTCTTAACAACCTCCAACAAATACTGCATATTCTTGCCCAGACTGGCGGCTGTGTGCATCGCATTATTCAGCATGTGACGATAAAACTGCAAGAATATAATATGAATATAATATGATTATCTATGTGCATACGCTATATATCTGGTCTACGGACTGTGAGTACGCTACTGTTTGTGGCCGTCAAGTGCCACTCCCATTTTAGCGGAGCCGGCGTCCCCTCCATGCGATACTTTAAACGGAGCACAGCGTACGAATCCTCCTGATTACGTTCCGCCCCATTCGGCGAAGCAGCTCGCAGTGAAGCCTCTGCTGGCTGGGCGCTCCTTAGAGTCGCACGTACGATCCTTGGGGGGAAATCGACGCGTCTGTTAAATTTCTGTTGTAATTGATTTATATAGTTAATTATTCTGGTCATTGATCCATCAAACAGACAGCGGCTTACCCTTATGCGTTGCAGAAATTCAACCACTTGCAAGGTCTCGGTGTAGCAGAGTTCTTTATTTTGATCGTGGCAGCAAAACTGCAGCTCTCTGCCCTCTTCAGCCCCACCGCTTATTAGGCATGTCATCAAATGTATGTCCCTTAATTCTATTATATTTGACTCCATATTTACAAAAAAAAATGTATAAAACTAATATCACAACTTGTAAAAAAAATATATGTATAAAAGACGACAGCGACAGCTGATTGCTAACTGCACTGAATATTCCAGTTTAGTCCAATTGAACCGCTCAATTGGTACCGGTTCCAAATGTTAAGCGAACGTTGAGTTATCGATTACCGCGAGCCGTGAAAAAGAAATATACTGAGAAAACGCGCGCGTAAATTCGAAATAATTTTTGAAAAAGTTGAGACGAAGCCTGTAATGATTATGAGCCTATGATGATGTGACATGTAAATCAAACACACTTTTCTATATTTCATGTGATTTTGTTTTAATCATATAAAGTTTATACGTAATACTTTTTGTTTTTGTAATATTATCAAAAAATTTTTGTGTACTTTCTTTATTTTTTTTTTAATTCATATTTTTTGTTGTTTTTGTATCCCCATTAAGTTATATTTTTGAAAAACTAATTTAAATTGTATTTAAATTTTACTACTGACAGAAAATAGCTACTTCATTCATTGAATGCTAGATAATACCAATCTAATACAATACATATTTATATATATGGTTATATATATATATATATAGTCACATATATATGAAAACAATTTTTTAACATTCAGAAAATGATGAGGAAATCTTAAAATATGTTTTCATTTCATTTCATTTCATTTTGTTTTCTCTTCTGATTATCTTAAACTAGCCTCACGCTTAACTTAAATGTCTTTTTGTTTAATGTTTTTTGTTTGTTTTGTTTGTTTTGTTTTGTGGGTACATAGACCATAAATACTTTAGCTTAACAAAATTGTGCTTAACACTAAGTTTAGATCAATCTGGGTCGACGTTTGAGATTTTTCAACACCTTCGTTGGCTTTCAAATCTGCGGACGCGTCCAGAGCTCGCTGAGATCCTTTTGCCGCAGCTTGCCCAGCTCTGCAAAGGCGGAAGATATATAAATTAGAATAAGCAAATAGGGTATTAGATGATAGGGGTACTACTTACCCAGTTGGGTGGGCAAAACGCTGCTGCTGCGGAAACTCAGATCGAAACGCGGCTGCACCGACAGCTGGCTGGCGGCGGAGGAGGCGACGGAATTACGAAAAGTGGTGCCGCTGTCAAGGCAAACAGATATGTATATATATATCTATATATAGTCCTGATTCATAGTCATGGTATATAAGAATTACCTATAGGGATGCTTCAGACAGCCGTAGACCTCACGATAGCGACCGTAGAGCGTGCCGTAGGAGACGCCCAAGATGCGAGCCGCCTTCTTCATTTCAAGTCTTTTGTTTTTGATGGCATCGAGTACCTGTAAAAGACGGCGCATTAGCCGGGCTGTGGGCACCTGCTACTCCATTACACTCACGCGCTTGGTGAACGGCTCCTCCCAGAACTGCGGACGTCGCCCCTTGGCCAAATAGTCGTCCATCTTGATGACGTCCTGCCACTGGGTTAGCTCCTCGTTGGTCAGCCGCAGCTCGGCTGCATCGTAATCCTCCAGCTTGACCTCGGCATAGTCGCCGGCGTGCTCGACGCCGCCCGCCGGCGCGTTGTTGTTGCCGCCGCCGTTGGCCGTGGCAACGGCAACAGCTGCCGCCGCGGCAGCAGCCGCCACGGCGGCACTGGCCACCGCGTTGGGCGCAAAGTCGTGGGCCATTAGCATGCCGTGATCGTTGATCAAGTATTTGCCAGCGAAGCCGGCAGCTGGCAACAGAGCCGGTGACTCGGCTCGATTGGCCACCAAATGCTCATTCTCAATCTCCTCGACGGGCTTTGGCAAGGCGTCGTCCGAGTCGGCCGCCCGCAACTCGCCTGGCTCGGTCGACGCCAGTTGATCCGCCGCGGGCGACTCGCTCGCCGCTGCTGTTGTGCGCCTCTTCTCGGCGGACTTCTCCCTCTCGCCGTAGAGGCGACGCGTGGCATGACGTAGCTTGCCATGGCGCTCGCGCCGTTCCACCGGCTTGTCGACCAGCTTCTTGAGCGGCAGAGCGGCCGCTGCTCCTGCTCCTACTCCTGCTGCTGTATTTGTTGTTGCCTGCACACTGCTCGTGTCGTCGCTCAGCTCCAGCTCCGTCTTTAGCTCCACCTCGCCCAGCTTGGGGCTTGTCTCTTTGGCCCAATCCTGTGTGGCATCCATTTCACGCTCCCCCAGCTCCATTTGTGCTGGCGCCGACTGTTGCTGCTGCTGCTGCTGCTGCTGACGCAGACGCTGGCGCTGCTTGGGCGGGCAGGCGGCAGGCGGCGATGCCAATGCGGCGGAATGAGCAACAGGCAGCGTTTCCTCAGCAAAGGGGCGTGTCGACTCCAGATACGCGCGCTGTGCGGGCTCCAAATTTGCAGCATATTGGGCCAACTTGCGACTACGGGCAGGAACAGGAGCAGAAAAATATAATGGGTGAGGAAAACTAATCAACTCTCCTTAGCGTTGCGTGAGCGAGTATCAAATATATGAGAATAACTACTTCAAGTTTGGATTAGTTATAGTAGTAGAAGCTAACGTTCCATGAGTCGGACGGACAGTCTGACGGACGGACAGTCGGAGCAACGGACGGACGAACAAACGAACGGATGGTCAGGTGAACGGAGAGATGCTGCGATGGTCGAAAGAACGCGCAGAGAGACAGACAGACAGACTATCATTTTGCCTGTTGCATAAGAACACCCAATGAGTCAACAATGAACAAAAGCATTTGTGTAAATACGAAACATGAGAAGTCCGCTTTGTGAATCGAAATATCATTATCTACAAGTTCATTAAATGACTATATGTGGAGGAGTATAGCGCAGGTGCAGGAAGGTGTTGTAAGATATTAGATAGATATACCAAGAAGTCATATGCAACAGACCCCAAGGAAAGCTTCAAAGTGGGCCAGCTGGGTATGGCTATCCATAAGACTAGCTACACTATCAGTTATGGTCATTCCAGGAAGCAGCTGTCCAGCCTGACTTACACATTAAATACATCGTATGTGTCATCTAGGGGAGGACGTCCCCGCTTGCGCTTGGGTCCCAGAAACGGATCGGAGACGGGCGCTGGGCACTCCAAGCCAGCGCTGGCACTGGGCAGCGGCGTCAAGTCGGGCATCCGAGCGCCCACGTTCAAGCCCAAGACATTGTCCAGACCCGCTGGCGAATGGCGTTCGCGATCACGGTCACGGTCACGTTCGCGCTCCCGGTCACTGTGAGCGAGCGAGTGCTGTGGCTGCAGATGCGGCGCCTGCTGATGGACCAGGTCGTGGGCGTAGCTCTCAGCCAGACTGCGTGGCGGCGAATGGAATTCGGCAGCCGGCATGGGCGGTGGCGGGCCATCGTCATCGTCGCGCCAGGTAACCTCGGCCAGTCCCTTGATCTTCAGGTCGTCAGCGGTCTTCAGCAGCGACGGCAAGCTAGCCTGCAAAGAGAGGGAGAGCGCGAGAGCAAGAGAAAGCCCTAAAGCTATAGCCATGGCCACAGGTGGATCGAGCCGACTCACGTGCTCCACGTTGATCTCGCCCTTGTACATGAACTCGATGAGACACTTGACCTCGGCGAATGTGACGTCCTTCATGATGATAATCGGATCGCGCTCGCTGGCATAGTTCGACAGCACCGAGTCGAAGAAGGTGCTGCACGCGCAGAGCACCACGCGGTGCGCCCTGATCAACTGGCCCTCGCAGGCCAGCGTCACATCGCAGAAGCAGCCCCGATCCAGCAGCTGCGAGAACATCGTCTGCAGATTGCTATGATGGTACTTCCAGCGCAGGCAATATTGCTGCGGCAGCATCGTGGACGAATCGAATGGCTCCGTTGCTCAACAATCTAAACAAACATGGAAAAGGCAAGGATCGTGAATGGCAATTTGCTGGGAAAGTCTCCAAAACAATTCGACAAGCATGCGAACAGCGCGAGGAGCAACGAGAAGCTCCTTTGCTTCCATATACCAGAAATATCTATATATGTACACATATATATACATCTGTATGAATAGTTATCTAGTTACTCTGTATACACCTACACACCTCTATAAAAAAACCTATAAATTTGAAGAATTTGAAACCCTTTTCACTTTACAAATTGAGCCAACCCTTTTCTGCATTTTATTTTGGAAACGTTCTCAGCATATTTCTTCAAATTTTCTTATAATATTTTTTTATAGGGGTAAGAAAACAACAACAACAACAAACAAGACTTTTTTATGCCCAAGTTTAAGTGGAAAGCATGCCAACGCACACTCTCTCTTTCTCACGCAGACAGACAGAGCAGAAAGGACACAGCCAACCGCAAAGTTGAGAGAAAGGATAAAGGTGGCTAGACTAGAGGATATGCTGTATGCATGATTGTAGAGATGGAATGTGGAATATAGATTCTATGAAATGTAAACATATAGAATGTAGAAAACATAGAATATAGAAAACATTTAATAGTGAATACCTATATAATATATGCAAATATAACATAGAACATAAACTATATAGAATGATAACATAGAATATAGAAAATAGAACAAAGAATATCAGATATAGAATATAAAATATAGAGTACACAACAGAGAATATAAAACATAGAATGTAAAGTATAGCATGTAGAATATAGAACATAGAACATAGAATATAGAAAACATTGAATAGTGAATATACCTATATACCTATATAATATATGCAAATATAACATAGAACATATACAGAATATGTGGAATGCTAACATAGAATATAGAAAATAGAACAAAGAATATCAGATATAGAATATAGAATATATAGTACCGAATAGAGAATATAAAACATAGAATATAACGTATAGAATGTAGAATATAGAACATAGAACATAGAACATAGAACATAGAATATTAAATGTAGAATCTAGAGTATAAAATGTAGAATCTAACAGATAGAATAAAGAACATAAAACATAGAATATAAAATATTAAACATTGCATAGATAAGAAATATAGAACATAGAATAAAGAAAGTAAAACATAGAATACAAAACATAGAAAACCAACAGAGTGTTTCTTAACTGAATGCAACTTGATTACAGGGTATCCACTGACTTAGGCACAACTGGGCACAGCAGGCCTGGCCATTAGGACATAGCCTGCGGGTCAAAAAGACACAAAAAAAATAGTTCTCAGCCTTAAGAAAATAAAAACAAAACAAGAAAAACAAAAAAATGCGTTTCACTATTTAATATCGAAAAGAAATTGAAGAGCCTGAAGAAGAAGTAGAAGAAGAAGCAGGCATGAAGAAAAGCTGGCACATAAAGGAATTTGTGAAGAGTGCAGCATACAGAAGATAAGATATATAGATATGTATATATATAGATACAAATACATATATATAAGTGCGTGTATATAGTGCAAGGAAGAAGTAGAAGTAGAAGAAGAAGAAGATAAAAATACCCAATGTCCGGCCACCCACAAGGCAAGGAGGAAACACATTCGGACAACTGCTTGTGTAGCAAAGGGTTTTTTGATCCTAACACACACACACACACACACACACACACACACTTTATGTGAGCCGTTACACATTTCAGCTCCTTAAAAAACATTTATATATGTATATATAGGTATACACGATATATGTATATATATATATATATGTACAACAAAATACAAAAAAGTACGCAAAAAATTTACGAGAGCGCAAAAAGAATGGCATATAAAAAATACATGTTTTATTGTAGTATATTTTTGCCGCCCAGGCACTACCCCCACAGCGAGCGTTCGGCGCCAATCCCCACCCCAGCTCCTTGAACAACCCCAACCTCAGGCGAACCCAACTTGAACTCAAGGCCCACATACACAGAGAGAAAGAGACGGAGAGAGAGAGAGAGCAAGCGAGTGGCATTGCCTTCTCCGCTTCTTTTGGTTTTTCTCATGGAAAATATTTTTCAGTTTTTATCACATTTTTCGTCTTCTTTGGATTTCGCTTTTTTACGTCTCGATTTTTTTATAACATTTTTTCAGTTTTTTCTTGAGTTTTTTACGTATTTTTTTGTGTTCCTGTTTTCTGTTATTATACTCTAACCATGTGGCCAGCTTAATTATGTTGCACGGCACGTTATACCACCTGTCAGGTAGTAGAAGGGAGAAGGAGAGAGAGCGAGAGGCAGACTAAAAGTAAATACAAGCGAAGTGAAGCTAGAGAAAGAATAGGAGAGCAATAGAGAAAGATAAAAAGAGAGAGAGAGAGAGAGAGAGAGAGAAAGAGAGAGAGAGAGACAATGACAGAGAGATACAAAGAGAGTGAGATATATAGAGACAAAGAGAGAAAGGTAGTGAGAAAGAAATATATAGAGATTGATAAAGAGAGGGAGAAACAGAGACAGAGAGAAACTTGTACAGATAGAGAGAAATTAGAGAAAGAGAGGGAAGCAATTATAGACCCGGAGAGAGAGAGACACGCATAGAAAGAGACAGAGACAGAGACACGGAGACACAGAGAGAGTATTACTTGAGCTTAATATCAGTTAACTAATGTGGGGTACATTAGCTATGATCTTCTTCAGGCCAACCCTAGGCCATGTTAAATACCGAAACAATACTAAAATAAATACTAAGTAGTAAATAGCTTCACTTTCCGCACTTTCGAACAGATCAAAGTGCCTGTCAAAATTGGCAATCACCTTAACAAGAGCATTAAATCAGTCAAGTGCCATCGGAAGCTACTGCCATGTGCCCTGACTGAGGGGGAGAGCTGAAGTTCTGCGAGAGTATCTCAACCGGCGACTTGCTTGGAAAAGCTTTTCCATCCTTTTTTGTTTTGGTTATTTTTTCTTTTCTTTTTTTTCCAGTCAACTGTAAGGCAAGAAACGTCGTTGGCTTCATGAAGGCAAGCGGCGGATGGGGCGGGAAAGGGGGTTGGGGCAGAAGAAGAGAGCAGCGGCCACAGAGTGGGAGCGAGACAGAGGAAGGAAGAGAGGAGCGCGCTACGGTAGGGCCAGGGCATGACGCAAAAAGGTTGCGAGCGGAAAATGAAAAAAAGTTTAACAACAACAGCAACAGCGGCGGCGGCAGCAGCAGCAGCGCAGCAGCGACGTCAACTGCGGCAGCGGCAGCGGCAGTGCAAAAAAAAAAAGAAAGAAAAATAAAAATAAATAAATGAAAACACAAAAAGCGTCAGAGAACATGGCAAAAGCGGAAAAAAGCATAACGACCGTTGAGTTCTTCTTTTTTTTTTTTTTTGCTTATTTTTATTATTATTATTTTCATTTTCTGTCTTTCTCCGCTCTTTTGTTGCTGCTGCTGTTGTTGCCAGCTTTTTTAAGCTGTAATTTTTTACTTGACGTTTTTATGCTTTTTTTGCGCAATTTTATCCTTTTTTATAAATATCGATTTTTATGTCAACTTAAATGAAAGGTACACAGTTTCCTATATAAATACACATACATATAGAAATATATGCAGTTATTTATGTGCAATTCTATATACATATGTATAGCTGTATCCGAGTGTATGCTTCGGTACTATTAATTTTGATTCAAGCGCCTGCTCCTGCTCCCGTCCCGCTCCATTTTCAGCTCCTGCCTGGACTTTGTTGCACTATTGAAACAGCAGAAGAAAGCAAGCGAGCGATAGCAAAAGCTCAAAAGCTTCGCTTAAAGTAATCAAGCAAAAGCTTTTAGGCAGATTCTCTTTTCAAATTGATGTGCAGCAATTATCGTAACAAAGCTCAAGCTACCCAGTAGGCTAGCTTTCAATCAAATTTACTCTTACATCACGATTGATAGATTTAGAGAGCGGAAGAAAGCTAGTGAGTGTAAAAGCTCAGTTTGAAGAAATGGATTCAAGAAGTGAAACTATATTCCAAGAAACTCGCAGTGCTTGAGAAATAAAAGAAAGATGAGCTTTCAATCAACTTTACTCATACATCATGATTGATGGATAAAGAACTACATCACTCTGATAAGCAGGCATAGAATTGACTACATTTCTACGAAAGCTCTATAGCATAAGGTAGTTCAGTTGACAAGAGACGCAACTGAGTAAGTAGAGTCATACATCACAATTGATGATTGATGATATACAAATTTACCCATAATAGAGTTCAAAGTTGAAACCTTTCAAAACTACATCTAGCGCTTGAGTGATGAATAATTAACCCGTATACATTTCATATATGTAAATGGGTTGTATACATTTGCACGCGTACATCATGATTGATTCGAAGTTGATCATTATTGGTAGCAAATACAAGCCAAAAGTTACGCTCCCAAATAGCCTAAGTCTAGAACTTGAAAGCCTCTAATAGTAAACTAATTAAAATATAGAGCTTTACATCATAAATTATTGATGATGTGGTTTATTGATGTATATTGTGATGTAATAATACATATTATGTGTAATTAATATTTTTAGTTATTTTCAGTTATGATTTCAGTCAGTTACAAATGTTTGCATGGCATGTACATCATGACTGATGAATGACTGATTGATGTAAACAATGCTCACAGCCTTCTCTTAAGCTTATTATGTGACTATGTTGGGTTAGAGCTGCAGTATGATTGATATATGATTGATATATATCAGATACATGATTGATAACTTTCGGTACATCACGTGACTCTGATTGATAGACAGCACACCTGCAAAGCTTTGCCTCGAATGCAGGACAAGTAAATAATAGTCAACACTTGGGTAGATAAATATGTGACACACACACACTAACACACTCACATATATGTATATATATATATTATATATGTATGTGGAATGTAAAAATCCGTTTTTCCCTCTGCCATCGCAATTTTCTTTCTTTTTCCAGATGCTTTTGTAATTTGTATAATTTTTTAACGTCGTCGTCGTCGTCGTCGTCATCGTTGTTGTTGTCATTTTTGTTGTACGCTGGTTGGATGTTTTTTTTATTATTTTTTTTTTCATTTTCTTTTTTTTTTCTTTCTTTTTTTTTCGTAACGTTTTTTACTTTTGTTTCTTTATCATACAAAGCAAAAAACTGTAATATAAATTTATGTGCTAACGTGGAGCAGCAAAAGGGACACATGAGGTGGACGGGCACGGGGGGACGGTGGGTAGCTCGAAGGAGCCGAAGGGTCGCAGTTGCAGGGGCGCCACAGCGCCACAAATGACAAAAGTGGAAATGAAAAGCAAAAAATTCCAAAAACAACTGCGAATAAATAAAAACCAAGTAAAACGAAAAGTATCTCCAATATTTTACACAATTTTTATATACAGATAAAATATATGTATATATATGCGGGACATAAGATAGCTATATAATGTGTGTACATATCTCTCTCTCTCTCTCGATATATATATCTATATATATAATAGGTAGATATAGTCATTTCTTTCGCCTATTTGTTCTATTTCTATTGAGCGCCATCAAGGGCAAGAGAACACAGTAAAAGAGAGAGAGAGAGAGAGAGAGAGAGAGAGAGAGAGAGTGAGAGAGTGAGAGAGAGAGAGAGAGAGAGAGAGAGATAAAAAAGACAAAAATCTGTAGAGAGAAAGAGATAGAGAGAGACAGCTAGAGAGATAGAGCGAGAGCAATATAGATATAGAGAGGGAGCTAGAGAGCGCGAGCAAAAGAGTGAGCCGGAGCCTGAGAGCTATATCTGTCCATCTCATTTTCTCTCTGCCTCTCTCTCTCGCCCTCATCACTATCTCTCCTCTCCTTCCCTCTCTCTCAAATTCAGCACATCTATCATATCTATCATATCTATCTATCTATCTCTTTCTTTCGCCATTTTGTTTTTTCCCACCATCTGCCCCCCACAAACTATCTCAAATTCAACTTTCCCAGAATGTTATTAATTAAATCCAAATGAACAACAATAAACAATCAAAACAGCAGTTGCTAGAGACAAGTAAGCGAAAAATTCATTTGAAATCGATTCAAAGAAAAAGAAGTCAAAGACTTTGCCTTTGTGTACATTTGGCAAATTGAAATTGTTGTTTTCTTTATTAGTATTTTTATTTCTTTACTGTTAGTAGCACACACAGAGCCCACCCGAAAACCCACACAAAGAACTAAACAAAAACAGAAAAATCCCTACACTCAGCAAATTGCAATGGACGCAGTTCCTAAATGCTTTCAGACCTCTTTTTTGGGCTTTCGGAATGAAAAAAAAACCAAATACAATAAAATAAAAATAAATAAATAACAAGAGATTGTGTGTGCGAATGTGTGTGTGTATGTGTGTGTGTGTGTGTAGAGGCTGACAAGAGCTAGAGCCTAGGCCAAGGAACTGCGCACGCAGGCGCAGATGCCCAAAGAGTTCTCGACTTCAAATTGAAGTCCAAGATCAAGTCTAGCTAACAACAACAACAACATCTGCAAGTGGGAGCCAAGTGCAATAACACGTACTCGCTGCCTACTAGAGATGAGCGCGTGAGAGGTCGTGTCCTGCTTAAGACACGCACAGAAACCTTCTAACCTCAGTGCAGCTCACAGAAAGCTTCAACTAGCGAGCTCGAAATATGTTAGCTTAAAAGAAGTTTTTTTTTTAAATATATATATCACTATATAGAGCTCGTTCACTCTTAGTCTGAATATATATTCAGATTCTAAACAGAAAAATCTTTGTCTTCATAAAGATCTATTTAGTTTATTAAAAGCTTATCTTCATGGAGCTTTTCATAATCCTTATTCACGATCAAACTATACCAATGGATCATGTCTAAGAATTCTGAGCAATCTATCTATATTGATCAGGAATAAACATTCTATCCCTTCTCTTAAAAGCTCTTCCAAAAGAGCAGTTTGTATATGACTAGGTCCATTTATAGTGCTAAGAACTTAAAATTCGTGAAATACAGCGATGAGTGTGTGATGTGTGCTATAATCCATGTGACTGAGACGATCATGATTGACTATATATGGCTTTGACAGTGAAGTGAGTGTGAGAATTTCAAATGAGCAAATGTTGATAAGAGATTTCTTAGGTTGTGCTTAAGTGGATAGTGATTATAATAATGTCTATAGGAGTGTTAACTAAATGGGACTTTAAGTAATGCTTTAATGTAGCTCAATTTGGTATTGCAGTGAATCGATCGAATCGATTTCATTAAAAATGCTTCGACAACTAAAGCTAAAGGCTCTTTAAGTTGATATATAATATAAGTATTATCAAGCTATATCATCAAACTATATATCACTACACTATATGAAAGATTTGCAGTAACTTTTAGATTTAGAGTTCTGCTGCAGATAGGTATGGACTTAAGATATACTTATAGAAATATTAGCTTATTATAGATTATCTTCAGTTCTTTATGGATGAGCAGGTTAAGCTAGGCTCAGCAATTTGATGATGGCTGCAACTTGATGAAATGCATCAGATAATTATGATATCAGATACATTTGTGGGTCTATACAAGTTAAGAGATACAAATATATATGAATGGTATATCATATTATAGGCAGAATATCAATATATATATATATATATATATATATTCTTATTCTTCATTCCTCTTCTTATATGTCCATATAATACATAGTAAGTAAGGAGAGCTGAGCGCATCTCTAAAGCTGGCTGTAGAAGCTGCTGGGGCAGACACTGACTGAGGTAGATACGCATGCCACCTTTTGCTGCAGCGACTTTAAGCAACATCATAAAATGTTTTCAAAAAACAACAACAACAACAGTGGCAGCGGCGGCAGCAACAGCAAATGCAACTGCAACAAGCTGCAGCAAAATAACTAAAAAAAAAAAAAAACAACTAAACAAAAAACAACAGAAAAAAAAACTTGGAGCTCAAGCAACAACTTGCGACTTTACGATGCTCTACAACTATTGTTGTTGTTGTTGTTGTTGTTGTTGTTGTTGTTGTTGTTGTTGCTGTTTTGTTGCTGCTGTTGTTGTTCGCCAAGTCCAAGTGCATTCGCCTTCCGCTTTTGCTGTCGTTTTTATTTATTTTTTATTTTTCATTTATTTATCTTTTTTTTAAGTTTTTTTTGCAATTCTTTGGAGCTGGAGCTGTGTTGACTTATGCAGCTTCCACTTTGGTATTCTTATTGTCGTCGTCGTCGTTGTTGTTGCTGTTGCTGTTGCTTTGCTGACACAAAATCTAATAATTTCCAGACACACTAACAACAACAACAACTGCGTCCAGTTTGGCGCGCACACACAGATGCAGATACAGATAGAAATGTATCTGCTGCGGCCAGCGTCGATGTAATCTTAGGTAGCTGAACCTGGGTCCAAGACGTCGCAGTCGCCGCCCGGGGCAGGAAGCAGGCTAGACTTTAAGCAGGACTCGCCATAAATAGAGTCCTGGCTAAGGCAAGAGCTGTCTTAAACTTAAATAGGGCAATACGAAAATCTAATATAGCGAGAAGCCTCTTAAAAACCCAAATAGTTCTATAATCGCTGAGCATAGGCATGAGAGACAGCGAGAGAATAAGAGAATGAGAAGTGCGAATTGAGAAGTGGGAGCTGAGAATTAAGAATGAGAGCTGAGAGTTGGAAATGAGAATGAGAACTGTGAACTGAGAATTGGGAATGAGACAGAGAACGACGAAGAGATTGGGAATCAGAACAAGAACTGAGAATGAGAAGAATTGAGAGTGAGAACTGGGAATTCGGAATGAGAATGAGAAGAATTGAGAGTGAGAACTGGGAATTCGGAATGAGAATTGAGATTGAGAGCTCAGAATGAAAGTGATAACTGAGAATAAGAATGAGAATCAGATAGAGAATGAGAATGAGAATGAGAATGAGAAGATAGAGAACAATCACAGCGCATATTTCTATCCCCAGTAAGGTCGAGCAGCCTAATGGAACCATCTACAGCGCTATTTGTAGTCCACGCTCCTCGACGAGCACTAAAAGCCCGCCCAATTTCTGCTGACCTGAAGGGATTCAAGAGTTCCATGCGACGAGCTCTTACACTTTGAGTCTATTTGGGTCTGAGTATCTGCTGCCCAGCTATGCAGCGGTAGAAACACCGAGAGAGGGAGAGAGAGAAAAGCCCCAAAAAGTGGACTAGTTCTAATCTCAGCCCTAGAAAGAACCTCGTAAATTTGCTCGAAAAGCATTGCTGGGTTGAGCTGGCTTTTTCTTCTATTTTTGCTCGTTTCTTGTGTGCTTTTTGTCTATTTCTTTTAGAGCCAGGCACTTAAAGGCAACACTTGCAGCGAGCCCAAGGAAACAGAGTAGGAAAAACGTCTAACGTAGCGAGAAAATGAAAAGCTGCATAGATATCAGCAGTGAGGAGTAGGGAAATGGGGTGGGGGTGGGGATGGGGCTGGTCAAAGGGGAGCCGCGTGCAGGTGGCAGGCAGGTAGCTAGGCTCTTTGGTTGCGGGCAATGAAAAGCGAAAGAGACGCTCGCCAGATACAAATAGGAAAAACTCGCTTCGCTCAGCTGCAGCTAGAGCTGGGCTAAAGGCGAGGGCCGTCAGGTAGGCGGGTGGGCCAAGGGGAGGAGGCCTGTTGGTGGGGCTTAGCAGCAAGCTTTATGTGGTCTCCGACTTCGGGAAGCAGCGCGCACATTCATCAAGAAAACTGTCATCGTTTTTTGCCCATCTACGTGTGTGTGTGTGTGTGTCTCTCTCTCTCTCTCTCTCTCTCTCTCTCTCTTTGTGTGCGTTTGTATCTTGTATCTGTAAGTACGTTAGCCTCGGCCACAGATTCTAACTCATATGCGATAGGTTTCTCAAAGTTTTTTTTTTCATATTCATTTTCATTTTTTTTTTTTTATTATTATTGCCAAGACGCCCCCTGGCAAGTGCCGCACCGCCCCCTGCCACCCCCCCCTCTCCTTATTTTTTGCCGCCTTCTGGCCTTCATTGTGTGTCTATGTCAATGCTTCGCTTTTTGTTTTTGCGCCTAATATACACTTAATATTATTTCTATATATACGAAAATCTATCGGGCAAAAAGCGAGAACCTAATATAACAATGCCAGCCAACCAGCCAAGCCATGTATAACCCAAAAACAAAAACAACAACAACAACTGACAAAAAACAACATTAAAACATAAACAAAAACTATATGCCGCGGCCCGCTGAGCGGGGTCTCGAGGTGAAGCCGGCACAGCTACTCGGCGACTTTTTTGTTCTCTTGGATCTGTTGATGTTTTTGCCAAGACCTGTTCTTGGCTTTTTGCAACTCTTTGTTTACTTGACGCGGCCAAAGAGGAATTCCCTGGACTTTAAACCATATCTGCGAAAGGCTAAGAGCTATTTATAGCGCTATGAGCATATAGGCCTAGCTATACGCAGTTGTATCTGTGGTGGGTGGGGTTGCTTGGTGGGCGTATCTGTATATGTACAAATCTCTATCTCTATCTCTATCTCTATCTCTATCTCTATCTCTATCTCTATCTCTATCTCTATCTCTATCTCTATCTCTATCTCTATCTCTATCTCTATCTCTATCTCTATCTCTATCTCTATCTCTATCTCTATCTCTATCTCTATCTCTATCTCTATCTCTATCTCTATCTCTATCTCTATCTCTATCTCTATCTCTATCTCTATCTCTATACTTTATCGATTGTTATCGATCTGTTCATTCGATAGTTGGAACACTCGAAAACCGTCTCAGCTGAAATTTGTTTTCATACTTTGAAACTTTTGTCCAAATTGCGAAAAGTCAAATAAGCAAAATAATATAAAAATAAAAATAAGCATCAAATCAAGAGCAGAGTCACAAAAAACTCACACACACTCACACTCGCACACACACCCAACTAAATTAGAGTGGACCACGAAAACAAAAGAAGCTGAAAAAAAACCCAAATAAAAAAGCCCCAGTTGCTGCTCTGATGATGATGATGATGACGATGACGATGACGATGATAATGATGATGGCCGAGCTGCGTTCGAACAGAGAATTTTGCAATTACCCATTGCTGAGTCTCCTTGAAAATGACGATAATTTTTTGTATATTTTTTGCCAATTTTTATCATTTTTTTTCGGTTTGTAATTTATTGCATATTTGTTCGCTTTAAGAGCGGGAAAATAAAAAAGTTCAATTCGAACTTCACCCCGCACCGCAGCAATTTACCCTCACACATTTTTCCATTTCCCATTCGATTTTACACCATTTAACAAAAAAGCCAAAATTGAATATTGAGTTGTGTTGCACAGTGTCAACCGATTCAGCTGGCGATTCAAGTGATTTATTCCTTAGGTAATGTGCAGCTCAATGCACATATGTGTGTGCTCTCTCTTTCTCTCTCTCTCTCTCTCTCTCTCTCTCTTCCAATCTCTGTTTTTGCACTTTCTTGTGTGGGCGGGTGTTACATATGTGTTTATTATATACATATCTCTGAGTTATATAATATGTACGTAACAACAACAACAAAGGGAATTGTCCCCCCTTTCGGACGGACCATAAAAAACAGTTAGCAACTGTTGAGCAACAGGAAAATATCCTGTAGAATCCAGTTCTCTTCATTAGCTAATCGATAAGTTATCGCTCCGAGTTGAATTATGTTATTAGTGAAGCTGATCAATAACAAACAGCAGATTGTTAATAGAAAACATATCGATAACAATTCGCCCTAGAGCACACGCATTCATAGAATACTATTTCGATCATATAACTAGATTATCTGATATCGACTTTCTATTTCTATTTTCTATTATATAAAGCACAACTCGATATCATGACAAATCGATCTCATATATAGTTATAAATAACATATAATATCGATAAGTAGCTTGATAGCATAAGATTCCTCAATCTATGTATATTCATAGTGTAATAATCGGTTTATATAACCGATATCACACATATCGATAACATAACAGATGAATAATGTACATTGCATATCGATCAAATTGAGGATATCGATCACAAGTAGTATAGTATTAATATAGCCTGCCAATTTCAAAGTATATTAATAGTGTAGCAGACCTAAGTGTTATCGATAACATCATAGCCATGGATTAATCGATCGCACATTGAGAAAGTCGTGCATGACGCACTCAGTGAGTGAGTACAGGGTATGCAGATAACAAGCAGTGTGCTCAACGCTAGTTCCAGCTCCAGCTCCAGCTCACTCTCGCTCTCTCTTACTTCCTCTCTCTCTCTCTCTCCCTCTCTTTCTCTTTCTCTTTCTCTCTCGCTCTCCCTCTCCCTCTCTCCCTCCCACTCCCTCCATCTGTGTCCGTCCCGCTCTATCCACTTGTTATTTTGTTCAGTGCAAAGTATAAATGAAGTTTTTGCTGTTGTTCCCATTTCTGCGATTTCTTCTTCTGCCCTCCTCCTGCTACTCCACCATCGCATGCCTTGATGTAAAGTTCAGTTTCAGTTTCGCTTTTTTTCTTATTTCATTTTCCTTTTTTTTTTCGTTTCCTTCTCAGCTTTTTTTGCAACTTTTTTCTGTGCTTCTTTTTCATTTTGTGCTCATAGTTTTCTGTCCGCGCCAAAAAGGCAAAAACCGAGCAACAGTAAAACGGAATTTTTTTAATGTTTTTTATACCGATTTTTTTTTTTACTTTTTTGCCTTGACGTTGGCACAATGTTGGGCGGGGGGGAGGGTCTTTGGGTGGAGCATAAGAGGCAAAGGCAGGACTAAGAGCTGCAGCGCAAACGGTCAGGTCCGTTGTGTGTGTACGGGAGGGGGGGCGTGGCAAGGCAACGAGAAGTGGCATGGTGGGTGGGTGGGTGGTGGCAGAAGAGGAGGTAAATAAATTAAATGCTTTTTGCTCAACTTTATTTTCCAGGCGATGTTTGCCTTGTTTTTAATATTTTCTTTGCCCGCTTTATATTAACCATGTACATGTGTATCTATGTGTGTGTATATATGCATATAATATATATAGGTGGGTATATAGTTTCTGTATACACATATGTTTGTGTTCGATCCACTACATATATAGTATGTCTGTATATATCAGTTAATTAAATAAAGCTCGTTTTATTTTGATTCATTTCTAATGAGATTCCAAGCTTGAAATTCCTTGCGAACCAGTTTGAACTAGTGCGTGACCCGTTGAGAAGCAGCAAGAAGTAAATCTTTGAACTAGTTCGGAACTTTAAATTCAGCAGCTATCGGGAACCTTGAGAAACTCAAGAAATTTCCCTTGAGCCATCTCAAGCAATTGCTTTTGAACTAGTTCGGAATTACTTCTGCTGTTTTAACACAGTTTTGTAAACTGAAGTATGATTAATTTTCTTTTTTATAATTCTATATATATATATATATGTATGTATATAAACCTTTACCCAATTTCCGAACCATAATTAAAGCATTTTCAGCTGTGTGCTGAAAAAAAAATGATTAAAAGAAGAACGAAAAAAAAAAACACAATTTAATCATACAAAAGAAAAACAGAAATTCAGTTCCTGAACACAAACAAATTTATTGTTTCGCAATAATAAAATTTATAATTAAATTAAAAATAAATGAAATGGAACCAAAATAAAGCTACGTATCGTAAATGCATTCATATATATAAATATATATATATATATATATATATATATATATATATATATATATATATATATATATATATATATATATATATATATATATATATTTAATAAAAACTACTCATAAAGGAGGGGCGAGCAATGCAAATACGTATAAATTGAAAGAAAAACCAGTAAAACGAAGAAAATAATGTAATGTAATGTAATGTAAAATAAAAAAAAATATTTAAAAAAAAAATATATATATATAAAGCATATTTATAAAGGGATATACTTATGAATTTACATATATATAAATATATATGTAACATATATGTATATTTTAAAAAGCCAATAAAAAGAATTTCCATGATTTCAGCGTGATTGACTGGCATATACTCTATAAAATAAAATTATTCTATTCAATTTCATAGGGAATACCCCAAGATACAATTGAATTTTCAAATATATGTCAATTTAGAGTACAAATTTATCATTAAGCAAGAAACTTGTAGAAATATAAAGAAGAAACACATAAATTTCATTTAATGTATTCACAAGTATCAATATATTGAATGGAAAAAGATATTGAGAGTACCCTTAATGAACTTGTAAAAAATAATCATATATAGATGTAATATTGGCCAGGACTTCAAGATTTCATCAGAACTACTCCTAATGATATTACATAGAATATAATATATAGTATAAGAATTGAACAAATATATTATTAATTATATTATTTAAGCTTGACTACATCATCTCATCAGTGTATATACCCCAAATCCGTTATTTGTATATACGTACAGGGTGTACAAACAGTTACCGACCGACCACAAAGAGTTCTCTGAATCATAACTTCGAATCGCATTCGTTTATATTTCTATTTTATTTTCTCGATGTTATTTTTCCTTTGTATTTGTTTGTTCATTTTCCCACACATTAAACTAAATATATATAAATACATATGTATATATGTCACTTATTTAATTCACACACACACACACACACATTGCAAGCGATATCTGCCTAATTTATATCGTTTTTTCCTTCGTTTCATTCGTTTAGATAAAACATCTTTGAGCGGCGCCCTCTGCCGGCTGATAGCAGCGACGGCGAATCGCTCCAGTTCAGCCCAGAGGCAGGCGGCGACCGAGGTTTTGCGAGTGCGTGGGTGGGCGCAGGAGTGGGGCGGTGGGGCACAGCCAGCGGTGCACGTTCGTAGCGTATGTTTTTCGTTACTGTTGTTGTTGTTGCTGCTGATGTTCCTCAGTTTCTTTTCTTTTGATTTTCTTTATTTCTATTTTTTCTTTTTTCTTCATCTATTCGATTTCTATTGTTTGGCTCGCTTCTATTCAACGGATATGCTCGTACATGCTTTTTATCTGTGAAGGCGCTGAGACTTTGATTTCAGCTTTTGCTCTACTATTATTCGTTCTTTCGCTGCTACTTCTCGCATTTCTCTCCCTCTCTCCTTTTGAGTTGGTTAGTTGCTGTTTTGTGTTTTTTTTTCTTCTCTGTTTTTTTGCATGCTTTGATACCCTGTTCATGATAATTGCAACGGCATACATAATATATACATATAAAAATGAACTGAACTGGTTCATTCTCCATTGTAAAAGTAGTTTTTAACCAGTTCAGTTCACAATGCAAATGAACTGTTTCAAAACTACTTTTAATTAGGAGCCAGTTCAATAAGCATTCTTTATAGATAAGTACAATAAGCATAGGTTCATGAACCGAATCTTTTGAGCTGGCAAGCTAGTTTGGACTATTTTTCAGATTTTCCTTAACAAATTGATTTTTTATACACATCGAGTATCTGTCGCAGGGCAAGTTAGGGTATCTGGTAGTCGCTACCACTCTACTGCTCACTCATGATTTTTTTTTTGCCTTGAGTTATCAGCAAATTATAAAAAAATCGCCTAACAAGTTTCATTTTTTGTTTATTATTGTTTTCCTTTTACTTCAGTTCACATATATTTTAACTGTATATAAATATTTAGATATTTATACACATATTTTCGTAATATATACATTTATTCGCATTTGCCTTTTTCTTTCTTCTTCCCCTTCTCTGTGCCCCCCAACATTTTGTCTCCACTTACATTTTTTTCCGTGGTTTTTTTTTCTTTTTTAATTATAAATAAGTGCTGATATCAGCGAAGCGAGCAGAGGGAGACAGCGAGAGAGCGTCAGAGTTTGGAGAAATAGGTATCAAAATTATAGAATATATATAGCAAAAAGAAGAAGAAAAGTACGACTGATTGCTGTGAAAAACCCCAAAAAAATAAAAATAAATAAATAGAAGCAAAAACCATTCGTGGGGAATTTACACTATTTTATTTATTTATATGTATAAACATACATACATAATTATATGTATACATATATATATATATATATATATATATACAACTGAATCATTCGCCTTTATGTGGTATCATAAATTCAATAGCTCTAACAAATGCGACACCAAAGATTCCGCAACCAGAACTCAACACATTTTTCAAATAAACAAAATCTTTTATAACTAACTAACAACAACAACGACGACGTTTTTCATGCAATTTCTTGGCAATGTAAAAAATCTAAACAAAGTTCCTATAATGTCTCCTTTTACCTCTCACATTGCCAAGGTGTATCGCGCACAGATTGTTACTTGCTTATTTATGCATTATTCGGCATAAATTGCGCTCAAACACTTGTTGGACTCTGCCTTAACGGTTCTCTACAAAGTTTAGCCAAATTCAGCAGCAACAACAACAACAGGCGCGTGTCCCTGACTATGGACGTTTGATCCAACTCTAACTTCGCCTGCCCTCTCTCGCTCTCTCATACACACAGGCAGACTTTGCCTAACGGCTTCGGTTGAACTTGAAATTTGGAGAGTCAACAGCATGTAATTCAAATGTGCACACACACACACACACACACATAGCTAAAAACTCTCCGACACATACATGTAAAGAGAGCGGCTTGCACTCGAAATTGCGTTCGCCGCGACGTCAATGCGGACACTGGGACTGGGACGCCGCGCATACGAATGTCGTTATGAAAACAAAAAAAACTAATAAAGCAGCGGACAAAAACAAACAGCCAACGGCGTCGGCAGAGCTGCGGCAATTTGCAATTTTAATTTTGCGTGCCGTTTTTTTTTTTCTCTCTCTCTCGCTCTGTTTTGTTTTCATCTTTTTTGTTTTGTATAATTAAAGTTAAAGTTGTAAAATACAAAAACAAAAAATATCTGAAAAAAACAGCAATGGCACACAAAAAAAGTCAATTGCAAATTGCTTGGCTCATTTTGCGGGCATATTTATTATTTTTTTATTTTTATTTTTTAATTTTTTTTTTTTTCTTTTTCTTTCGTTTGTTTGCGCGCGCTGCAAAGGCGGAAATTGCTTTTTGTCTCTTTCGCGCGGCCTTTTATAATTGACAACAACAGAGCACATGGCGCAAAAAATTAATTACCAACAGTAAAAACAACGGCAAAAAAAAATAGCAAATAATGCAAACACAATTTTGAATCACTTCGTATGAAATTAGCTTCAAAATAAAAGATTGCCCATATAAAGTTATTGCTAGTTTGTGCATAATATATATATTAATAACTTAATATTTATTATACATTATTTTATAAATTATTTAAACAAAAAACAACAAAAACTGGTCAACAAACCCGGAAATTTGCCCAGCGAGCAGAACAACGGAATTTTATCGTAATAATTTGTATTTATTTCTCTCTCTCTCTCTCTCTCTCTCTCTCTTTCTCTCTTTTTGTATAATAACAAATATTTAAAAACAAAACAACAATCGCGCAGAAACCGCAAAAAAAAAAACATTTTCTTTCTTTCTTTCTGTTAGCTAAAAATAACATTTTATTTTGTTATTGGTGTTGATGATTTCGCTTTGCTTTTAACAAATAAATAATAATAATAATAACAGTTGTTTTCTTGTCTTTCTCACCTCTTCCTTGGGTCTTTGATTTGCTTGTGTGTTTTCTGAGCTGCTTCTGTTTGAAAACGCGCTCAAAATTCATTCATACATTTTTCTTGGCCGCGCACTTTGATTTGCTGTCAAAAAAAAAAAGAACAAGAACTAAACCAAAAAAAAATACGCAGAATTCATATGAAAAACAAAATTGTTTGCTACGCGCGCTTGTTTAGGCTTTTCTTCTTTTTGCTGCAGCGTAACGGTTAATGACGTATGCTTTTCACTTGCTTTCGCCTGTTGGGTGCCGTTGCGCTGACCAACCGACCGGCTTAACAGTTCAAAGTCAACTGAGCAGTGTTGGCAGCGCGAGCTTTCAGCCCTTGATGCTCTATCGATAGAACTGGTTCGATAGCACACTATATCGAACCAGCGTGCCACATGGAACTAATAATGCTAATAATATTGGCAGCTAACAGTTCCTATTGAGTTCTCAAAATTTACGAAATATTCAGAACAGCTGATTGGTCAACAGTGGGAGCCTAATGGCAAGGGGCAAGTAAACAAGAACGTTTCGCGATCTATCAGCTTATCAGAGACAAACAACAAAACACAATTCTCAATGCAGGTCAGAGGTTATCAGCAGCAGCTACTGGGAGTAGCTAGAGACGACCGCGACTTGCGGTTTGCTAGTATAGATCAAGACGCCGGACATTACATTCGAAGATATCCACGAGCAGAAGACTCCACGCCACAGCAGCACCAGCAGCAGCAGTCGCTAAAGCAACAACATGCAGCATTTAAAAACAGCCGCACGCCTGCATCCACTGGCCATCAACTGCCCAGTTATAACAGCAACCCGTACATTTAACAGCTATCGGCTTAGCCACAGGCCTGCCAACCTGTGCGCAGCACAACATGCGGCGAAAAGCAAATCGCCGACAGTGCTGCCGGTAGCAACAACGCCGGCAGCTTCGACCACGATCAGAAGCATTTCAAATTCGATTCCGGTGAGTGTGTGTGAAAGCAAAGAAGCTGCTGAAAGCTAATTAACTGCTAGAGCTGAATGCGAAACGTGCAAATTTCTAAGAACTATAGACGCGATCAATTGGCAGGTGCAAATTGCATTCGCCGTGCAACAAATTCGCAGTTTCTTGTTAAAACTTGCCATCTCGATCCAGTTGTATCGAGGTGTGCGACGCAGTTTAAATTAATCACGTTTTTGATACCCTACCAAAGAGTCGTTCGATTTTGTCAGTTGAAGTGTGCGTGTATTGGTAATAGTTAAAGGATATATGTATATATTCATAAACAATAATGTCTAGGAAAGTCGATTTACTTCTGTTATATATATGAGGCTATAGTTAATTAATCTGTATGATTAGTGTAATATATATTTGTAAATGAATGTGACCCAAAATAATATCCTTTCTGTATAAAAATGTCCTTTGAAAGACAATTTTCAAGCCAACTGCTTGGCAAACTTGCAAAGTTAGGGTATTCAGGCTTCGCCTAGACAACTTCATTTCGCTTGCTTTTCTTCTTCTGTTTCGCCCATTGTTGCTGCGCGTGGTTCACTGTTCCCAGGCCCTGCTCGAGTCACCCTGTTGTTGTTTGGCTTCGTGCGCGTTTAATTTAAATGCAAACGCAAAAGCTTCAGATTTTTCGCAGTTTACTCGAAATATGAAATTATAAATTATTGCAGTTGACAACAGGCGTCAGTCCAAGGCCCCACCCATGCGGCTTTTTTTCGCTCTGATATTGGAGCAGACAAGACTCAATCTGAATGTGGGTTTTCTTGGACTTAATAACATGAATAGATTATCAAGTGCTCAGATTGAGGACAGACCGCAATCCTCTGTGCAGCGAGTTCTGGGCAACGTCCATTTGCCTAGCTCTGAACCCCGAATATCAGCAGCAAAGCTTGGCCAGGGTATTAGGCAGTCGTTCAAAAATAGCTTTTAAGAGTTGCACTCAGCTCAAGTTGAATATTGAATACCCACACAGTAGACACAGCTATATCTAAAATATATGGATATGTATCAAATTTTAACTTTTCATACCAAATGCATGACAGGGTATTTTCTATTCGAGAAGTCTTGACCAGCCAACTACCTATTTTTTTTTCCATTCTTCTGGGAAGACAAATGCCATAAACAAGTATTTTTTTCATGTATACAATATGGGGAACTGCTAGATCAATTGCCTAACTGAAAATGAATTTGAGTGGGGAGCATTTCATGGAATTTTCCGAATGCTCTTCAAATTTATGTCGATGCCTCATGATTGGATTGATATTTCATATACATATGTAGTTATAGACTCTGTACGCTTCAAAAAGTGAGAATATTAGATGGACTTTCTTTGAAAACTGTTTCTTGACAATGAAATTCGATTTTTTGACGATATTTTCTAGTTAAACTGGAAAAAATCTGAATGAAATTCGTTTTTTTGTATACAGGTTATTCCAAAAATTCCATTTTGTATTTAGAAAATCGAATAATATATGGAGTGTATATAGAAAATAGTATAAATATATGGAATGTATATAGAAAATGGAATGAATCCAATAAAAACTCAATTTTTGTATAAAAGATTCCAAAAATTCCATAATCCATTCCACAATTCCTATAAAATCTATCTGAGTTATCAGTAAAATTTCATTATCGAAACAATTTTCAATATATTTTATTTTATTTATATTTCGTTTGCTTAATGTTTTCGAATAACTTTCTAGAAAAGTGCAAAAGCTTTTCAGTCTCTTCGGGCTGTGGGCTTAGTGCATATGGAGCACCTCGAGTAGGTTCAATTTGATGATAACGAGCTGACATATCTCCCCTCCCGCTGCCCCAGTCGTGCGCTGATTTTCGGGCTTATCGCCCATCGAATTTGAACCTGTGACACTTGGCGAGGCGAGGCGAGGCAATGGGCGCTACGCAAATAGCAGTAAATAGACTCACGACGGGGGGTCCATATAAAAATGGTGTGTGGCTCTATGAAGCTGACCCCGACCCTGCCTGCCAACAGCGGAACAGTGCTTTTGCTGCACACGCCAAAGCCAAAAAACAACTGTAAAATATATATATATATCAGCTTGAAGACATTAATCTTATCAAAGTCAGGAAACTCTAAACACTAGACGAAAAGTGAAAGCGGGCGTATTTGGTTTGATCTGTTTGCAGAGCGGATGCTACCGAGCTCTGATAAGCCTCGAGTATCAAGTAGTCTTCGCTCTAGATTAAAGACAGATCTTCATGCTATAGCTGACAGCCCGCTTCTCTGATATCTCAACTTATCTCTCGATCCCACACTCTGTCCCATAATTTCGCTTGCTAAGGTCACAGTTTGAAAGTCACTGAATTGAATCGATCATATAACTATGCGGTGATCGGGCCTTGCCTTATCTCTCCCTCTCTATATATACATATAATATAAATATGTGAAAGAAATAAAAAATTCCAATGTTTTTTGAACCCATTGAACCGGTGGCTGGCTGGCTGGCTCTAGCTGGAAAATAATATTCAACAAAATATAAATATTTGTGCGATCGCTCGCTTCGTCATAAAGAGCTGACAGTCGATGCGTTTGCAATTCATTGCATTGTCGATCGTTGCCACGGTCGGTACAGATTTCTAGAGTATTATATTACCAATGTCTCGACAGAAAATGGCGGACCAGAAGATGTTGCAGGCAACGCTGAAGCAGAGCGACCCGGAGTTAGCCGATATCATAGTCAAGGAGAAGGAGCGTCAGAAGGAGGGCCTCGAGATGATCGCCAGCGAGAATTTCACCTCGTTGGCCGTGCTGGAGAGCTTGGGCTCCTGCCTGACCAACAAATACTCTGAGGGCTATCCGGGCAAGCGGTAAGGTCTATTACAAGTATTACATAATGCGACATTCCGATTAGCGAAGCGTAATCAAGCGAAAGCTAAATCGAAAGCTTTCTCTTATTGATTAATGTACTTGAGCCAGATTAATCCAATCTCATTGCACTAAAATTTGATGAATAGACTTTAACTAATCTCTCCCACTCTCTCTGTCTCTCTCAATGGACAGCTATTATGGTGGCAATCAGTTCATTGACCAGATTGAGAACTTGGCGCGGTCTCGCGGTCTGGAGCTGTTCAATCTGAGCAACACCGAGTGGGGCGTCAATGTGCAGCCCTATTCCGGATCTCCGGCCAATCTAGCCGTTTATACGGGCGTGCTGCGTCCACATGATCGTATTATGGGCCTGGATCTGCCCGATGGCGGCCATTTGACGCATGGCTTCTTCACGCCCAGCAAGAAGATCTCGGCCACGTCCATCTTCTTCGAGAGCATGCCGTACAAGGTCGATCCGGAGACGGGTCTGATCGACTACGACAAGCTGGCGGAGGCAGCGCGCTCTTTCCGTCCTCAGATCATCATTGCTGGCATCTCGTGCTACTCACGCCTGCTCGACTACGGGCGCTTCCGTAAGATCTGCGACGAGGTCGGCGCCTATTTGATGGCCGACATGGCGCACGTGGCTGGTTTGGTTGCCGCCGAGCAGATTCCCTCGCCATTCGAGTATGCCGACATCGTGACCACGACGACTCACAAGACGCTGCGCGGCCCACGCGCCGGCGTCATCTTCTTCCGCAAGGGCGTGCGCAGCACCAAGGCCAACGGCGACAAGGTCATGTACGATCTGGAGGAGCGCATCAATCAGGCCGTGTTCCCAGCCCTGCAGGGTGGCCCGCATAACAATGCCATCGCCGGCATTGCCACGGCCTTCAAGCAGGCCAAGTCGGCCGAATTCAAGGGATACCAGACGCAGGTCATCAAGAATGCCAAGACACTGTGCAAGGGTCTCATCGACCTGGGCTACACAGTGGCCACCGGCGGCACCGACGTCCATCTCGTGCTGGTCGATGTGCGCAAAACGGGCATGACCGGCTCCAAGGCCGAGCTGGTGCTCGAGGAGATTGGCATTGCGTGTAACAAGAATACGGTGCCCGGCGACAAGTCCGCCATGAATCCGTCCGGCATACGCCTGGGCACGCCTGCCCTAACCACACGCGGCCTCCTCGAAAAGGACATCGAGCAGGTGGTCGCCTTCATTGATGCCGCGCTGAAGATCGGCTCCGAGGCCGCCAAGGCCACGCCCAGCCCGAAATTGGTCGACTTCACCAAGACCCTGGCCGAGAACGCTTCCATCAAGCAGCAGCTGGAGGAGCTCCACAAATGCGTCATCAAATTCAGCACCACCTTCCCCATGCCCGGCCACGACCTGCTCTAAATTTTTTCTTTTTTTTCATTCTCGTCAAAATGTTTCCAAATCCTGCGTTTATCGATAGCTTGCCAGATAGATATAGGTATATATATCTATATAGGATGTAAATATATATAGATATCTTATCTTGTGTAGGCCCAACGATTCAATTAAGATATTAAAAATCTACAACAAATATAATTTTTAATCAAATGCGTTTCCTTTTCCACACATTTCCGTAGCCGGAAACTGATTTTTTTTTAATGTTTCTTAACTATGCGTAACGTTTATCTAAAGTACATTTATGAATGAAAATGTTTACAAATTCTATATAAAAGAAAACTATATAGATAACATATATATATATATATATATATATAATTGAATATAAGTAAATTTGAGTCGAACTAATACCACGCCAAAAGCTAATGGTAACGTTGATGTGATTTTTTAAAGACGAAGTCACGATTTGTATTTTACTTGACAACTTGCTTTATTCACAAACAACTTAAGACTAAAGAACATTTTTATCCCAGGCTTATTTATATGCTGTTGAAACTACGCAGCAGCAACATGACGCGTTGATGCAATGGTTCTTTCTAGATGATTCTGGATTCGGGTGGTCGGGCGCGTTAGCAACATGACGCGTTGATGCAACGGTTCCTTCTAGTTAATTCGGGATTCGGGTGGTCGGGCGCGTTAGCAACATGACGCGTTGATTCAGCTGAGCTAGCACGTTGCTATGGGAACAGTTTTTATGTATTGTGAACATAATTATTATGATTATGTTACTTATATATATATATATATATATATATATATATATATATATATATATATATATATATTAAATTGTTTTTATTGCTTATCTGAGAAACGCGTGGAAAATAAATTTATTTGCTTTTGGAAATTAAATTAAAATAGAATTGATTGACGCTTGGGTTTAACTTGGAAACGAATGGAAAAAAAATTTTTAAACAAGTGGAAATGGAATAAATTGGTTTATGAAACGAGTTCAAGTGGACTGTGAAAAATTGCGTATAAAATTGATTTACTTTGTGAAACGAATGGAAATGAAATTGATTTTACAAAAGTAAAAGATTTTCAACTAAATTTCTTTAAGTAAAAATAATTCAGAATATAAAATTGGATCAAATACGACATACAGCATTTACAATGGTTTATATAAGTTAGTTATCTAGATAAAATTGCAGATATATAATAAATATTACAATATATAAAATAGAGCTTAATTAAATATTTATATACAACTCTATAAATATTACAGGTCTCTCTCTCTCTCTCTCTCTCTCTCTCGGTCAATCTATCCCTCTCTCTTTCTCCCATCTCTTCCTCTTCATTCTCTTCCTCCATTACTCTCACTATTTCTCTCTCTCTCTCTCTCTCTCTCTCTCTCTAGCTCTCATTGTCTCACTCTCTTTCACTCACTCTCTCTCTATCTCCCCTCTTACTCGCTTTCTCTATCTCTCCCTCGTCGCCCCTCACTTAGCTCAGCTGGTTTTCCGCAAACTCGATCTTGGTCAGCTCCTTGCTCTGGCGCGCATCCCGATGGAAGCGCGAGTTGTGTGTGGAGAGGGACCACTTGGTTTTGAAGTTCTTCATGCAGATGAAGCACTCGTGCTCCTTGCTCTGGATCTCCGAGTGCCGCGAGGCAATGTGCCGTCTCAGGGCATTCATCGACTGCAGCCGGCGCTTGCAGAAGCTGCAGATGAGCGCCACTCCAGTGGGGGAGCTCTCCTCCAGCGTGGCCACGGCTGAAACAGTTTCAAAATGCATTAAACAACGAAAGCTTTGTGAATATAACAGCAAATAAAAAGAGTTTGGCTTTTAAGCTGGAAATACGTATAATTCTTGGCTTTTATTGTGTAAATTTCATTTGGAATTCTCGAAGGAATTTCCTTTTCCTTTTTTTCTCTTATCAAAAGGAGACGAAAATTTTAATTTCTTTTGTTCAATTTTTCTTTGCTTTATATATATATATATATTTACTTATATACATGCATATTTGGTTCGCTTCACATTTTATTTTTATTTATTACACGAGACACCAAAATTTCAATTTTTTTTTTTTGTTTTTGTTTTTTTCTTTCGGTTTTTTTGGGATTTTACATAGAAATTGTTTTGCTACCCTTGCAGAGGCAGTTTTTATATAAAGTATTTTCTTGTAATATCAAATTCACAAATCTAGTGCCTGTCAAACTGTTGTTCCATTTCGGTCTGTTGCGGTGCCAGCTGGCATGGCGGCAACGCTCGCTGCATTGTTCCATTCCACTTCGTTTCAGCTGTGCTTGTGCCACTACTCAGTTTGTTTTATAGCAGTATAACTCGAGTGTTTCATCCCACAACGTTCCAGCTCGAACTCCTTGCGGCACTTGCCAATTTGTGTTCATCTACACGTATGTTTCATTGCTATTCATTCCAATCTCACATTTGCCAATACAGCACTAATTCTCGGTACAAAACGACTGTTCCATTCCATCGCATACCAGTTGTTAAAGCTAAACTCACACAGCTGCCGCTGTCACTCATAAGATATTATCAAAAATTTCTCTCGCATATAAAAAACTACAATGAATTTGATTTTCTCTATGAACTGGAAATTTAGTTAGCTAGGATATACTATATATATATATCAATTTTATCATATGGCTGGCAATTAGCGTGAATGCAGTTCTGCAAGGGCATACAGACATCGGCTAGCCGAAGAGAGCCTTGCCCAGTTCGCTATGACAATATATATATCTCTCTATATATAATAATATATGATCTGACATCAAAAGTTGTTTGTAATCGATACGATATACACATATATATAATATAATACGTATGTGTTGTTCATTTAATATTTAGCCTTTCAATTATCTAAGTTTATATATATATATATATATATATATATATATATATATATATATGTATATATATATATATTGATCTGCATATTTATCTTTATCTTTAGCATGTGTGTGGGAATTTGATTTTTCAATTAACTATATTTTGTTTTTCCGCTTTCAATATTTATATTTAAATACGATACTTAGTACAAAATAAACTATAATATACAATGAGGATATATATATATATGAATTATATATTTTTGTACACTTTGAGCAAGAAAAACATAAATTTATATATATCTATAAAATATATACGTTGACTGTGGATGCTTGGGAACTGTCAGCCTGCTCGGGCATTGGTTCTATATAATATATATATATATATATATATATATATATATATATATATATATATATATATATATATATATATATATATATATATATATATATATAAGTATGTACAGTTATGTGACTTAACTTGGCTAACTAATCAACTAAAATACACAAATTAATTTCAATTTTTATAGATTTGCTTCAATGTATCAGGAATATATATATATATCTGCCTATGACATGGCTTGACTTGACAAAACAGATATTAAGATATATATATATATCAAATTATATATGTTATATACATAGCTTAGACAGATCTGCTGTAGCACACTCTATATATATATATATATCTATATATTTCATACACACAGATCTCATCTTGAAATTTCACTTTTAATCTTAAGGTTTTATGCTAAACAACTTGGACAAAGTAAGTGCTAATGACTGGAAAAGTGTGTAAACATTATCTTTTTGCTTTTGCCTCTGCTTCTTCTTCTTCTTCTTCTTCATTAAGTTTTCTTCTTCTTTTTGTTTTTGCTTTTGTTTCGGTGCCACAAATGTCTTCTGTTTCAGCACATTTGCTTTTCTAATGGACGTAATTTTCTATATCTCTTGCTCTCTCTCTCTCTCTCTCTCTCTGTCTCTGTCTGGCTCGTGCCGCTACTCAATTGACGCCATGCTGCACCTGAAAGATCGTCCATCAGTTCTCCGTTTTAATGGCCACCTTCTGCTCGTGCGAGATGCGTATGTGCTCGCGCAGGCTATACTTGTTCTTGAAATTCTTATTGCAGAGATCGCATTTGCGCGGCGGTTGGGGCGTATGTTGGGTGCGAATATGTCTCCAAAGATTGACCGTGGTAATAACCATTTTGCAAAATTGACATTCTGTCCACTTATTATTGGGTGAATCTAAAAGTATACAGAAAAATAGGACAAAATTAGGACAATTTCTCAGTTTCATCAGTCTTTTTCTACTATATTTTCTGTTTTCTGCTTTGACACACACAAATGTATATATTATGAGACAACAAATATATTATAGACAAACACTTTGGAGACATATTCGACGCCAACAAAAAAATACAAGGAACACAAAACAAAATGTATAATCATGTTTCACACAGACTCACACCAATCGGAGCGAACATTTAACATATGTATCTATATTTAAGTAAATGAAATAAATAAAGGTATTTAAATGATAATGGTTAAGTGGTTAGAGCAAGACAAACAATATGTGAACTTAAGGCAGACGCATGGATACTCAAAGAACTTCAGAACTTCACTTAGTACTGAGCGCCTTTGAGGCTTAAACTAGTTGAGAATCACAAGCTGCTAGCTGAACTTTATGTTAATTGAACTGCAATTGCAGCAGCTGCCACTTTAACAGTCTGTTAAACATATTTTGGCATGTTAATGAGTTTTTACATATTCCTATCTTTAGAGGTACTGTTAGATATCTTTTAGAGAGTCTGGATCGACTAGTATATAGTTCAAAGAGAGAGCAAGGAGAGCAAGAAGAATATAGCATGATCTTATAATAGTCTCATTGCTCTCTCCATATATATAATATATAAAACGATAGATGTTCTATAAGAACATCATATACAATTGCATATTTGATCTTCTACATCCAAATTGATTCTGAAATCTTTACCACTTACCATTCGTGCCGCTGGCTTTGCTGTCCGTTTTCACAGGTGTCACGGAGACGGTGGTGGTGGCGCCTGTCGTCGCAGCGCTTGGATCCTCGAGCACCGCTTGGGCGGTGGTCGTGGCTGTCGCGCCGCTCGCTGTGCCCAGCAGGCGCGCTGCAAGCAAAAGAATTTCACTTTAGTCTCAATTCGCAATTCGAATCTCAATGCAAGTCTAACTGGCACGCCCACTCACTCATCTCGATGGCAATTTCAGCATTGTCGGGATCCGCTTGGTACTTCTCCTCGATCTCGGACTCCGTCAGAATTTCGTATTCGGATGAGTATTGGGCGACAGTCTGTGCAGCCGCTGTCGTTGCATCCTGCGACGTTTGCGGCGTCGCACCATCCGACAGTCGATCGTCCACCTCGCTCACTATATAATCGGGTATATCCATTTTGACGGCACCGCGCAAAAATGTCATCTCAGCAGCTGCACGGAAAACGAGAAACAGAAATAGTAGCATTTAGTTGAAGGAAGAGATCGACTAGGTGTCGATAGAGATGAACATACTCAAGGCTTAAACTAGCACATATATCAAATATTATAGATGAAATGATTGTCTATAGCTATAGCTATAGCTGAGCTGCTACTACTATGACATCAATATATCTGCTTTTCAGCTCAAAAGGCTTGGTAACTCCTTGTATAGCAAGTACTGAGTAAAGCCATATAGAGAGTACATATGCAAAGTACGCATAAAGAAAGTACATTGATACTTAAGAGCAGTACTCATACAGAAGACAAATTCCATCATAGATAATAGATATAAGAATTTCACTATGATCTACTTCGATCTACTTTACCTCTTCTCTTAAATATACATTTTTTTCTATACAGGAACTCAAGTCTCAGCTTCGTTCAATAACAATCACATGATATAGTAATCAATCAGTTTAAAGCCTTGATTAAAGCTCGCAAAAGTTCTTTAAAAACAAAAGTTTTAGAGCTTAGTTACAAAAACACAGCTGCGGGATAGGACAGCTATATGTTACAGACAATAATAGATCACATAGAAGCTATAGCTTGTACAGAGTTAAATAGAGTTTTACAACTGAGTCGCCAGTTTGACATTTTAGCACTTTGCATAACATTGAATCATTTGCTGATTATCAAAAACTTGATATACATAGAAATCAGCTAGTTGGCGTCTTGAAACTCTTCTTTAATGTATATACTAGTTAAATCTTAATGGGTTTCTTGAAAGTTTGCCTTGCTGTTCTTCTCGTACTTTTCACAATGGTCTGTTCGTCCTTGACGGCATAGTCGACCGTTTCGGTGGTGTAGATGTTGTCATCATCATCGGAGAAGGTGATCTTTCGCTTCTTGACGGTACTCGCCGCTGGCAGCGAGACCGTATTGGTGATAGTCAGGTGCTGCGCCTGCGCTGCGGCCTGTTGTTGTTGTTGCTGCTGCTGCTGTTGCTGCTGCTGCTGTTGCTGTTGCTGCTGTTGCTGTTGTTGCTGCTGAGGCGGCGCTGCCTGTACTTGAATGTGCTGTATCTGCGAGCTTTGTACATGATGATGCTGCTGTTGGGTCTGCTGCTGCACCTGCAGCTGAGCAGCCGCCGCAGCAGCCACCTGCGTTTGTACTTGCGTTGCCGTTGCCGTTGCCTGCAACAGCGTGGCCGTTGGTATTTCGATAGTCTGTGTATTCCCAGCAACAGCCACCTGCTGCTGCTGTTGCTGCTGCTGCTGCTGATGTTGTTGTTGATGTTGCTGCTGTTGCTCATTGACGGCGCGTATTGTGCTGGGTATCGTCTTGATCAGCTTATGCTCGCTAATCAGCGGCACCACCGGCATCTGGGGCTTCTCCTTCTCCTCGGCCGTGAGGCCCTGCACGGCGAGCAGCTCGGCAGTTTGTAGAAAGGATTGCAGCGCCTCTTGTTGCACGTTCACCTCGCCCTAGACACGATGAAATGAGAGTTGTTTAGCCAAAGGTGGAGTCATTCGTCAGCAATCGCTCGCTCACCTGATACATAAACTCGACTATGGAGTTGAGATCTTCGAATTTGATAAACTTAAATATAATGACTGGATGGGGATGTGGATTCTCCTTGAAGATCTCTTTGAAGTAGGAGGAGCAGGAGCTGAGCACCACCTTGTGCGCCTTGATCCTGCGCCCGTCCACGCACAGGCTGACATCGACGAAGTCATCGTTCAGCCGATGATTGTCCAGGGAATAGGTCAGATGTCTCAAGTAGTTGTTCCACCGCAACGAATATTGCTGTGTGGTGGCCATTGCTCAAAGCCGGGTATCACCCCCTCACTGAATTGCGCCTGCCTCAGCCGCTGCCGCTGCCGCTGCCACTGCCACTGCCACTGCCGCCGTCGCTGCCTAATCCAATTAACCCGCTGAAACTAATGCGCGTTCTCGTGTGCCCAAAACGCACACAAAAGACCAATAATAACAATAATAGCGATAATCAAAACAAAGCTGGCAAACAAACAAATTTAGCCAATTATTTGCACACTCTTCTGCATTTCTCGCAGTGCCAATTCAAAACTATATTCTGTTGTTGTTTGTGTTGCTGTTTGTTTATTTCAGTGTATTTTAGCAGCTAATTGCGGAAAACGACGCCAGCGCAAAACATTGCAGGCATTTGATTACAGCACGCCGAATAATGTGCCAACCGCATTTGTTTAGGCTTTACGCATTGCGACTTCGCGTTTATTTATTTATTTATTAGCGTTTTGTAGGTATTCATTTTTCAATATTTTCTCACTTTTTTCACGGCAAAATTAGTTGCTTTTTGGCGAAGCGTATGTTATTGTGGCATTATGTTATACTCAAAATGTGCTGCCTATCGACGGCCTATCGATAACACGGCGCTGTCCAGCTTAACAGCGCGCTGTTAGCGGGCGCACACGCACGACGGATGGCGCTAGATGGCGCCAGCACAGCTGTTAATTCAAAGTCCAACTGTAATTTGCGCTAAATATTTTCAACTTTATTTGACCAGATCCATAAAATTAATCATAATAAAAAAAAAATGTTTCTAGTGAAAGTAAACAAAAAAAAATGTTAACAAATATACGAATATGCTAGGACACGAAAACCCGCATGGCCAGGCGATAAAGCAAGCGCAACAAAAAGCCGTAAACTATGGCACGGCACAAATAGTCCAGGACATAGAAGATCTTGATGCGGAAGCGCGCCTTGCTGCTGCTCTCGGGACTCTCGTTCAGCAGAAACTCCTTGGCGCCGCGTATGCCATTCTTGAAGAAGTCCACGTAGTTGATGTTCGAGTGCTGAAGGAAGCCAAAGATCGCACTGAAAAAAATGCTTAGAATTAATTCTGATTGGAAAGATTTTTCATTTTGGGAGCTCACATCTCCTTTGCGGGCACGAGCGCATGCAAATCCATCATATTTTTATTGGCAAAATGCCATTCGGTGACGGCAAAGACCTTCACGGCCCGGAAGGCGGCGAAGATGCGACGCTGCAGCTTGAGAAGGCTAAAACATAAGGAGAGAAAGGAGTATAAGGAGCAAGGCCAAAAAAGTCGGTTGATCGGCAGACTTACAAAGGCTTCTCGTTGGACAGGCGCAGCAACGTGTCCACCACGATGGCCATCATAATATGCATTGTTATAAACTAGGCGAAAAGAGAAAGATAGATAGAGAGAGAGAGAGAGAGAATGAACAGGAGAAGGCGAGGGTTAGTCTCCTCCACTCACCCGCACAAAGTGCAGCACTGGACATAGCGTGATGCTGCCACCCGGCAGCCAGAGCGTCTGCTCGAACGGATTCCGGCGTATATACCGCTTGCCTATGTCTATCACCTTGCCCATGGTAATGGGCGAAATGTTGGACATGGCGCAGTTGATCACGTCGATGGGCTTGTCTTTGGCAGGCGGTTTCTGGAAGTAGTTGTAGGTGGCGATGATGAGACCGCGCACGACCACATCGGCGGGCACGAAGTCAGCCACGATGTAGGGATCACAGTTCTGGGAGCGTAAGATGCCGACGCCACAAGCGACCAGCATGCCGGTGGGTCCATTGAAGTTATCCGCCCAGCCAGGCACGGGCTCCTCCAACGTGGAGATCACTATTTGGGATGGCGGGAGCAGAGAGGGGGGGGGGGAGGTAGTAAGAGATAGAAAGTGTATTATTAAACTTGAATGAATAAGGCCTTAATGCTTTGAGCTCTATAGCTATACTATGCCGTATATAGCTTGTACGGACAAACGGACGGACGGACAGACGGACCGACCGACCGATTGACGGACTATCGAGAGAAAAGCTAGCCAACTACCGGAGCTTCTCTAAGCAATCATAGTGCGAGAACCTACCGATAGAGGGCCTGAATATGAGAATGGGCAGCTGATCCTTATAGTCATTGACCACGTGCTCGGCCAGGCTCTTGGTGAAGGTATACGTATTTGGTTGGAAGCTGCTATACCTAAAAGGTTAACAGAAAGAGAGAGTGAGAGGGGGAGGGGGAACAGCTATCAGAGCCCAGCTCAAACCTACTTCATATTGAAAACATCCAAAGTCTCCTGATCGTAGGTCTCGGCCAGCTTGATGGTCGTCCGCCAATCGGCATAGGGCGGATAGACGCGCTCCTCGACATCGATGACAGTGGGATTCGAGTAGGTTGTGGAGACGTGAATGAAGGCCCTCAGCTGTTTCCACTGCAGCGCGAGCTTGACCAGCTCGTGGGTGGCGCGAGTGTTCAACAAAATGGCGGTGCTCAAGGGATCATCGAAGCTGAAACCAACGGAAGCATGATAAGTACTTGGCTGAGCCGACCTCCTGCTTCCACCTACCGCACTGAGGCAGCCGAGTGATAGACCACGTTGACATTCCGTAGCTTCGCCAGGTCCGCTTCGCTGATGCCGAGGCCCAGATTCATGCAGTCGCCGGCGATGGGCACCACCTTGGACAGCGTTTGGGGCTGCTCGCGGTGCAGGCGCTCGAAGAGCTTCGAGTTGAACAAATCCTCCAAGCGCTTCTCGATCGCCACTCCTTTCTTCGGACGCAGCAGCACATAGATCTTGCCCAGCGTCGGGCAGGAGCGCAGCAGCTTCTCGATCAGCGCCTTGCCCACGAAACCTTAATGAAGAAAGTCGATCGATCCGACAAATATATATATATATATATAAATACATTCGCCGTTGCTTCGCCTACCCGTGCCGCCGGTCAAGAAGATTTCCTGATCCTTGAACGAAGCTGAAATCGACATTTTGTTACGCTCGAATCGCCGACCAAATGGAATCTGATAAGCTGATCGAGCAACTCGGCTGGGCAGAGCCTTCAACTGCGTTCCCCATTATGCAAATCCCATTCGATTGGGGGCAGCGTGTCACTTTGCTGAATATTCAGCTTGAAGACAAGCGCAAGTTACAAAAGAAAAACATTTCCGACCTGAACACCTTCATCCTACCTCCCCAAACAGTATCCCCGGGGCACATGGCAATTTAGTAGGGCATCTGATTCTGATTCCGATTCTTCGAGCCTATTCAAACAACTTGTCTTTTGTTTTTCTTTTATTTTAGGCGGACAAAATTCCGGAAGTCAAACTAGTATAGTTCCTGAGTTCATAGCGTTGGTATTTTAGTAGTTGGTCGATTTGCAAGCAAACTGCTGTAGTTTTGAAAACTTCTTTTTAGATAACTAAGCTTTTGGCATATATAGCTAAGTACATGACAAATTTTAGTAGTCTGACAGGCTTAGATGCTGAGTTACTAGAGTTGCTATTCGAACTGCTATACTTCTCAAAGCTTTTTTTATATAATTTGAGCTAAATGACACATAGCTAAGTGCACACTAAATTTCAGTAAGCGAGCTTGCATAGTTCTTGAGTTACTTCAGTTGGCATTTGCTTTTTGCTTGAATTAAGAGTAAAGCACTTGCAGTGTTTAAAGTTTCTTAATAAAATTACGGTGTTAGGGCTTACGACTAGCTGCATACACAATTTTGTAGCTCTAATTAGCATAGTTCTCGAGTTCCATGAGGTTAATCGGGACTTAAAATGTAGTTTGGATATTTGCTAAAAAGCATTTTCATAATTTACACTATTTGCAGGGTATTACAAGTTTCGTTGTGGTATAGCCAGGTGATACATACATACGTACGCTTGTGTCAACTGGTTCATGTTTAATACAATGAATTGAATCAATGAGTTTATGTATATATATATATATACATATACATATATATATATATATATAAATACATACACAGCTTTGCCGATGCAGCTAGTTCTATAAATATGATATGAGATCGTCTAGTGAAAACAGGCTCAACTATTTTTACAACTGGTCTACAAGAAAACGGTAAACCAAATTTGATATGCTGCTATCAAAAAAAGCGAAAAAAAAGAAGCCAGAAGAATGGAAAATTACCATTTTCAGTTAGGAGCATCTTCCATAGTTAGGCGAATGTGGCACAAAATCAATTTATAAAAAAAACCAAAAGCATTTAAAAAATATAAAAAAAAAAGCAAAGCTTTCAGAACGATGCCAACAAATTGTGATAGCGGTTAGAAACGGAACTTTAATCGCAGTCAGATGGGTCCGCTCGCTCGTTTGCTTTTGTGTGGTGCGCATGGGGAATGGTCCACATTGCAAGTTTAAGGTCATTAACATAAACAGATACACATCTCTACACATGTATATGTATGTATGTATGTATGTGTGTGTGTGTTCCAATGCCAACTGCATTTTGGAGAGCGAGAGAACGCAAGCTTAAACCAGCTGTGCGGCTGTGCGTGCATGAAACGAAAGCTCGCCAAGTTCGGTGACCCCTTCACACTCACAAGCAGAACGGTACATTTTGCTGTGCCCATACATACATATGTACATACACGTGTGTAAATGAGAATACAATTTTCATTTGCATTTCACAATTTAATTAACATTTTTAGGCGTAAACTTAGTCATTCAATACGCATGCAATTAGACAATACAAAAAAAATTAAGTACATATGTATATGCATATCAAATTTCAGCTTATATAAAATTTCAAAGGAGCGCTGCAGCAAGAGAAGCGCACACAGCAGAGCGCGTTGCCATTGGCTCTCGCCCGACTTCCCCAGCTACTGAAGCGCTCATATGTGAGTGAGGCTGTGTGCGTGTGTGTATTAATGCATTTGCCGGCCGGCAAAAGGAAAGAGAGAGCAAGCGTAGTTGAGTGGAAGAGGGCAAGTTAACAGTTGAGCGAGAGGCAGACAGAGAGAGGGCAGGAGGCAAATAGTAACAGAAAACAGTTGGTTAAGTTTTTTTTTCCATCATATTTTTGTTTCACTTTGTTTTATAATTACATCATAATTAAAAAATAATACATAAGGTTGTGTTTGAAATTTTACAAAACTCTTTTAGTGTTGTTTTTGTGTTTTGCATATTTTGTGTGTTGTGTCTTTTATTTGCTTCTTTTATTTTGAAGGGGAATATTTTAGTCGCTTTCTGCTGCTGCTGCTGCTCCTTCCTAGCAGGGAGTGTACGCATGTGTGTGTGTGTATGTATGCATGTGTGTGTCGCGTGTTGTGGCTTTTTGTTTTGTAGAAGTGGAATGGCATAGAGAATATGCAGTTGTTGTTGTTCTCAATTTGTTGTTATATTAAAAGGTATATTAAAAAAAAAAAAAAACAAAAAAATATTATGCATTTATCATATATCTCATGTGAAATAAATTAAATTAATGCTAGAACACAACAAGACGACGACGAAGATGATGTGTGAATATAACATAGCGTGCAGCTTCAGATAGAAATTGTTGTTGCTGTTGGTGTTGTTGTTGTTGTTGCCACTCCACTTGCTGCTCTCCTCCCTGTGTCTGGGCTGCTGTCGCCGCTTAGAAGCACTTGCGGTGCACAATAGATGGGCCGGACTCATCGTATTCCTGCTTGGAGATCCACATCTGCTGGAAGGTGGACAGGGAAGCCAAGATGGAGCCACCGATCCATACGGAGTATTTGCGCTCTGGTGGTGCAATGATCTTGATCTTCATGGTGGATGGGGCCAAGGCGGTGATCTCCTTCTGCATGCGATCGGCGATGCCTGGGTACATGGTGGTGCCACCGGACAGCACTGTGTTGGCATAGAGATCCTTACGGATGTCCACGTCGCACTTCATGATCGAATTGTAGGTGGTCTCATGGATGCCGCACGCCTCCATTCCCAAGAACGAGGGCTGGAACAGGGCCTCGGGGCAACGGAAACGCTCATTACCGATGGTAATGACCTGACCGTCGGGAAGCTCATAGGACTTCTCCAGGGAGGAGCTGGAGGCAGCGGTGGCCATCTCCTGCTCGAAATCGAGAGCGACATAGCAGAGCTTCTCCTTGATGTCACGGACAATTTCACGCTCGGCAGTGGTGGTGAAAGAGTAGCCACGCTCAGTGAGGATCTTCATCAGATAATCGGTCAGATCGCGACCGGCCAAATCCAGACGGAGAATGGCATGGGGCAAAGCATAACCCTCATAGATGGGCACAGTGTGGGAGACACCATCACCGGAATCGAGGACGATACCAGTGGTACGACCGGAAGCGTACAGCGAGAGCACCGCCTGGATGGCCACGTACATGGCGGGTGTGTTGAAGGTCTCAAACATGATCTGTGTCATCTTCTCGCGATTGGCCTTAGGGTTGAGCGGAGCTTCGGTCAACAGCACGGGGTGCTCCTCGGGAGCCACACGCAGCTCATTGTAGAAGGTGTGATGCCAGATCTTCTCCATATCATCCCAGTTGGTCACAATACCGTGCTCAATGGGGTACTTCAAGGTGAGGATACCACGTTTGCTCTGTGCCTCATCACCCACATACGAGTCCTTTTGGCCCATACCGACCATCACGCCCTGATGACGTGGACGGCCCACAATCGATGGGAAGACAGCGCGGGGCGCATCATCGCCAGCGAAGCCAGCCTTGCACATGCCGGAGCCATTGTCGACAACCAATGCAGCAACTTCTTCGTCACACATTTTGTAAGCTACAAGAAAAAGACACAAGAAAGAAAAAAATTAATCAAAATGGCCACCACTTAACACACTCTCAAAGAGAGCCGAGTGTATCTGTGTACGTGTGTGTGTATATGCATTTGCTCTCTCTTTGAGCGGAGGGGCAACACCCTGCACGTAAATCAACAACTTGACAAAAAGCTCGAGTGTATATCACGACGGCATATGCCGGTGGCCGAAGGAGAGAGCGGCTCTCGTCTGTGTTTGTGTGTATACGTAGTCGCATAAAATGGCCGCCATTTGCACAAAGAAAAAAAAACGAGAAAAAAATTCACCACTCAAGCCGGCACTGAATTATTTTCTTGTCTACTAATGTGCATTTGGTTCTGCGTTTATTTTTTTATTTTATTGTTTATTACCTTTTTGTTTTATTTAACAACAAACGACGAAAATTGTTTTAGAAAACTGAATTGTCACTTTGCAATTCAAGTTGAAAAATTTATAAACCACACTTGGTTATTGGTAGTAGGCGACGAGGCAATAGACTGACTTAAAATGCAACCGCACCGATTGACTGCCGAAAGAGGAATGAACAAACGAGCGAATGCCAGTTACAGCTATTTCAAGCGCTGCTTCAAGCGACGTCGTCGTCGACGTCGTTCATATCTTTGCGAGCGCGTCGCTGCTCTGCCAGCTCGCTCGCACGCTGCGTATGCTGGCGCATGCGTGCGATAGAGAGCGCACGATTAGCTCGCTTGGCTTGCCAACTTTTGTGACCATATATGGTCATGTTTCGAAGCGAATCGTCGCGAAGGAGAGCTGGAAATTGTCGCCGCTTTCGCTCTCTCACGCGCTGTAGTGCGGGCAACGGCAACGGCGACAGCGACGTCGTTTGACAATGTTGAAGGTTTTCTCCATTTTAGCGCGGCTCATTAAAAAAAAAACCGGCATTTTTGCATTCAAGAAATGTCGAATAACTTTAATGACGTGATTCTTTGACTATAACTGGCCAACTTGCCTACGTCACTTGCACCGTGGGCCGCACACACACATATGTAATGACAAATAAGTATAAAAATATATGTACATACATACATATATAGATATTTCTAGATTTGCGTGTGTGCTGCTTGTGTCTTCAATTCGGCCGTTACTTTTCAAATTGTTCGTTATGAAAGTTAATTGAAGCGTGGGAAAAAAAGAAAGTGTTTGCGAATTGAATTGCAAATAACTGACAAAAAAATATTTAACTGTCACCACTTCTTTCTTTGCTATGGTCTTCTTCTTTGTGGAGTTTTCGAAATCCGCAAAAGGGCACGCCCCAGCACTAGATCTGTCACACACATACATACATACGTAGCTTCAGCTAGAGCTGCCTTCTGCGTGTATATATATGTGTGTGTGTGTGTGCGTGTTACATACACACATTCATGCATTCTTCTTCTGCTAGCTTCTAGCGCTTACGAAATAAGCTTTTATGTATATCTTATCGATTCACAAATTGTTTGTGATAACAAAAAACGTTCGAGTTGTTTTTTCACAAGCGCGTGACTGTTATTTTTGGTTTGATATCATTATGATATAGTTTTTTTTTTCGTTTGTCATTTTGATTAGGTTTTTCGATAGTCAATTTTATTGACATTATCTCACATATTCCACAAGCACTTGTATAAAAAAATAGTTTTTCAAAAAAAAAAGAAGATATATATGTATATATAGGAGAATATATAATATACTCTATTCACGATGATTTTTTATGTTTGTTGGATTTGTTTTTGGCTGGGCTGGATTTGTTTGGTGTGATGCAGATATACTTACATTTGGTCTGTTTTGATTAAAATTAATTAAATAAATATAAATTAAGTCTTTCGGTTGTTAAGCGTGTAGACGACTTTAGCTGGGCTGCTTTAAGCGGTTTTGTGTCGGGAGGTGTATTCCACACAGCACAAGAACTCAAACTGTAATGACATGAAAACTGGTCGCCGTTTGCCGTTTTATAAAGCCCGCTCGGTGTATCCGTCCATCCCAACCGGCACAGTAACTTAGCGCACCTTATCAGCCAGCGCCACTTACACTGCACACTTCTCCAGCCTGCCAAGCGTTTTACCATATATGGTATGAATTCAATTTTTACCCCGTTGCCGGCATTGGTGTGTGTGTGTCGCCCCGTATCTGTGTGCGGCTCTATACAGGTCTCTCCACACACACTAGCACACACAGTGTATACGTGTGTGCATGTGTGCGTGTGCTCTGTCTATGCGTGTTCATATGCTGCTCGCAAAGAGTATGAAACAGCATAATTCCCTACGTCGGGTGTGACGGTCAGATTGCGTCATTTTGTCATGCGTTTTGCAGCATGCAGTACAAAGTGCGTAAAATAATAAACATAAAACCAAATCAAAATAAACTTTAAAATACTTTTGAGAACTAACTATATAATGATTAGCTTAATTGATCATATCTAGCATAAATATATATCAATTTTTATACTCTGTCTCGCACCAAAATATATTAAATCCCAATTCCTTAAGCCCAAATTACAATAACAGCATACCATTGCTTTATTAATTGTCCTTGTCTAACAAATCACATCTCTAAAAACAACTATTTAAAACTCAACGAATCAGTCACTTAGCTACAACATTTGCTAATAATACAATTACAGAGTCTTTATTAGTCGACATATTCAGCTAGTTTTCAAGCTCGGTTTATAGCAATAACGGCGCCAACCAAAACAGCTGCCAGGCGATGCGTCAACCGCGCGTTTGCGCAAAAGAGACAGAGGCACTTACTCTGGCATACACACACACACACACACATATGCATATATACATAGATTTACGCTCGCTCACTCATTCACTTGCTGCTGCTCATCGCAATGCTGACTCAACTTTGCTCTGAGTCGCTTGGGGTTTGTTTTTACGGCCAGTTGAAAAGGTATTTTTAAAAATTGCCTAGTGCTAAATGATTAAATAATAATTCTTATCATTATTGGCAGCTATTGACAAGAATTCATAGATAAAGGCTCTAGATTGTATATGAGCTGTGGTAAGCAGGCCTGTCAAATGCAGTGCAAAAGCCGCTCTCTCTCTCTCTCTCCCTCTCTTTCTTTGTATCTCGTGTTAAAAGTGAAAGAGTGCAGTGCGAGTGGTTGTCCGACTCAAAGAGGGGAAAGCTGCACAAGACATGCAGCATACATATGCATGTATGAGTGTATGCAACCGCAGCTATGTACATGTACATAAATGAGCAAGTGTGCGGTTGCCCGTCTGTTGTTTGCTTGTGTGTGTAAGTATTCGCTCGAATCGCGCTGAGTTTTTGTAACGGCAATTGCTCATACATGGCCAGCGGTCGCATTCTTCTATAGGCAATCGTGTATATTTACTATTGCCGGTTGACTAATCATTGTTTAAATAATTGCCTATTTTGAATTAAAATGACGCACAAATAGCTAGCTAATATCAAAAGCAAACCGCTTTAGCACGCAACAAACATGCGTGCATGTATGTGTGTGAGCAAACACACACATAGATGCACGTGCACACACATACATGTACATGGCAAGCAATCACGAGCAGCATCACCAAAAAAGTGAGACAACGCGAGTGCGAACGAGAGAGAGGCTTACGCAGGCGTGCTCTCTTGCGAACAGCAGCACTAAAAAGAAAACAACAAACGTTTGCGTTTTTCGGGCTACGATGGCCAAAGGAGTGGCAAAAAAACAACAGCAAAAAAATGACGCCAGCCCCAGCCTGATCACATTGCATTTCTATCTACATACATATATACATGTATGCATTTCTATCTACATATGTACATGTATGCATATGTATGTGTTTCTATTTATGTATTTTGCCGTCACTTGATTCTTATGTTTGTATGTTTCATATGTATGAAAGGCTCTTTTTTTTTCTTTTAAGAAATCGAATTGTGGCGCTGATTGTGTGCTGGGCCGCCGTTCATGGAATTGTTCAAGGCAGACGACGCTCAATTTGATATGGGAGCTGTCGTAATTTCATATTTCATTTTAACTGAATAGTTGAAGAAATTCTCATGGTGTTAACAGCTATTCGCTAGCGTCAGCATTCGCAGCATTCCAATCAGCTTGTTCTTGTTCTTGTTTCTTTTTGCTCTGCTTTCGCAGATAAGCATTGACTAGTATACATACATACATACATACATATATATGTACATACATACACACATACGGGCACATACCCTACATATCATTAGCCGGTTTTGATGGCTATTAAATGTTTGATATGTATCTTCGTTTTCTTTCTTTATATTTATTTTTACCGCAATGTTATAGTTTTTATTATTAGCAATTAAGATTGTATATATGTATGTATATATATATTTTTATATACTTTCCTAATCAAATTAGCATTTCCGTTTGCAGCGCATTCGCTTGAGACTTTGCCTTTGCCTTTGCCTTCGCCGTTGCGTCTGCCTATGCCTAGGCAGTGCATAAAGGAAATGTAAACAATATACATATGCATGCATGAGTGTATGCATACTCATAAATGCTCATGCATACATATGTATGTATATACATACATAATCAATTTACAGTTCTTAGAGTTTTGTAATTATTGCGTGAATATGTAGTTATAGTAGTAGTACATACATACATATATCTGTAGAGTAATATGTATATACATAGATGCGCTGCGACCTTGTCCACTGGTATAGGGGAGTCAAGGGAGTCTAGTGCGTGTGTGTGTGTGTGTGTGTGTACACACAGCTGGCTTGATTGAAACTAGAAATAATTAAATGGCCAAAAACGGCGAATTGACGTAGCCAGATGACTTTGAAATGGCTATGCGTACACAAACAACAACAACGCAGCAGCAAAATCTACTAAACAAGAGCCATGATCAACGACCTTTCTCCAAAAACTTCGCAGCTCGTCACGTTTTCTACACACACACGCACACACTCTGAGAAAGAGACACGCACGCACACTCAAATGCAAAAGAGCGGGGAGCGGGGTGACAGTAACTCGCACTGCATTCATATGCCTCTCTCTGTGTATGTGTGTGTGCACGCATACACGCAGAGAACTTTGTAACCATAAAGAGCGCTCAGCGCATAGATTCAAAGCTGTAGCTCGCGCGAGTCAAAGCCAAAGCCAAAGCCAAAGCCATAGCCATAGCCGCAGCCATTGTCAAGGTCATTGAATGAGAAAATTTTTTATATTTGCTTGCAATTAATTTGGCATTTTACACGCGTATTTGGTATTAAGATGGCCGGCCTCCTGTACTCTCCACTCACCACTCTCCACACGCTTGCCAAGTCCAGTTGCATTTGTAGACTTGTTTGCTGATCGCTTTTGGTCACGGGCCAAAACTTGCACATTTTCTCTACGACTTTTGTATGGATGTGTTTTTAGATAAGCGCCGCGACAGGTGTGACCAGTTTTGACCATGATTGAAAACTAAAGACTAAAAGCAACAGGCTAAAAACGTCCACCGAAAATCGCATTAATTGTTGGCTTAATTAAAGTGCAGTCATTTAATCCCCAACTGGGCGCCGTTTCCAGCTGCATCGAGCCACACACCTTTATTGGTGATAAATATCATTGTTTAGGGTATCAAATGATCAGAAGGCCAATTGTGCAAAGACTCTTGGCTGGATATAAAATAATAAAATTATAAAATTTTGGTTTTTATTTCAATTTTACAAATTTTAAAATATGTATGTATATAAATAAAATAAAGTTTTTATACTTAATTTTATTCTTAAAAAAAAAATACTTTTGAGTTTTTATTTTATTGCATATTTTTATTTTATTTTATAAGCTAAAAAATATATTGAATTCAAAATTAAATTGGAGTTTTTTTTGTTTTATATTTAAATTTCTTTTTAAAAACAAAAAATATATTATATTAAAAATACAAAACTAATTGAAATATAAATTAGAGTTGTTATTTTATATTAATATTTATTTTTATAATTTATTTTAAAAACTTAAAAATAATACATTGGCGCCTTTATTTCTTTTGTAAGACTAAAAATAATATTATAAAAAAATAATAATAAATATATTTGAGCTTTAATTTTATTTTGAAAACTAAAAATAAAAATATTAAAGAATAAATATAAACAAAAACTTGAATTTTTATTTAATTTTTAAAATTAAAAAAAAAAAAAAAAAAAAAACAAAAAAAATGTTAAAGCTGAAAAAATATATCAAAAATAAATGAATTTGAGCTGGAGTATTTATTTTTTATTTTTTTTCCTCGCTTCTATCAAGTGGCATATTAGAAGCACTGAACATGGTATTAACTTAACTATTTGTATTAAGCACTTTCCTTAATACATCAAGCATTTCTGCACTACATTTTTGCATCGCACAACTAATTGAGGGAGAGAGAGAGAGAGAGAGAGGGATACAGAGAGTGGGGCATATTAGTGCCCAGCGTGCGTTCGTCTGCTGCGTGCACAAATTACTAAAGAAAAGTGCATGAATCGCATGAAAATATTATTCAGGTATTTATATAAAATGCCAAATTGTTGTTAATTGCCTTTGGCTAATTGCGCCAGAGATGAGCAGCGACGATGATTAGGCCAAGCAATAAAAAACAAGTTAAAGAAAAGAGCTTTAAACGAGATTTATAGAAAAAAAAACTAGTTCAGCTACTGTTTGAACTGGCTCCAATTGGATGTTCCATCTTCAATTGGCAGCTAACGGGCATTGCGTGCCAATGATGATGAGCGGATGAGCTGATGACGATCATGATGATGGCGATAATGAGATTGCGTGAAGAAGAAGCAGAACCCCAAACAGCTTTTGGAAAAGTGAAAAATTATGTTTTATTGTTGCACGACGCCATTTTTCACAATTTCACTTCGATGGCAATGCACGGCTATATTTGTGCGTGTCTCATGCATTTGTCTCACTATATCACTCACTCTCTCTCTCTCTCCCTCTCTCCCACTGTCTCTGATTCGCTGTGGGTGCGCAGCTCATATAAGCAAATGCCTCTTTTGGCTGCCAGCCAGCAAATTAATTAGCCATTTTTCAAGTGCTGCGGCCAACAGCAGCCACGCATCGAAGCATCGACAAAAAAACTCAAACATGGCTAAAGAGTGAGACAGAGCGAGACAGTGAATGCTGTACGAGGTAAACCAGCAAACAAATTGGATTTCGCAGCAAATCAATTGTAATCAAAATTTTAATATGCATATATGTATGTAATTGTTGCGAGGATACTAATGTTAATGATGATGATAATGATAATGAACTAGATAATGATTGTAGGATAGTTCTTAATGAGACTGATGCAGAGAATGGCAATGGCAATGACAAAGATAATGACAAAAACAAGGGCAATGACAATGATAATCACAATGATAATGATCATGATCATGATAATGACAATGACAATGACAATGACAATGACAATTAGCAATTATAATGCTAATGATAATAATAATTATTATGAATATTAAAGTCAGTGACAATGACAATTGATAATAATAATAATTATTATGATAATGGCAATGACAATGACAATGACAATTGCTATGGTAATGACAATAGGAGTAAAATTAATGGAAAGGACACAGACAATGACAGTTCTAATACGAATGATAATGACAATGGCAATTAACAATGTCAATGATAATGAGAATAATAATAATAATTATTATGATAATGACAATGACAATAGTTATGGCCAACCCAGTATAATGATGACTTTAATATTCATAATAAATATAATAATGATATAGCTAATGATTACATACATATGTATAGGTATCTTCAAGTAAATATGTATAGTAGTTTATTATAAACATTTAAAGGAAAATGTTTATTGCAATTGTTTTGCTTGAATTTTCGGTATAAATGGCTTTCCATAGTATCATTTAACATTTAAACAAATTGAATGTAAATATAGTACATACATATGCATATATATCCGATGTACATATATCAGTTGTAACTGAGTTATGATTAGCTTGGAATTTACTTTGATTAGATTTCATGCACGTAAATCTAAATAGAATATGATATGGAAAACGTAATCTAAACTTGATAAGTTGACGGTGTATAAACATACATACATACATCTGTATATATAAAGGTACGTACAGGTACATGTATACAGGTATAGTGTTCATTGCTCTAGAATGCACAATGTAAACACAGGAAGATGATGCATTTGTTTAGCAAATGCAATTTCATTGAATCAGACAAGGCACCAGGGCAGTGGGCAGGGGAAGAGGGCAGCTCGTCAGTTTTCCAGTTTTCTAGTTTTCCATTTGCTGGTTGGCTGCGGCGACCGCAGCCGAAGGTGTTGAAGCAATTGAGTGTGAGAGACGTGGCGCGTTGTGGGAGTTGCCGCAGACGGCGAGAAGCCCGTCTGAGTCGCAACAATTTATTGGGCTTTATTTTGCTGTCTAGCGATACCCTGTACCCAGAGTGGGTATATGCGCGCAAGCAAGGGCGAGCGAGTACAGGCATGCATGCTTATGCATAGATGTACATACATATGTGTATAACAGAGAGGGAGAGATGCACAATAGAGTTGGAGACATTTTAAATTGCACTGTGTAGAGTTTCAGGCATGCCATGTTAAGGCAAAGCAGCTCTGCTTGCAGCTGCAGGGTAGCTGCTCGCTGCGCACTCAGCTGCAGCGCACTCTTACTTTTTTCTCTCCACATATTGTTGGCCACTTTTTGTTGTTTCTTTTTTTCCTTCTCTTTTTGCGGCATCAGCGTCGGCGAGACACAGCGAAACTGTGTGCGAACCTGATGCCGGCGTCTGGCTGGATTTTTCATTATTTAGATACTATGTACATATGTATGTATTTGCTGGATTTTACTTGGGCGCCGCGCCGAGCATGGCACGTCTGATTGGAATCGGAGCTATGCAGCCAACGGGCAGCTACTATTTGTATAGTTATGTGAGTCTACGCTGTCACCGCATAAATAACTGTTCTCAATTTTGTTCCCGCGAAAACTCCAATTCGACAATTAAAGACTCTTTCTACACTTCTTATTGGTAGAGGCAGAGAGAGCGTCCGAGTGCGAGAGAGAGATTGTCTCCAATTTGCAAAAATAGCTTGCCTATCGGAGTCTCCAAATGAAACTACGCAAAATCTCTACAAGTTTTAATTATGACAGCACAAATGGGCAATAGAACACACACACACACACACACACACACACTCCATTGCATTTATATGGCTAAAGCAACATATTTGCATGGTGAAGTAACTGTGACAACAACTAAAACTACTTTAAAATAAACCACAGTAAACACACGCTAAGAGCGCAGCTCAAGCTACACTTAATATCTGTGTCAATATTCAGATTCAGATTCATATTTATTTAACTTAACTGTAGGCTTAGCTTGTGTTTGGTGCTCTTAGCGAGTCTTCACTTTAACGGCGAATCTAAAGAAGGCCGCAGCCACAAGAATGTGGGTTGCAAAAACAAAACCTTAAGTGGTTTTTAATCAAAACGAGTGACGCCTATGTGTGTGTGTGTGTGTGTGTGTGTGTGTGTGTTATACTTAGTAAGCGTGTACTGGCACATATACATACACATATAAGTGTAGAACATCGCCCACACTCACACACACATGCACGCTCTCATTCCCATTTCCATTCCCACTCGTAGCGCTGCTCCCATTCCAAGTGACTTTTAGGTCGCAGCTTTTCGCAGGTTTGGCCCGTTACGGTTCAGCGCCAACAGCTGGGCGTGCGCCTCTGCCGCCGTCCATGTGTACGTGTGTATGTGTGTGTGTGTGCGTGTGAACAACATCAATTAAAGAGACAAGAAATTCAAATAAAGTCGCCAACTCTGGCCGCTGCCGTTGGTCAGCAATTACACAAATTGAAATGAATAAACGCACGTGAATCCGCCGGATTTGGCAGCGCGTGACAAACGGAAAACTTCTCATGTGCGTGCAACAGGAGCGAACGACTGGTCACACCCAAAATTAAAAAAAAAAAAAAAAAACCAAAGAGCAGAAGATGTACAGTGGCTCACAGCTTAATGTAAATAGAACAAAATTTTGTCAGCCATCAAATCTAAACTAAGAGAGATATCAAAAGAATTTAAATGCAAATTATTAGTCTAATGTTTTAAAGTGTAAAATATGGGCTCATTTATTTTTTAAATGTTTTGAAAACCTTTTATATTGATTAAAAGGTATAAAATCAAACAAATTTTTGATATATTTTGCTTAAATTTAGGTATTTAATTTAGTTAGTTTAGTTTGTTTTAGATTTGATAGATTTATTCCATTCCTTTGAACCACTGTACGTACTGCTGCACGTGGCAAGCATTGCGTGAACGCGTCGCCTTTATCGCCCTTTTGTCAGCAGAATCCATGGGCCACGCCCTGCACGCCCAGCGCGCTGCAATCAGCGGATATGACGCTGATCTATAACGGAACTCAGTTTTCTGCGGGCACCATAAGACATTCATATCACTTGCACTTACACGCACACGCACACGCACACTCATGCCCATTGATACGGCACTTATGTATTTAAAGATATGGCAACACTTGAACAGCGGCCAGCACCCGGTTAGGGCCGCCTTGTCGCCCGCTTATCATGGCTATAAATATGTGCTCACTCACTTCCAATACAATTGCCCAAGCAGCAGCCTATACATAAATATGAAAAGAACAACAAAAGCATTTAGTGATTAACTAAAGTCACTGATAAACATGTGCCCCTTCCCTCTACCTCTTTCTCTTTGTTTTTGGTGTCAACGCCTAAATAAATATATGAATTTAATGTGCACTGATAATAATAACTGAAATTGAGCAATGAGTCAAGCGCATTCCAGTGGCCAGTTCAGCGGAGAGCGAATCGTGCTTATCATTGGAATTAGACATTGACCATGGGTGTCGCAATGACTCATCCGAGTCGTCCCACACGGACATGCACAACAAGCTCGCCTTACACACACACACACACACACACACACACACACACACACACAAGCATCGCTGGGGCGGCTTGAGGGTCGCATTGAAATACATATGACGCGGCAGCTTGATTCCATGTTATTGGCATGATTCATGCGGCTGAAATGAAAAGTACTAAAAAATAAAAAATAAAAATAAATAAAAACAAATTCAAGTGAACGACGAATTTGCATATGAAACATCGAAGAAAGCAATGCCAGCAACAACTTAAAAAAAAAAAAAAAACCAAAATAATAATAAACGTCGCTGAGGCTGGGGACACAAAGCGCTCGAAGTTTATTTTTACAATAGTCGCGCTTCGCTATGTAGGTGAACGGTAAACAAAATAAATGCGAACCCAGAGTCAAAGGCAAAAACAAAAACACTCACACACATACACACACACAGAGTCACATGCATGTTAATAATTGAGCATATTTAACACACAAACACATTTAAGCACGACTTGCCGCTGAGCGAGCGTGTGAGCGAGCGAGAGGGCAGGCGCGTTCCCGTTGCCCGACAGTTGAGAAATCAAATGCGAACAGCTGCCGCCGCGCAGAAGCTGTCGCACCAGCACCTGTAGCCGTAACAGCGAGAAGAACCACAGCAACAGCAGCACCAGCAGCAGCAACAACAACAACAACACTGGCGTGCTAATGGCAAACGTCTTCGTCTCCCATTGTTGACAGTTACGTTTGAAATGTTAAGAAAAACAGAAGTCGAAGCGGCACAAAATCCGATAAACTTGTTTTCAAACAACGGAAGAAACTGGCTGCAAAAAAAACTAAGAAAATAAACATACAGCGCTGACCAGTCAAATAGAAGCGTTTGCTTTAATGAGCAACGACATAAAGTGCATTTCATGAATGAGCGAATGGTGCTACATATGTATGGGTGTCTGTGTGTGTGAGTCTAAGCTAATAGAAATGTATACATGTATATAAAAATATACATATGTATGTACATATGTACACTTATATTTTTACATACATACATACAAATATGTATTATTGGTCAGTTTTGCATTTAAGCGCTTCTATTCACACAGCCCCTACTGTGCACAGTTATTTCAAATAGTCTCAGCAACGGGGCTTAGGCAGCTGGAAATGGGTAGCCACAAGCACACACACAGCAACATGTTTACATTCTAATGCATCTTGGGCTGATTGGGTATAGTGCGACCCTCTAATGAGCGCTTGAAATTACCATTTGCTTGGCTTACTTAACACTAACTTTTTTCTTATTGGCTTGTCTATTCCTTTTTATTCTATATTTACACACGACGCTGCCTTGGGAGCATCACTTGACGGCAGTGGCGGCGGCGGCGGTTGCGGCTGCGCCACTTCCACTGTCATGCTCATGTGTGTGTGCGTGTGTGTGTTGGCATAAGCGAACAACGGACGAACGGCAGCAAAGAAGTTAAGGAAAACTTAAAATACGGTAATTCATGCTTTCTATCTGTGCACTTTTCACTTTCTAGTCTAGGCAGCTTGCAGCTAAAAATAAAATACAGCCAGCCATAACAATAACACTAGCAATGACAATAAATTTGGAGACTTGATGTACACACATGCATGGACAAGTCAACATACATACATACATACATACATATGTACGTATGATCGTGTGTGTGGGCTTGTAGAAGCTGCTGCTGCTGCTGCTGCCGCGCTGTTTTTGTTGTCTTTTCTGTGTGCCTATTTTGAGTGTTTTCATATTGCTTGAAATATCCAAGTGCGAAGTCGTCAAATGTTGAGAAAATTTAAAAAAAATTGGAAAGCAACGTACGTATGTACATATGTATGTATGTATTGTATACATATGTGTATGTACATACATATGTATGTATGTATGTCTGCTTCTATCTGTGCAAAAATATTATTTTTTAAAGCAGCAAAAACAACAAACAGCAGCAAAAAGCAACAAGTCAACGGTTTTGGCGATTTTTTTCTGTTTGTTTTTTGTTGTGTGTTTATTTTAATTTTGCTTTGCATAATTTATTTCGCCTTTTGGCGCTTTCAGTCGCACTCACACACGCGTGCACAGTGAAGCCATTGACATTGAGCTGTCTCTGCTGGCGTCGCTGTCGACGCCGCTGCCACATTTGGACGTTGCCATTTTGAATGAAACAAACGCGCGGCTTTGTGCGTTCTCGCTGCCTCTTTCGCCAGCTGTTTAATTTGGATTTTTACCCAAAATGTACATGTTGCAAACTCTGTATGTACATATGTATGTGTGTGTGTGTGTGTTTTTTTTTATGGTCTTCAAACTGTAACGATCTTCGAATTTCGAACAAACGGAAATTGACAACGTTGCCATATTTCTGCAGCCGCTAAGTGATCTAAACTCTAACTAGAGATGACACCGCAGTCTAGGGACGCCGACTCTCTCTTCTCTCTCTTTCGCTCTGCCGCTTTAAAAGGCCTGCCATCCGGCGTTTAACTATTGCGCCTCAGGAAGCGAGCGCAATTCGAACGCCCCATTTTGGGCCGTACAAATTTTTCGTAGACTTTTTTGGTTCTTTACGACAAATCAAACAGATGTATGTGTGTGTGTGTGTTTATTGCAATTAAGACATCCGTTTGCATTTAGGCATATGGCTTACGATTGATACGCTGCAGGTGAACAACTTTTAAGCTATATTTAAGGTTAAGTTGGAGTTTTGTTTATTAACATGAAAATATAAACTGAATTTAGCTACAAAAAGACTAGGATACAAAGAGTGACCATATAAAGTGTGAACTAGTATTAGCCTTAAAGCCTCGATGCATCTCTTTCATTTTGATCCCATTGGAACTTGGGAAATTTATCAATTGGCTGAAATTTGATATGTACTGTCTTTTATACATATGTAAAAATAAAAATTATATAAAAATTATGAAAAGCATCTTTTATTGTTTAACCGTAGCCATGGAACTCGGGAACTATGGAAGCTACGTAGCTGAAATTATATGTGTACAGTCTTTGTTATCTAGTAAAGCAAAAAAATAAACTACGTCAAGTCTAAAGTCAAAACTCTTTGAAAGAATCATTAATTACTCAAATGTACCCAAGGAACTCGGGAAGTATAGAAGCTACAAGCATGCAATTTTGTATATAGTTACTTAAACATCTAGAAAGCATAAATATATTCCAAACTTTAAGTAAAAGTCTTTTAAAGAGCCAAGAGCCATTAAATCAATCAGTTATTCTTATATGTATCCATGAAACTGTGCAACTATTGACGCCACAATGCTGAAAATTGGCATCCAGTAACTTTCACACCTGAAAAACAAAAATATATTAATGAAGACTATATAAATTTGATTGATATACCAAAACAAGCAAATCAAAACTCAATGCTAAACAGTTATAAACTTGAGCTTTAGCAAATTATAATGGAAATGAAGTATTGCTTAATAGATTCACGAGTTACTTAACTATAAAATATGACCATAATATATAATAATAATAAACTTCCGCTAATCACGCCCCATTGTTTTGGCCCTATATTCAAGCCATTTCATTTCGTTCGTTAATTATATTTATGAGTTTTATCTATTCAACAAAATGTGCAAAAAAGTGGAGAGAAGAGAGAAAAGTGGGAAAATAAAACAAAGATAAGCCATTAACGGTACTGCAGGTGAAAGACTTTCACTTGCTAATCAGAATTTCGGTGAACGTGCGACAGAAATCGCCAAGAAAAAAAACATCTCAATAATTTTGTTCAATTATTAGGCAAATTTTTGCGAAAGTCAAGTCAAGTTGAGTTTTTTTTACCGTTTGATCCGATTTGATCCGAACTGACATAGTCGTAGCTGTATCAGCATCAGTAGCTTTATCTTTATCTGTGTATCTCCATCTCTGCATCTGTATCTGTATCTGTATCCGCAGCTGAATTTCAATTCGGACGCTCAGCTGCAGTAAAAGGCGTCGAGCCAAACGAGTTACGTCTTGGGATGTGCATTCGAAACGAACGAACGAACTCAGCTCTCCTCAAACAGTTGAAAAGTTCAAAGAAACCGTTAAAATCAAGCAAACAAACACAGATACACACACACACACATGCTTAGATGAGCTGAGGCGAGCCAGTTGCTCGAGCTGCAGCTACCCAGTAAAGAGCTGAAGCTGGAGCTGGATTTGACTATGAATTGGGCTTGGCATTGGAAATATATAGAATATATATATTAGACATCACGATATCTGAAGTAGTTTATGATATATATGTTATATATATACGTATGTACATAAGAAATCTTACTATAGAAGAGTCGATATATGAGATTACTCTATATCTTGAAAAGTCTATAGGTTTAAGTCTTAAACATAGATTTATGAATAAAAGAATCTATAGATCCATACATTAGATATATCAATAGATGAATATATCCATCCAGCTCTATGCCTTCAATTCGTTTGCTCATCCAGTTGAGATCTCTTCTATATATATATATATATATATATATATATATATATGTATATATATATATTTATACACATACCTCTCAAATATATCCATCTATAACTCTGTCTCATTGCTTCCGTTTATCTACAACTAATATGCCCAACTTTCTCGCAGCAAAGTAGCTGTACACTGACGTCCCCCCCCCCCACCCCCTACTTATATAATCAACAGTTATTTAGTTCATTTCGGTTTTTTGGAGCGATTTCATATGAAGGGCCCATAGAAATTGTTGAGAGTGTATGTATTGGCCGGAAAGCCCCTAATATGGACATGCATATCACTAAAGTTCAGTTAAGACTTAAGAGTTCGCTTAGAGCTAAAGAAGTTCCAGTCAAAACTTGTAATCAATGGGGCGCGACTCATCGATAAGTCTATAAGTTCTGACTCATGGGCGAGATTAGAAACATGTTTGACAAGTTGGCCAGATAAGGGACTTTTTTACAGCGAAGTTGGCTAAATGTAGATGAGTTAAATGGAAGCTATTTAGTTGAAGTTGGGGGAATTTTCGAGAATTTGTGCAGAGTTTTTTTTTTTTGGAGCGTGACGCTGCAGTGCATTTCCATTTCCATTTCCATTTTCATTTCCATTTCGAGCAGAAGAAGAGAGTTGAATGCGATCCGTTCGCTGCATTATTCATGAGCCAAAAGCTGCAGCCGCCGGAGAAGAAGAAGAAGAAGAAACAGCAGAGTCTGGCCTATGACTAAATCAATGACTCATCCGAAATAACAGTAAGAAAACCAAATTTGTCTGGTTTACAGACGGATTTTCCCCCAAATTGAGAAAGTGACACGTGCGCCTCTATACATATATATATATATATATATATATATATATATATATATATATATATATATATATATATATATATATATATATATATATATATATATATATATATATATATATATATATATATATATATATATAGTATTTAGTTTGGCAAATACCCTGTAAAGGGGAGTGTGTGCTAGCAGGCGTAATATGCTTGGGTCTGAACTGCAGCTAAGGTAGCTCTGGTCTGCCCTGGTTTACTCTGCATTATCCACCGTCATATATAGCCTCAAAGAACTCAGAATCGGCTTAGTATTTTGGTATAGGAACTGCTCTATGGCTAGGCAACAGAGAGAGACAGGTAAGGTAGGTAGAGAAAGATATATATGGAGAAATATATATGTTTTCATATAAATTCAGATCAAATATCTCATACAGGACTCCATTACAGGGTATCTCTAGGCTCAGCATGTCGCGCCACTCGTAGCATTCACACATATTATTTTTCGGGTAATTTTTGGCGAGTTTTGGCAAAAGGAAAAGTAATGTTTGCCTCACCCCAGCCGCCCAGTTGTTATGGCATATGCACATATGGCATAGGGGTGAACCACCCTACCCTACTCTACCCTAGCCAGGCGTAGGCACAGCGCACACACGCACGCAGCCTGCTTAGGGTGGTTGCGCAGGGTAACGACAGTGAGAAGGGTCGAGGCAACCTTGAGCCGGTCTTTGTTATGTTGGCCTAAACCGATTGAAAGTTTAGAGAACAGGGTATATTAGTTATGTGTATATGTGTGTGGCAGGAGCAGAAGCTAGAGGAGGGGAAGCGGGATCAGGCAGCTCCTATCATATATAGTTGTCAAAGTTAAGTCTCAATTTGAGCTGGCATACTTAGACAATGGCAAGCAGAGCATTTGGCAGCCGAGCATACCCTGTTTCGCCTGTCACTCCGTCTGGGCTTGTCTGAGGGTTGAGGCCGTCGCACGGCGCAATGCACACCCTGTGCGTGCAGCGGCACAAATTGGGCCTGGGTTAACGTTAACACACGCAACATGCAAGCGACTCTGACTATCGTGGGCGTCGCACCAAACAACCACCAGCAAAGGGGCAGCACCACCGGCGAGAGGGTGGCTTGGTTTGGCGATAATCAGCTGTTGTTGCTAATGGGCATAAGCCAAAGGCGAATCATCAATGAATAATGCAGGCCACAGAGTAATGCACTATATGCATGGGTGTGTGTGTGTAAATATATACATATGTATGTATGTATATGACTAATCAGGCAAAATAAAATAATATCGCAAATATGGGCGCGTTCTGTGACCACAGCTGGATTCGAACGACAAAATTTCAATATCATATTTGTAAGTATAAACATATGTACATATATATGTACATAAATACATACAAACACACATACATATGATATATGCCTGCAATATGACCAAACTCAAGTGGAGCGAGTCAAAAAGAAATGAAACATTAAAGCAACAGCAGTAGCTTCTTTACTCACGCATACCCTAACATAAGAACACTCATGTGAGTCATGTTGATTTATGCATACATAACATAACACACATACAAACATACACAAATCAATAAGCCATTTACCACTATTGGCTATAACTTTACTCCATATAACCATTGCCATATTTAAATAATTTCAAATTTCATCATATCATTTCACTGAACCCATGTAAATAACTCTTTAAAAGGGTATTCAATCAGCGACTTGCGCAACGTAAACTGTGCTCTCTTATTCTTGTTGCTTCTTATGCGCTGATAAAGTCAAGTATTGCTTGCTCGCTCGCATGCAGGCGCCTCTATTGGCATATGCAAGAAAAGCATGGAGAATAAAACAAAGAGCAACTGACTCGATTGGGCTAAGTACGCAGTGCACTCAAAGAAGATTGAGGCAGAGAGAGCGTCAGAGCGAGCGAGTGAGGGCGACACTCAAGAGCAAGGCGCATCAGTTTGCTTCTGTCATGGGGGGCCTTGGCCCCTGAGTGTTAATTTATGGCAGTTCAAAAGGGCGTGGCGCCGGCACTGGGCTGGGTTTTGAATCTGAGTCTGGGAAGCGCTTCCGTTGCTGCCAAAAAAAGGAGAAGAATGAAACGAAATAAGAAATAAAACAAAACTGCAACGGCAAAGGGTGAAGCATAAGAGACAAATGCTGCAGTATGCGGGCGAGTGGAAAGGGCGTCGCTGTCACTGCAAAAACCGCACACGCACACACCTATGTATACGTAAACATGGACACTCATACATATGTATGTATGTAACTAAGCATATTATGAGTCACAAAAGGAATTGCAAAGTATTTTTCATACATATTTTTTGTGGAATTGGCCACACAACTACTTAGCTGGAAACAAAGTGTATATGTATATGTATGTACATACATATGTACATACATATGTATATGTTTGTTTAGTCTCTCGTTTCATTATTTATAAGCAAGCATTTCCAAGTACGCAGGTGTTTTCGTATCGCTAAACTATTAAGCTGCTTATCACAAAATACGAAATAGCTGCAAAAATAAAACCGTCTGGGTTAAAATATTGCTGCGATTAAGAAAATGCCAAACATACCAGATATTAACAGAGCTACGTAAAGGGAGAGACAAAGAGAGAGCAAGCTACATAGTTCTAGTTCTTAAGCTGCTCTTGTGTGTGTGGGCTGCAGATTTATGATCTGCGCTCTCTCACAGGAAGAAGCTTACATACATATGTATGTATATGCAGACATGCACACATACACACCAATTCGTGCGTAGGCATGTGTGCTTGAGTGTGCGTGTGCGTGTGCTTGTGCTTGTGCTTGTGCATGGGCGCTGATCAAAGAGACACTCACTGCGGAAACGGAGGCACATTAAAGAGGCCAAACACGTTCGCAGCACCAACAAAATAAAAAGGGAAAAGCTGCATACATTTAAATACATATGTACATATGTATGTATGTGTGTTTAAAGACCGGCAAAAATGACATTCACATCGTGAAATTCGTTAATATTCAACTGGCATAGGGACAGCAGACGCTGCGCGGCTCCCATAAGTCAGACGCCCAAAGAGAGCGTAGTGAAAGAGATGCGGAGGAGTGGAATGGAGTGACTGGAGTGTGGTACGGTGAGTGCGTGTGTGTTTTTAGGATGTGCCGGCAGGTAGACGGCAATGTATGTACATATGTATGTATAATCGATTTGCATAAAATATATGCAGGCATATATGTATGTACGTATGTGTATGTGTGTAGGTGTATGTATGTTTATTATACAATAATGAACAACTCAAAATGGACATGGCAGGCGACAACGTTTAAGCTGAGGATGACGACGCGCTTATGTACATGATATAATGCATACATACATACATATGTGTGTGTACATATGTATATACGTGTGCATATACAGTGCACAGTGGTTCACAACTTATTTCAACTATTAAACAAATAAAATTTAAATTAAATGAGATATTTGAAGAATTTATATGCAAGTTGTTAGTAACTATGAGCTCAATTATTTTGTATATATTTTTAAAACATTTTATATTAATTAAAAACTAATATATTAAAGAGAAAAAAAATTCCACAGTGTATATATAAAATGTTATATATAAAGTATATAAATATATACTTTAAATGCCCCTCTACATAAATGGGTGTGTATTTTCCGGCGCTTTGCTAACCTGCGCTCACACCCACGCACAAAAAGAGATACATGTACATATGTACATACATATATATAGACATGCATAGGAGATAGAGTCATAGAGCGCAGGGCGCGGTAAGTTCAAGTTCAAATTCATTTGTATTATTTTTCTTGCCTTTTGAGCGTTTTCCGGTCTGGTGTCTTTACATGCGGGTGCGCGCGTGTGTGTGTGTGCATGCTGGACTGTCCGCTGAGCGTGGCTAATGCGCATGCGCCCACACCAACGGGCGCTCTCTCTCCCTCTATCGCTCTATGCTCTCGCGCTTAGAAAGAGCAGCTTACCAAAATGCAATGCCAAATATGGTTATAGTAAGTTCGATGCATCGAATGGTCTCTTTTGTTCTGATTTACATTTTGCAACGCTCTACGCCCGTCGTCCCCGCGCCCCTCTCAGCACAGCTGTTTGAGTTTCGGTTGAGTGAGCGATAACCAAAGCGATGCTCAAGTGGAGGGGCTTGGCTGCCAAATGTGGAGCATGTATGTGAATGCGAACAAATAATGGGCATTGATCAATTGTCCATATGGTCTGTAGTCTACCAGACCCCCAATCTCCTCTCTGCCACTCTTCATCTAACGCTAAAAAGTGAAAACCATTTGCGTTGTGCCTAAAAAAGGGCATGAACCATTTTTCACATTACAAAAAAGTCCAAAATAAAGCGAATGCAGCAAAAAATAAAATAAAATAAAATGAACAACGAAAACAAACTAAAAGCGCTACACTAACAATGCCGCTAATTTTAACGGTATTGCAAGCCAGCTGCGTGTGAGTGTGTGTTTGTACAATATATACAGATGCTTAGCATATCTCTGTCTTGCTCACTCTCTCTCTCTATCTGTTTACCGTTAGCATAAAATGCAGCTGTCAGTTTTGTAAGTGTCTTTAGCATCCCATTTAAGCGCGTGCGCGCTCTCTCCCACTGTCTGTCCCTTTTGCGCTTTCTCTCTCTCTCGCTGTTGCCCATGTAACGCTGTCGCTCTCTCGCGTGTAAGTGGGGTTGGCCAGCCAGAAATTCGCCGCAAATTTTGTGCCCAAATAGGGGCAATTTTTTGTTGATAGGGGAAATGATGGACAAACGTTGAAAAGGGATATTTTTTGTATTGTTTGCCTTGAGCGCTGCTTACGCCTGCGCTCGCTCGCGCTCTCTCAACACTGCGCTCAGCACGTGCAATTTTTCACATGTGTTTGCGATGCCCTTTGCGCTGACATTTGCCGGCCGTCGCCATATAATACATGTACATATATGTATGTTGTGTGCGTGCGTGTGTGTGAGTGTGCGTGTCATTGTCGTTGGTCTTAAGCAAACGAATTGTGAAGGTTATCAAGCGGCTAGAAATAGTCTGCAGTCTGCTCCTTTGTCGCTGTGTGAAAGGGAGAGAGAGAGAGAGGGTATGCATTTGTATGTGTGTGTGTGTGTATGTAGTGCGCTTTATAATTATGTCATTTAGCTTAGGCAATAGATACAATTTGATTTGATTTGATTTGATTGAGGTAAAAGAAATTATAAATGCAAATTAAATGTTGATTTGATAAGCATGGGAAAGGAACGAGATAAAGGGTAGACAGGGTGAGAGTGCAGCATAGAGTGAAGAGGAAGAGAGAGAGAGAGCTCTGGGAATACTTGAGAGTCCAGAGCGAAAGCTTATAAAAAAATGTTTTTTTTTTCTTTTTAACAGAAATTGACTAGGAATATATATATTTTATATAGTCTATTGCTATAGTTGCTTAAGTCAAGTCAAACAACACTAAATTTGCCATTTCCATGCTTGATTCAAGTTCAATTTACCAATTGTCAGCGCTCGTTGTCCTTGCGGCGATAACTATCGATTAGTTGCGATAACGATAACAGCGACAAGCCAATTAGCTGGCGGGAAAGAGATAGCAGAGATATGCATAGTAAGCGATGTAAAAGGCTAATGAAAAAACTGAAGCATAAAAAAACATCAGCAGAAATTAGTTTTTTTTGGCAATTTACCTTTCAACACACATGATTTATGTATGTATGTACATATATACAGCTATTTTTATTTGTTTATGTTGCGTGATAAGAAAAAAAACTGGAAACGCATTATTGACGCAAAAAGTGTTTTTTTTCTACTCACGTAATTGACGGAGGGTAAAAAACAGAGCTAATATCTGGCTATAACTTGATAAGAGAAAGAGAGAGAGATAAACGTAGCTAGATGATGGTGGGTAGACATATATATATATATATATTTATACTTTATTATATATACTTTATTTGGCAATTGTTTGCCAGTTTCTACAAGAGATGAAAAAAAAAAAACAAATAAAAAAGTGATAAGAAAAGAGGAAACGAAATATGAGATCATAAATCCAAGCATATCTATAGGGGCTTAACTTTCGTGCAGGCATATAGAAGTATATTACAGAAATATATATAGATATACATATATGTATTTATATAAATAAATTTGATTTGTTTACTATTATATTTTTATTTTAATATTGTCTTAAAAATGTTTATATGTATTTTTAAATTTTAATATATATATTAAAATGATTATATAAATTAATATATTTTTAAAATAATATTATTTTTAATTTTCAAAAAGAAAAAAATATATATACATATCTAAATCCCATCAGTTCTTATGTAAAAAAATTCTATGGAGTTTGTAGCTTGGGGATTACGTGGACGCAGACTCTTGCTATAAATCGCAATCGAAATCGAAATCGAAATCGAAATCGAAGTATTACGGGGAAGTCTACGAGCGACCAATGGCCATCATAGTTGGCATTGGTCATCTAATCGCAAGCGTCGATAAGATATCGGGCATAGGGGGCATTGTGGGCGGCGGGGCAGCCAGGTGGAGCGCCTTATAGTGGGACTAACTGTTGCCTAATCACATGAGCTTCTCATGGCAAAGTACCCGGCCATACGGTGAGCTATAAAAAACAAAAACTGATTAACAAAAAACCAGAACGAAAACCTATAACATTTGATAAGAGTCGATTTGCGGTGCTTGTGGCGCTACCTGGTTGCAGGGGGAGGGGGGAGGTGAGGTGGGGCGGGGTGGGGTGGGGGAGAGTTGGCTGTGTACACAACTTAGCCCTGGCGCGACATGTGACGCGATACAACGGCTCCGAACTCAATTCTCTAGGGGAACTTTCAATTTTCGTCGAATCAGGCGACCAGGCCTATGGGTGTGCTGCCTAATACGGCCACCAGTGTAACGTTGGCTTCGGGCGAGCTTTGTTGCGCTGCCAACGCGAAGCTCAAAGCTCGAAGCGCAGCTTGAAGCTGAAAGTCTTTACAGTGATGGCATGGCAAGGGCAGGCTTAGTGTGAAGCTGAAGCAAAATGGAGGCTGAGTTAATATGGTAGTTACAGTGCTGGCAAAAATATTGCTACTCTTAGTATAGTTTGGTGTGGATGGGCATGTGGAGGGATGTGGAGTGTATGAATGTATGAATGTATGAATGGATGAATGTATGAATGTATGAATGAATGAATGTATGAATGAATGAATGTATGAATGTATGAATGTATGAATGAATGAATGAATAAATGTATGAATGTATGAATGTATGAATGGATGAATGTATGAATGTATGAATGTATGAATGTATGAATGTATGAATGTATGAATGTATGAATGTATGAATGTATGAATGAATGAATGTATGAATGTATGAATGTATGAATGTATGAATGTATGAATGAATGAATGAATAAATGTATGAATGTATGAATGTATGAATGTATGAATGTATGAATGAATGTATGAATGTATGTATAAATTTATTAATGTATGCATGCTAAAATACTGAATGTATGACTGTGTCCATATATGTATATACATCAGCTGTCTTTCTATGTATGTTAACATGCATTTACATACATATGAATACATCTATGTATGTCTGCATGTATGCATACATATGTGTATATGTATTTGCAATCAATGGACTGCCCAGTGATTAGAGGTGCCAGAACCTAATTAATTACCTAATTGATATTTTATTGCATTCACGTTATTTTCAATTAAATGTGTATGTATGTATGTATGTATAGATGTTGCACATATGAATATTCATATCAGATGTATATATGCAATACAAAATGAGGTAATTATCATAGATAACCCGAGTGGGAATTGTGATAGGCAGAAGCAGAAGTACATATGGTATGTAGGTATGTATGTATGTGTGTATGTATGTGTATGCATGTACGTATGTATATATGTATGTATGTATGTACATACCTATATATAGCAAACCCAACTGAAGTTCTCTATGTTTTCCGCTGAAAGAAAATGTGCCTTATGTGTGAAAGCTTTTATCGAGCAGCTTTCGAGCTTTGCACATGGAATCACTGCTTGAACTGCTTGAACTGCTTTATACACAGATCTATAAATGATGGAAAATACGAAATTTGGTAATAAATTTAGCTTATTTTGGAGCATTTCAGCATTTTAGCCTTTTACAGCTCTTTAGTTATATAAGAAAAATACATTTAATTTTTTGTTTTTAAATTTTTATTTTATTTTATTTTTTTATATAATATATATAAGGTTTTCCCAAGTATTTTTTTTATATCTTTTTAGAGAAGTTCGACATAAACATAAAATTTGAATAGGTTTTATATATAGATATATATATTATATATATATTTTTTTTTAGAAATGCACGCATTGGAAGTTCCGAGCGCTTTTACCCAATTTCGGATATATATACATACATCTGATATATATATATATATATTTATATATGGTACGTGCTCTATTGCCAGATGATAAAGTAAAAAGTACTACTGATCGATAGTTCAGTCAGTGGAGCACCGAAAATCCCTATATACACACACGCGATTTATATATATATATATATGTGTATAGATCAAATAGAATGAATGTAAAGAATATAATTAAAATTATTCCTAAATATCTTTATACCTCTCTCTCGCTCTTTCTCACTCTCGCTCTCGCTATCTATCTGTTGGGTTTTCTTAAGTTCCTGTCCAGCAGTTGTTGCATATAGAACTATATATATGTATATATATGGTGGATCAGGAAGAGTTCATATATATATGTATATGCATATAGATGTACACATCTTGCATAGCTCTCAGTTTATACAAAAAATAGTTGTAGGTTCATAGAGTTTTAGATGGATATTTGAACTGATTTCTTTAGTGATTATTATCAATATTCTATTTGAAGTTGCTCTTGCTTATGGATATAGTGGATATATAATGGAGCTGTTTGTTTTCTTGTGGATGTATCAAATGTATATATATATATATATTTATACGTGTATTTTTGGATCTTGTATATGGATATGTTTTAATCGCAATTTATTTTGTCTCGGAATGGAATTTTCACTTTTTTTGTATTTTTTTTTGTATTTATAGAAATATGAAATTTATAAAAAATGTTTTTTTTTTTAATCTTACGCAGAAAGAAGCCAAAAAAATAAAGTTGAAGTGAAAAACGTTTGGTAAAAAAAAGAAAAAAAAGGAGAAATATCGAGAAAAGTTCCTCTCATAATTTATATAATTCGAAAATTATATAGTTCATATAGTATGTAGACATATAGTTATGTATTTCTTATATTTATATATATATATTTATTCTTCTGCTATTTTTTAATAGTTTATGCGCTTTTCGTTCGCTTCTCTCCATGCTTACATATACATATATATATATATATATATATATATATATATATATATATATATATATATATATATATATATATATATATATATATATATATATATATATATATATATATATATATATATATATATATATATATATATATACATTTTTTTTTTGTATATATATTTGATTTGTTTTTTTAGTATTTCGCTTATTTCTTTGCTTCTTTCCTTTTGTTGTTTTGTTTCACTTCGTATTTGCTTTATTTAATTATTTTATTTTATTTTGTATTTATTTTTCGTTTAAATTTTATTTTAAATATCACGGCATTCAGCTGAGGTCTGATCTGATCTATGTATTGTTTTAGATGTGCTTCGCTTTTGCTTACTTTGTTTCTCTCTTTTGCGTTTTTCTTATGGCTTTTTGCTATTCGTTTCGTCAACGATTGTTTAAAGAATGATTAAAAAAAAATTGTATTATAATATTATAATAATATCGATAAAACCAATAAGGCGGAACTAATTGAACTAATGCGGTTCGTTCATCATGACGGGCTGCATGCTGTCACTTAATCCCGGGATTAATCCAACTCTCAAAAGCTCTCAGTGTGCTTGCGGCAGAGTGTTATAAAATACTAGTGCAGTTTAGATAGTGTTGAGGGCAAGAGACTGAAGAGCTTTCAGCTCGAAGTGAGCTTTTAACCAGACAGTTAAGATCACTGGGCGAAATGTTTAACTTAAACGATTGATTGCCTTTTTAAGTAAAAGCTTTAAGGTGCTTTCGAATGCTAGGAGAGCTGTGCACGTGAAAGCTTCACTTGATCATAAAAACAATATGAAATGAAGCACACTTAGTTTAAGCTTTCAGCTGGAACTCTCAAAAAAGTTGACAGTAAAAAAGTAAAAGCTTAACTTTATAGAGTTTACACGCAAATGTGTTAAGTCGATAGATTGCACTGATTGTTAAGATCTGCCTGAGCTTTAGATTTGGCAAGAGCTCTTGGAAATACATGAGCTTAAAGCTTTGTACGTTGTGAAATTACAGCTTGTCGACAGCTTTCATGTGCTTGCAAGCTTGGTTAAGGCTAGGCTAGAAAAGCTTTCTCTTTAGCTGCCTGAAGCTTGGGATTAATCCAAGGATTAAGTGTCCTTTGCAGCCTCGTCTCATTTGATGCTTAAAATAATAAAATGGTAAAAACAAGCACTGAATTGGGCTGGTTTTGTTGTTGTTGTTTTTTTTTTTTTTTTGCTGGGGGGAGTAGTTAAGGCTTCTCGCTGGTTGGAGCTGCGCTGGCGCTGGCGGTGGCGCCATCTGTTGGCGATTGTTTGAACAGTTGCGTGCAGATGCGCCGCAAGTTGAAATTGTCGCCGATCTGCGTGGCGCGCTGCATGAGGCGCGTCGCCGATGGCGTCTGCATTAACTCTCACAAATTTGGCACGCCTACGTCTGTGCCGGACATTGGCTCGCAGCCGGATGCGGAACCGGAACCGGAACCAGCATCGACTGCCACTGGCGCCGCACTCTCACTGAAATGCATTAGATTCGTCTCCATCATGAGCCCGTTGCTGAGGCTCAGCGGCGGCGAAGACTGCGACGGCGGCCCCTCTATCGAGAGGCGGCTGTTGGTGCTGATGCTGCTCAGGCTGAGCTGATCGTCGAACACATCGATGTTGACCACGGTGGCCAGCTCGCCATCGATGCCCACGGCGGCGGTGTTCGGCTTCGTCGCCAATACGCTGCCGGCAACTGTTGCCGCGGCTGCAGCGGCAACAGTTGCTGCTGCTGGCTCCGATGTTGTTGGCTGCGATGGCGGCGGTGTTATGCTCATTGGTTCCGGCTCCGGCTCCGGCTCCGGCTGTTGTTGTGCGGCATTTGCGTTGACATTCGGATTGTTGCTCAGCCGCGTGGGCTTTGTCAGCAGCTTCTTGTTGTCCGCATTACGCGTTGTTACTGTTGTTTGAATTGTGTTGTTATTGTTGTTGTTGCTGTTGGTGTTGTTGTTGTTGGCCAAACCATCCATTTGATCAATGCCAAAGAAGTTGCCTGCGTGAAGGAGAGAGAATATGGAAAATTGTTATTAAATGTATGATAATAATTATTAATTATAGTCTAAATTACTTAAGCTATGCGCACTTTTTTGTACAAATTTCATATAAACGCCATAGCTTAAGTCGCATGCCAAAGTTCAGCTCTGTAGCTTAACTATCACCTGAGTTCAATGGGTCTGTTTGGCAGGAGCTGTGCTGTGTGGTATGCAAGCATACTAGAGATAGAGAGCTGGCATATTTGATCTATTCCATAAATATTTTAAGCTTTAAGCACAAAAGAATTATCTCTGATTATCTTCTTTGAAATATGAAAACTATATGATATGAGTTTTCTATGATCTAGTCATACGATCGGTTTGATTTTGATATATGAACGAAAGGGGAGCGTAAGAAGTGTGCATACCAAATTTCATCAGTACAGATACTCTAGAAGTCGAGTTCTAATAGGTTGTTTCACTATATAGACGAAGAAAAGGCTTTAAAATAACCAGAATTTCTCCAAAATTATAACAATATAATATACATAATAATAAAAACATATTTCACTAACAAACAATGCGCATTACAGGGTATTCCGAGAGCCTTCTCATATACCCTATGATTACATTTTCACACACACAAGAAAAAACTTAAATTTTTATGGTAGTTTTAACTAAAATTGCATTTATTTAATTATACATATTTAATTTAATTAATTTTTAGTTGCGTTTTTTTGTTGTTTTTTTCCCTCAATGTTTTTTTCTGCTTTTTTCCATCAGTTGAAAAATCATAAATACTGCAAGTTATATATACAGAAAACTATTTTTGTTTTTGTTGTTCTTTGTGTTTCCTTGTCCTTGTTTCTTACATTATTTCCAAAGCTTTTGCCAAAATGTTCATTACAATTGAAAATTAAAAAAAAAAAAATTCTTATGAGAAAAATACTAAAATCAACAAAATATTTAGTTTTTTCGTTTGCAATTGAAATAAATAAACTGAACGAAAATATATATATAAAAATTATATTTAAAAAATATATATTTATAATTTAAGCAAAGCGCCAAAAAACGACTTGAGTTTTTATTTATTTATTTATTTATTTTTTTTTTGAGAGCTTTTTGTTTGGGAGGAGTTTTTGTTGCAGTTTTGTGTGTTGTTGTTGGTTGGCTGGCGTTATAAAAACTTAACGAAAGCATAACGTATGCTCTGTGCAGTCGAAGGGAGCAGAGCAAAGCAGAGCAGCGCAGCTCTGCTTAGCATAGAGCAATGCGGCGCAGCCAGTTCAGCTTTTATTGTGTTCAATTGCAGTGAAGAGAGCAGAGCAGAGCAGCGCAGCTCAACTCAGCATCTTCCGCTCAATTGCAGTGAAGAGAGCAGAGGAGAGCCGAGCAGCGCAGCTCAACTCAGCTTTCAAGAGAGCCAAGGAGCGCAGCGCAGCTTTCTTCACACAACTGAGCAGCTCGCCAGGATTTGGACTACGAGAGAGTAGCTGAGTTCTGCTGCGCGCAGTTGCGTCGACGCAGCGACAGCGCAAAGAGCATTTACATAGATTGTGGCATTGGACAGTGTTGTTGTTCTTGTTGTTTTTTCATGTTCTATTTTAAGCTGGGTTCCTAGCAGTGTGTGTGTGTGTGAGCAAACGGTTTTTTATACAAATTGAAATTCTCTTGCCAAATATTATTTTTTTTATGTACAATCATTAAAATTAGAGTTTTTTTGATTTCTTTTTGTTTTGCATAATTCTCTTACATATTTAAATATTTATGTATATATATATATATATATATATGTGTATATATATGTTGAGTTTTTTTTTTTTTTTTTTATAACTAATAATATAACTTTTGCACTTAAAAATGGTTAGCATAAATTTTTTTTCGGTTTTTGTTGTTTGTTTTGTAAATTTAAACAAATTGCTACAAACGCGTGTTTTTTTGTTTGTTGTTGTCAATAATCACATAGTTTTTTTTTTTGTGTAGTTTTAGTTTTTTTTATATATTTTTTTTGTTGTAGAATTTTTGCACACTTAGAAAACGGGCTACGTACATATATGTATGTGTGTGTGAGTAGTAGAGAGTGTGGGAAGGGGGAAAGAGAGAGACGGAGAGAGAGAGAGAGAGTTGTGTGCGGTTTTTGCTATTTATATCTTAGGCGCTAAGTTGGGCTTGGGGGGTGGGGCATGAGTGCAAGGAGCGTATCTGTGTGTGTGTGTTGGTGTGTGTGTGTGTAACGCGAATGTTTGTTGCGCTATTTGACGCTGCGCGGCAGCAACGTTTGCTGCTCTCCCGGCTGCGACATCAGCTGCTGCTGCTGCGTTTGGTATTGCTGCTGCTGCTGCTGCGCCGTCGACGGCGACTGCGACTCGGACTGCAGTCTGGCCGGCTGTGGCGTTGCCGGACTGGCATACAGATGCCAGAGCACCACGAAACTGAACACGCACAACAAACATATTGCTAATTCTTATCTCTTGCGACGCTTCGTCTTCTTCTTTGTGGCACTCGGCGGGCCCGTGACCTGTGCCACGCCCACGCCCAAGCCCACACTGGCCGCTGGCGTTGCCAGAGCGCCCAAGTGCGCCGCTGCCGCTGCCGTTGACACTGTTGCGGTTGTCGCTGCTGTGGTGGCCACTGTTGCCGCCGCTGTCGCTGCTGCCGTTGTCGTTGCCGTCGCCGTGGCCGCCGTCTCGGCGCTGCTCTCCTCCGCCGAGGACGTGGACGAGGAGGTGGCCGCCTCGATCGCCGCTATCAGGTTGATTTTATGCTCCAGCTTCTTAGTCTTCAGCTTGGCATGCGAGGAGGACGACGTGGTCAGGCTGCTGGCGTAGATGATGTTGTCGTCGGACGTGGTCGTCGGCACGGGGCCCTCGCTGTCCGTGGTGGTGCCCGAGTGGGGGGCTGTGGCGCTGCTGCCAAAGTGCAGCAGATCTTCGGGCAGTGTGGCAACACCAGCCATGTCATCATCATCATCATTGTCATTGTCATTCTCATTGTCATCATCATTGTCATTGTCATTGTCATCATCATCAGCATCAGCCGCGCTGAGCAACTGCTGCTGCTGCTGCTGCGACTCGCACATGCTGATGCTGATCAATGGACGCAGTTCCTCATCGTCCGCGGCCACAACGGATTGCTGCAGCTGCTGCTGTTGCTGCTTGGCTCGTTTGTGCTTCTTGCTCAGCTTTTTGGGATCCTCCAGCAGCAGCAGCTCCTCGGAGCCCGACGAGCTGTTCGTGCTGCAGACGGACTTCTGCATCGCTCCACCCGCGCCGCTCACCGCCTGCTCCAGCTGCAGCTGCGCATACTCCTTCTCGTAGTGCAGCGAGCCGCAGAGCGCCAAGATCAGATTCTGCTCGGTGAAGCCACGCGGCGGCGGCGTGATCTTCCTTGCCACTGCCCCGCCTGCGCTCTCCTGCAACGGGCTCTCAAAGTTGATGAGACTCTCGCGCTCGGCGCCCGCCTTGGCTGCTGCTGCTTCAGTTGGCTCAACGTCCTCCTCCCCGAGCACTTGCAGCGGCTCGAGCGCCGGCAGCGGCGGCAACGCCTCCAGGGGCTGCAGAGCGCTCAGCAAGAAGTCATCGAAGTGACTCGGCGGCGGCTCCTGCAGCGGCGTGAGCAGCTCCGGCAGCAGCTTCTGCGCCTTGAGACCGCCCAGAGCAGCGGGCGTTGCTGGTTGTTTCTCTGTAGCTTTCCAGGCGCTGCTCGACTCCGGCATTAGCTCCAGCACCTTGACCTGGTAGCTCAGGGGTTCCTTCTCCTTCTCCTTGCTCTTGCCCGCTTTGCTCTTGACGAGCTTTGGCTCTGGCTCTGGCTCCGGCGTAATCTCTGCCTTTTTCTCTTTCTTCTCCTGCTCCTCCGTTTCTATATGCAAGCTGAGTCCTTGCGCACTGGCACTGCTCAGCATTACAGCTGCTATGGCTGCTCGCTTGGCCAGCAGCCCATCTGCATAGTCCACTTCCTGCTCAGCTTCCTCCTCCTGTTGCTCCTCCTTCTGCTCTTGCTGCTCCTCCTCCTCTTGCTTTTGTTTCTCCTGCTCCTCCTTGGCCTGCTTTGCCTTTAGCTCTGCCTCCTCCTTCTCCTTCTCCTGCTGCTGCCTGCGCTCTGCCGCCTCCTGCTCCGCCTGCTTTTTGTCTTTCTTGTTGCTCTGTGCCGCCGCCGCTGCTGCTGCCGCTGCTGCTGCGGCTTTGTTAGCCTTGTGCTTGGCCGCTTTGGACTTTTTGTTGCTTGTTTGATTGGTTTTCAGGGACAGCGTCGAGCTAATTGATGTCTGCAGCTCATCCTCGAGCTGCTGCTCATCCTCGCTGATGGCAGTTGTTGCAGTTGTTGCTGCTGTTGCTTTGGCAGTTGTTGTCGCTCTGTAGTTGCCCTTGGCTGGCTTATTGAGATGCGAGAGCTCAGCGAAACGCTGCGCCTGCGCCGCATCCTCGGCCGCCGCCAGAGACTTCAATGATTTCTGCTTCTTCTCCTTCTGCGTGATGACCTCGTCCATCTCCTTGGCTATCACCGGCACAATCAGCTTGTTGGCCAGCACCACCGGCGGCTGGACCTCGCCGGCGGCACCACTGCAGCGACCAGCCTTCAGTTCCTGCTGCTCGCGCAGCAGCTGCTCCTCGTGCCGCCGCTGCTCGGCCAGCTCGTCGCAGAAGATGGCCACGACGGGCCGAAAGAGCGCCTCGTCGCAATTCTCATGGATCACGCAGTCCTCCGCCGCCAGCTGGCCCACCACCTCGTCCAGCATGTCCGTCTGCAGCTCGCCGCTAATGCCCGCGTGCACGTCCGTGACGGTGCCCAGGGGATTCACGATTTTCTCGATGCGCGGCGCCGGCGCTGCCTGTGGCGCTTTCGCGCTCAGCTCGTAGCTGCAAATGTTGGGCAAGACGCTGGCCAGGGCCGAGATGCTGGCAGCACTGTGCGGCGGCTCCTGCCCCGCTTCCTCCTCATCCGCCTCGTGCTCCGCCAGAGCGTCGTAGTAGCAGGCATTATCGCCAGCCGCCGCCGCTGCTGCTGCGGCAGTGGTCGCTGTCGCAGCTGTTGCTGCAACAGTTGCTGACTCGAGAGCTGCAACATCTGGGCAAAGGAACGCGACGACGTTTACGGACAGCGCACAGAACAGAGAAGAGAAGAGAAGAGAAAACAAATTATGAGAAAAGCGCATTTTGCCAAAGAGCCAAAGGCCAAAAGTTTTTTTTCTTAATTTTTTCAATTTTTTTTTAAATTTTCATGAGTCTTCATAATTTCTTTCTATTTTAATTTTAAAAAATGCTTTTAAGTATTTTCTTTCTTCTTTGGCTTTTATTTTTAGTAAGCTTTTACATGTTTTAAAAAAATTATAGAAAAAAAAAAACAAGAAAAACAAGAAAATTTCAAAATTTAACTAGAAAATGCAAACGGCATAAAAAAGAACGCTTTAAGCTAAATGCAAATGGTAAAAACAATTGAATTTTCTTTTATTTTTTTAGTGAAAAAAATGTTTGCTACGAAATTGAATTAAGTTTTTTTTTTTAAATATTTTTGCAACTGTTTTTTACTAGTGTTTTTTTTTTTTATTAATGCAGTGAGTTTTTTTTAAGCGTATGGAAACGTAAATTTTTATATATAAGGAAAATATATTATATATTTATAAAAATAAGAAAAGGATTTTATTAAATGAATTTTTGGCTTGCAAAATTTTTAAATATTTTTTTGTTAGGGTTTAACGAAATTAAATGGCTTTGGCTTTTTTTTAAATTTTTTTTTTTATATTTATTTATAATATTTCTTTTCAAGTTCTTTCATGTGCTCTTTCTTCTCAACTGTTCTCTGTCTCTTGCTCTTGCTCCATCTCTCTCTCTCTCTCTCTCTCTCTTTCTCTGCCTCTAACACTCTTTCTCTTTCTCGCGTTGTTTAAAATGTTCGGTTTATTTTTCAGGCATTCCAAAAACAACAACAAAAACAGTTAAAATGAGAGAAAAAGTCAAGGGAAAAAGCCCAAAAAAGTGGTGAAGCGCTTAAAGCAGGAGAAGAAGAAGAAGTTCAGGAAGTAGTTCAAGTAGCAGAAGAAGAAGAAGAGGAAGAAGCAGACCACGATGATGTAGAAGCAGCAAACGCAGAATAATTTTTAAACATCAACTTAGTTATAGACTTTAGAGATATATTGTACATTCATGAGCACAACTGCACATAGAGATGTTATATATATATATATATATATATATATATATATATATATATATATATATATATATATATATATATGTAGATATACTATATACTATATATATATATATATATATATATCTACATCATGCCATGTTTCTGAGGGTGGGAACTGCGGGGTTTACGATAGAGGTTTTGCTGAAAGAGAAGCACACAATATGTTGTTGTCTCTTTCTGGCATGACTTGCCTCTCTTTCGCTTACACTGGGCTCTGGGCAAAATGAGTCCTAAACAACAGAAAACTTTTAATTCAGAGAGAAATTGTGCAAAATAGAGTTTCATAAGTAGATATAGTATAGAAGCCAATTGCTGTGTGTGTGAGTGTGTGTGTATGTGTGTGTGTGTGTGTGTGTGTTTGTGTGTGTGTGTGTGTTTGTGTGTGTGTCTGCAAAAGTTGACAAATTTTCAATTTGGATTAGCTTAAATTAAGTTTATATTATTAAAATGTAAACAGCTCTTTGATTTTCTTTGAATATAATAATGGCAAAATGGTGGAAAGCATAATTTTTAGGGTGACCATAGCTGCGCAAAACACCAGAAGAAAATAAGTACAGCAAAAGCATAAAATATTGAACAATTTTAAAAATTCAAATTAAAATTATTTTAAAAAATATAAATTAATTTAAAAAATTAAATTTTGTAAAATTTCTAAGTTTTTCTTAGCGAGCGCTCACTGTATATAGCTTTTGCTTATACTGTATGTAATTTGGGTACGAATAGAAACAGGCACACATACACATACACACACACACACACACACACATGTGGGTTCAATGAAATATTGAGCTATGTGATATATATGATATGATAATGATAGGTGTATAGGGCTGATCGGGAAGTATATATACAGAAATATATATGTAAAGGGATATATCTATATATAGACAGAAGCTCAACTGCAATTGCAAACCTTTGCGGAAAAGACAACAACAATAGAAGAAGGGAGCGAAACCAATGCCAATTTCGTGGTTTTTTTTTCAATTAAGATTTTTGCCAATTGTAAAATTTACATTTTGCATAAAGCGTTCAATAAATAACGGAATTTAACTGAACAATCATAATAATAATGATGGTAATAACAATGATAATAATTGTAATAATAATATTAATAGTAAAACATTCAAAATAATCAAAGGCAACACTTGAGAAACAGTTAAAGCTTAGCTAACGATAAACGATAACGATAACTAGATTAATAATCGATATTTGAAGAGTGCTCAAATGTGATATTGTTGGTATATATATATATATATATACATAAATATAGATATAGAAGTATATATAGATACATAATTACATATAAATATAGATATATACATATAGATATATCTATATAGATCTAATCATACATATGTAACTATATATATAACTTTTTATACATTATGCAAAACATTTATCGATTCATATCTTACGACAGAGTTTGCTTAAATCACATTTGAGCACTGCTATATATATATATATATATACATATATACTTGATTGTTCAGTTTATATATATATATATATATATATATATATATATATATACATTTACAAATCACATATTGCTCTTACTATATAGACTTACCGGTATCGCGACGCGCTGCCATCGTTGAGGGCGACTCGCGCATGGCATCGGCCAGATCCTCCTTTAGACGCATATCACCGTGTCCGTAGTCCGAGTCCAAATGTCCATGACGAAAGCGATCCATCAGCTTGGGGCTCTGCTCAATGCTGCCTGCAGCCGCGAGCATATTTGCAAATGATAGGAGAGTTTAAATTTGTTAACTTGCTTAATATCTCAGTCACTCACTATATGAACCGGACTCGATGAGCACCGGCACTCCGGCACGCGCGGTGCTGGCAACGCTGGCTCCGCCTATAACACCGCCAGGAGCGCTGAGCGGCATATTCAACGGACTCGAGCGCTCGACGGCGGCTATAATGGCACCGCCACCACCCGCACCACAGCCAGCTGACGTCGAGGGCAACGTTGTCGTGGTCGTCTTGGTCACGCCTATTTCCACAGCCTCCGCATCCACGTGATTCAAATTGGAGCTGCAGGAAATTAAGGTTGAGTATTATATATAGTAAAGCCTTCTCTAGCTTTCTTTCTCGAGGCTTACCCGCTGGGCGTATTGTAGTTCTTAAAAACGAACTGCGGCCCCATCCACAGCCGACGATGGGGTCCGGCATGAGTGATAATTTCGACTTGAGCCAACCAGCTCTCGGGCCGCTCGTCGGCCTCATCGAAATGATGGGCGCTGTCCATGAGGAGGCTGGCATGGCGATCCTTGATCAGCCAATTGTCCAGCGCTAGCGGTGGTATAATTTCATGAGATCCATCCTTGCGTCGGCCCAGATTCCACTGCGCCTTGGCCTCCACCTCCAGCTCAATGGGCGTATCATCACAAATCTTCTCTTTGGCAACATCTGCAAAGGCAAAGAGCGAAAGAAGGTTTACAAATCTCTAAGAGAGTCTCCCACTTGAGAATGGCACTCACTTGAGGCTAACTTCGTGTCCAGATCGTACTGTATGAGCGCTCCATGGCCGGCCATCACGAATAGCGAATCGACGGCCTTGCGCTGGACGCGATGCGGCGCCTCGCGCGTAGCCGTTGGCGGCTCCAGGAGCCAAGAGCGCGACTTGGCAAAGGTGGCGCAAACGCTCAACGGTTTGCCGCAATCATCCGACAGCGACGACAAACGTTGACGCTGATGGGAGCTAACGCCGCCGCCACCGCTGCCAGAGCCACCGCCGCCGCCGCCACCGCTACCACCACCACCTAAACCGCCGCCCATGGTGGCACTGCCTGGCGGCGAGCCGAGCACAAATGGCTGGCGTAGCTGCGCCAGCGGCTGAACAACAGTGGGTCGAGGGAATGGAGGCAATGTGGGATTATGGTACGGCTGCAGAGACTGCACGAACGTGGTGCTCTCCGAGTGGGAGATGGGCGAGCTGGAGCGTCCGTCGGCGCCCAGGCCGGCGCTGCGATGGAAACGCGACAGCTTGTTGACCACGTGCAGCGAGGTGTGGGTGCGTACGCCCATGGCGCCGCCGTATGGCGTTATGGGGAAGACATGGGTGGTGCCGCGCAGCGTGGACACCGCAGCCCAACGTGAGTCCAGCGAGAAGGCAATGTGCTGAACCTTAGCGCTGGTATCGCCCCGATGCAGCACATACAGATGATGCACTGCAGCGAGACTGGAGCCGACTGGATGAGGCTGAATGCGAAAGACATGGAAATCGTGACCCCGACGATCCGCCGTTAGCAACAGCATGCCAGAGCTATCGAATTCCATGGCCACCAGGGCCTCGCTATGCGCCACGAAGTGGGCAACAATGGGATCGCCCGTCGAGCCAAGCGGCGAGCCCGTCGTGGGGCTGTAATCCTTGATGGGATGCTAAAAGAGGAAAGGATTACACTTTTGATATATATTGATGTGTCCAGGAGCCTCTACCTTCACATCTATAATGGTCACCACACCGGATTGCTTGCCATCGGCACCGCCGGTGGCCGAGTCGAAGCTGCTGCTCTTAGAGCTGTTACCACTGCCAGCACTGGTGCCGGTCAGGCCGGCGGCCACCTGTTCGCCCAGCTCACGCAGACCCTTGCCAAAGGATTTGGCTGCATTTAGCACCGTCGCCGTATAGCTGGGCACGCCCTCGCCATCGCAGCCGCCGCCGCTGCGCTTGGAGTGGAGCAGCTTGTGCTCCGCATAAGCTAGCCAGCGTGGACCAAGCGCTATGGGATTGGGATTGATGCTGGAGAAGAGAGAGCGGGAATAAGATTAAAGATTCTGCTGAGAAACTGCTCACATCTCTTAAACCTACCCCGGACTGGGAAAGCAGGTGGTTATAGTTAGGCGATCCTCGAGAGTGCGCGCATCGAACACAGCCAGACGCTCGTGGAAGGTAATGACGACCGCCGAGCGATTGGCCTGAATGTCCAGCACCGGATTCTTGAACTTTATGGTCTTCACCTGGACGCCCGTTTTCAGCGAGACAAAGTTGACGGCGCTGAAGTGCGAGGCGCCCGCATGTGAGGGATTGCCCATGCCGCCGCCCGTTAAGCCCGAGGAGCCGCCGCCGCCGCCAGATCCGCCAGAGAACTGCCCGCCGGATAGCAGATGGCTGGCTGCAGCGCTGCCGCCATCGACAAGCGCCACCAAGGGCCGCTTCTCGGCAAATGCATCCACTGGCTCGTCGGCCCGTCCGTTGTCATCGAGTGCCGTGGTAGCTGTCAGGGGTGTGGGCAGGACACGCAGGGCGGTGACGACGCCATGGCGCCAGGATAACACCTCCACAGCCTCACCGTTGGCAGGTATTGCCCACACCTGAACGCCCAGGCCATAGCCAAGGATCAGGAGTAGTGGCGGCGCTGCATTGCCCTCCAGTTCCCAGTCATCGCCAAAGCGAGGATCGCTCACATCGGCGCTCGTCTCGAACCGGGCCCAGGTGATAGTGTCCTTGGGATCCTGCACCGGCTGATGGACGAGGGTAACATCATTTATGAATCCAATGGCCGAGTCCAAGATGGAGCGATCGCTGACTGTTTGTGGCGGCACCATGGCCGGCATGGACATGCCTCCGCGCAGTCCCCCAAGGCTGCCGCCGCCTCCACCTCCACCTCCGCCGCCGCTCCCAGCTGCATGATGATGTAGATGATGGCTGTGATGGCGACGCGGTGAATCCGCAGACATTGTCTGTGTCTGTGTGTGTGTGCGACGGCTGTCGCCCGTCTCAGCTGTTTCGTTCAATCAAAGCGAGCGCGTGAGTGTAGAGAGAGCGCGTCGTTGTCGCTCGCTCGCTCGCTTAGCTGGAGGATGATGATGATGATGTTGGTGATGATGATGATGGGTGACAGGCTGTCTGTCCGCTCGCGCTCCTCTTTGTATGTGTGTGTTGCTGCTCAGCTGTTGTCAACTGCAAAATAGAAAGGAAAAAAAAATAAACAAACTGCAATCATATGTTCTCTCTCCCTCACGCTCACACACACACGCATGCTGCTGTATCTCTTCCCGTCACTCTCGCCAGCATTTCAATTCCATTTCGTTGCGTGCATATGGCTTTTGCTTTGTCTCAATCAAATGCTTTTAATCTTTGCACACTCGTATGCCAGGCAGCCCCCGCCTCCCCCTGCCATTGCCCATAAGCACACAGCCCGCACCCCTTTTAAGTTTTATTAGCGCATTACGTGTGTTTTTTTTTTGCCTTGCAATTCCATGGGGCGTAAATTAAGTGCAATGAAATAAATATATATGTACATACATGCATATACAAATGCATTAATTTTAATAAACAACGAAAGAGGTTAACAAAAATAAAGAAATAAAACGAAGAAACGGCAATCTAAGCAAATTGGTAAACAAATTTTGTGTAACGTGTTTTGCTTTTGTTATTACTGTAAGACATACAGACATACACATACATATATGTGTGTCATGAACACTCACACACATACATATATACATACATAAATACCGTAGTTATCAACATCAGACCACTGCAGCACAGCAGAGTTGAAACAGCGGAACCAAAAGAAACGAAACGTAGCACAAAGCAATAGCAAAAGCAACAGCAACGGCAATGGCAAAGCCAAGCTTGCAGTGCGAGCGAGATGCAGCGAGCAACAGCTGTGCGCAACGAATATTTAAATAGCAACAGTAATAGCATTAACCCATATGCGGCCCAAGTGCATGAATCTCGCACAGTGGGGGTTAAAGGTGCTTCTTGCGACAATTTGTAAACAATTTACGAAATTGTTGTTGTTGTTTTTGTCAGTTAAAAAGTGATTTGGTTATCTCGGTGCTAGCTTATCGTGCCGATAAAGTCGTTATTTTCAACTGAAAATATTCCATGAAAAAGTCATTTAACCCATTTAGATGCACACGTGTAATACAGTGTATATATACTGTAACTGATTGTTTGATAAGCTAATATGACGTACATATATATAAATATGAAATGATGTAGTATACGAGCCAATCCCACAAGCCAAAGATCAACATTGTGAAATACTATATATATATATATATATATATATATATATATATATATATATATACATACATACGTATGTACATAGCTATGTGCACGTAAGCTAAGACCCAGTAATAGAACGTAATGAAATTTTAAGCAATTCAATAAATAATTTAATTGAAGTCTGAGATATTACGTGCTCGAATGAGAGATACCTTAACACAAAAAGAAAAATAAATAAATAAAAATAAACTGGAAATATTTACTGTTATATAAAAAACACATATATATAAATTAAATTTAAATTGATTAAAATTATTAACCTGTTTCTAGAACTGGTCCAGTAAACAATTTTATAGGGTATACTTGATAGATATACACAAAACTGGCACAGTGGGGGTTAAAGTTAAGCGAACAAAACTATTTTTACAAAGCGCATGACGCATTGCAAAGTTGATTTGAGTTTAAATATGTGTTATGGCTCTTTGTGTTTTAAGTAGCTTGAAGGGTGTGAGAGAGAGAGAGAGAGAGAGAAAGAGAGAGAGAGAGAGGGAGGGAGCGAGAGAGTGTGAGGGAGACTAGCACAAAACGTTGCATTCCTTAATTGACTTGCGCACACGCGCATCAGCACCAACAATAGCAATAGCAATAGCAATGCCAACTAAAAGCAATGTCACACACACAGTGGCAGACATATGTACATACATATATGCATGTGTGTGTAGCTGCATTCAACAGCTACAGTTAGTCTCTCTTCACAGCTCAGCGAAGCCCTCCCACCACCACCAACACATAGAACGCACTTTGTCTTTGTTTTGGCATAGGCAGCAACGTTGACCGTTGTCTGCGAGCTTTCGCTTTGTGTGCCACTGTGCGTGTGTGTGTCAATGTTAATAAGCTAGCTAGTCAGCAAGTTGGGCCAATGGTGCCATTCGTTCGATTTCTTTGTGCACGCAAAAAGCTCATGTGTGTGTGTTATTGTTTATGCTGTTCATTGCCAAAGCCACTTGACAAAATCTACGCAAAGCGATTTAGCTAAACAAAGAAAATCACAACAAAATGCAACACACACACACACACACACGAAGCTTTTGTGAACAGGTGTTACTATAAATATACATGCATACAGCAAGCATTGCAAAAGCGCACGCAATGCTGCGAAATTCGAAGACCAGGAGAGAGAGAGAGAGAGAGAGAGAGAGAGAGAGAGAGAGAGAGAGAGAGAGAGAGAGAGAGAGAGAGAGAGAGAGAGAGAGAGAGACAGAGAGGGAGAGTAGGAGAGGGCGGGGGAGTGTCAGTGTGTGAGTGAGGCAGGACACAAATTGAGCAATGAACAATTCCCATACCCAATTGGAACACTTGTTCTACTGCAAGCGAAGGCAGCTCAAGGAGCTTTCGCATGCGTCATGCGATAATCAACGAAACAATCATCCAATCCACAAGGGACTAATTGAGGAAAATTAGAACTGTGCAGGAAATTTAATCATTGAATATTAATATGGACAATTATTGAAAATAGCAATTGATTCATTTTATATATTTTTATGTTATTTAGAATAAGAAAAATGCAACAGGTAAACAAAAGTTTTCCAATACGATTTAAGAAAAATGTCTAGAATATAATTATTCCCATAAAATTCTAAAAATGTTTATAAATATTTATATAAACAAATTTGCATATATACATACATATGTAAAGATTCCTATAAAATTACAACAAAATATATATATACATATATGTATCTATAAAATTTGCTGAATTAAGAATTTTACTATAAAAATTTAATATTATTATTTTTTTAATCAATCAAATTCCTATAAAATTCTTTAAAAATTTCCATATATACATAAGATTGCTGAATTAAGAAATTTATTTTATAAATTGAATTTTATTTATTCACCTCCTCACACACACAAGTGTCTTTCATTGCTTTTCAGATCACGTACAAAGCACACGAATATTAACTAAAAGCACAATGCGAAATGCGCTCAAGAGCTTTGCACTAATACACACGCATATGCGCACCAATACCAGAGAAAGCTGTTGCCAGTTTAAGTCATTTTTGTTACGCCTCTCCCCACACTCACTCGCTCATTTGTTTTGCACTCATTCTTTGCTCCTAACCAGCACAAAATATTTGGCAAACATTTTGCGGTAAATTTCAAACAACTGCAGGCTAGAGCGAGATGGCGCTACCTGGCAAGCGTTAGAGCGAGTATGACAGCAGCATCTCTATGCTTTGCAATTTTGTATACCAACAAAAAGTAAAAAGTAAGAAAAACAAAACAAAGCCATAAAAATGGTCGCTGAACTGTGTGAACAAAATAAATATAAATGTAAATATATATTATTGTGTCATTTGCAATGCATTCTGTCTGTCTGTCTTTATCACACCTCGCCCTCTTCTTCTTGTTCAATTGCTTTATTTTTAGTTGCTGCTGCTATTAATTTTTGGAAACAAAGAGCAGAGACCCCCACATCACAGCCCAAAAGCAATTATCAAAATAAGTCGAATTAAAAAAAAAATAGAAGAAACACACAAAAACAAAAACAAAATGAAGTAACCATAAGAAACAACACACACAAACACATACATGCATACAGTCAACGGTCAGCTGCAACGAAATGTTGTTTTTATGCCCTTTCTCCTTTTATCGCCTCTCTTCGAACTAGCGGAGCGTCATGCACAGTGTGACGCATGCATATGAAATATGGCATGCTAAAGTAAACAAAATATTTGTGCGTTTTATACTTCATAATTTACGAAATTTGTAAACAATTCGAATTTGTTAGCAATTTTAAGTTATTGATAAAGAAATGATAATTAATTTGCTCATATAGTATATAATTAGTTAGTTTAGACTATTATTATTATTAATATTATTTCAACAAATTTAATATTTCCATATAATATATATGCCTGTGTACCAATGTGCCAAAGTGTTTCATTATCAGTTCGTTTCATATGGCTGCGTTTCGCTCTGCTGTCCGTTGTCTGTCTAACGCGCAGTGCTAGCTTATATATAAACATACAAGTTTGTGTGAGTGTGTGTGCGTATCTGCGTGTATAACAGTGTGTCGCTTGTATATATGTATATGTATATATGTCTGTGTATATATTTTTGAAAGCACAGCGAATTTAGACACACAAAAAACACAAACACAGACACAAGCACTTATTGCTATTACACGAATATAACGGATATATGTGGCAAATACATTATGAAATCAAGTAATGCATATATATGTATGTACATATTTATGCAAAGTATACACGCACACGTATACAAACAAACACACGCACACTCGTATACATACGTCAGTCTGTCTGTATTTGTGTGTACTTGAAAGAGTTTTGAAAAGCGAACAACTGATAAACAATAAACAAGGAAAAAAAATTGCATAAAAATAACATTTGGTTTTCAATACAATACGAAATAGTTAATAAACAAAAAAAGAAAGAAGATACGAAAAATAGAAGTCAAAACACAATAGCAACAACAACAGTTAACTTACCACTTGACGCTGCTGCTTCTGCTGGCGTTGTTGTTACGACGTCAAGAAACAGTTGAGAATTGGTGGATAGCAGCAGCAGCAACAGCAGCCAGCCAGCAGCAACAACAAATGCGAGCCTGCCCGTTCCAGTTCCGCACGTTCCGTTGTTCAACTTTTTCTTTCGTGTTTTCGCTGCTTATGACAGAGGCACAAAAACAAAAGCAAAAGCAACACAAACAAAAATCATATGTTTTCAGCTGTTGTCGTTGCTGCGTAGCTTTTATCTTCTTCTTCTTCTGTTTTGTTATTATTGCTGTTTGCTGTTGTTATTGTTGCAGACGAGACGGCAGCAGCAGCAACAGTAAATTGATTTAGTTTTGATTTTTTTTCTTTTTGTTGCTGGCGACAAACAAACTGCGTCTTGCGTTCTTCCACTGCCAGCGACTGCTGTTAACGCCCACACACACACATACACAAAACACTCACACACGCTGCAGCTGCAAACACAAAGTCGAGCTTAGAAACAAACTTTCAAGTGCAAAGCTCCGAGTTTGTTTGAATTGTGTCAAAAAAAAAAAAACGGAATTACGAAAAAAACAGAACGACAACAGCCGTCGCTACTGTTGCTGTTGACGTCGCTGTCGTCGTCGTTGCTGCTGCCTCGCTCGCACCCACGCTCACCACACACACATACAGACACACGCATACAGCAGAGAGGCTGCTGGCTGCGACGGCTGCGTCGTAGGTTTTTTTTTTGTTTTCTGTTTTCGATTCAGCTTCTGCCTCAGCTGCTGCTGCTGCTGGTATGTTGTTGTTGTATTTTGCTGTTGCTGCTGCTTCTTGCTAGCACACAAATTTACTGCGACATTAAAAATAAATCTCAGTTGCGTTCTTATTTTCTTCTTTTACTTTAACTTTGCTCCACGGATTCGTATTTGTTGCTGTTGTTGTTATTGCTGCTGCTGCTGCTGCTGCCTATTGCGCTTATTAATCGATTTCACTTTTTTTTCTGCGTTTTTCTACTGCTGCTGCTGCTGCTGCTTCCCGTGCAGCCACAATAACAAAAAAAAAACAGTGATCGAACAATAACAAAAAATTGTTTTTTTTTCGTCTATATATTTGTTGGCTGTCGTTATTGAGCCAATTGCTTATTTCGTCTTCGTTTCAGTTATTTTGTAATATTTCTGCACACTTGCACACAAAATTGATTTGTGTTGTGTTGTTGTGGCGCTGTCGTCGTTGCTGTTGCTATTGCTCGAAACGCGTCCGCAGTGTATATAGAGCTGTAAGCCTCTGGCCGATATAATCGATTGCAGCGATATGCTACTATCGATATGCTGTCGCAACTTATCACGCATTTTGAATTTAATTGTTGTTATAGTAATGATACATCTGCCTTGGGCCAATATTTGTATAAAATATAATGTATAAATATAGTTTACGTTGTGTTCTAGTCCTTAGATGTATGTGTGAATGCAAAGCAATAGTAACAAAATATTGTAATTTTATGCAAATTAGTTGTTATCGATAAGCACGAATATATTCAAAATGATCAAATTTGTTTGTGTTTGATAATAAGCTGATAATGCATACATTTATAATCTACCATAAATAATAAAGAGAGTAAAGCAAGCGCTAAACAAATATTGTTCGGTTACGAAGTGGTTACTATCGCAAACATAAGCAAAAAAACGCAGTTCTTAGCGCAAAAATGAGCAAGGCATTTTAGGCAAACTCTCACAGTAACAGTTAACACAGTAAATTCAAAATATATATTATAAATAAGTAAGGAAATATATTAATCAATGCGCAAATATCATTTAAGTTCAAATAGTTAAATCAGCTGATTTAATAAGAAATCATATGTTTAAGCATTCAAATAGAAGCAGTGCTGCAAAAGAGCAGCAGCTTGTTTATAGTGTTAAAAAATACCAAAATTTAAATTGGAAAAGTGCGCTTTTGCCACAGATTGAAAAAATAAATTTATTTGAAATAATTAGACTGTTAAAACAAAAATATATTAATTAAAATAAACCATAAATTAGAGCATATTTTTTTATTTACAGCTAAAATATATTTTAAAAATAACAGACTTACCACATATCGTATTCAAAAAGTGTTATACGCGCGCCAAGAATGGGCAGCACTTTCCAAAGGACTCTCAGCGTTAATAACAGAGAGCGGACCGCTGAGTCCGGCTCTCCGCCGAGTGTCTGGCTGTTAAGTTAACAGTAACAGTGGGTTCTAAGTGCCAACAGATGTTGTTATCCTCTAATAGCTGTAATGCAGGACGTTCCCGATTCCCTTAATGTCCTTAAGTTAACTTAACGTCATTTTGCCAAGGAAATAAAAGCCACAAAATTAATGAATTATGCAAATGAAAATAGTAATCGAAAGAGTTAAGCAAAAAACTAGTCAATGCCAGGCAATTACCAACGGTTGACCAGCGGCAAGCATTGTTCGCAATGCACACCACTGTGCGTTGCCGTAAACGAGAACATGGCCGATAAACAAGCATTCTGATTGGGTTTGTTGTCCATGCGTTCTCATTGCTAGTTCGACGGCGTAAGAGTTAACGTCAGTAGGCAGCAAGACGTAAACGAAGATGGTTGTGTTTCTGTTGTTACGTGAACGTTGATTTATTTATGCATCATAATAATAATTTTTTTGCGATTTTTTTTTCTGTGTCTACGTGTGCGAAACAACAATCGTAACAACAATTTAAAAATATTAAAAAAAATAATAATAATTATTAAAAATATATAGAAATTATTAAATTATATATGTTTCGTGTAAAGTGTGCGGTAATATTTATAGGAAATTACAAAAGATAATAAAATACAACAACCACAACAGGGCCAGCCCATGCGGCTGACACCAAAACAACGTAAATATAATTGTTATTTTTTTGTCGGCATTTTGTTGTAAAACATTGAACATGCTCGTTCTTGTTATGGTTTTCCGTTATTTTCTCTTGCTCCTCTCATTTGTTGGTTTTTTTTTGCGGTTTGTTTTTGTTTGCTTTGCGCGGCGAATTGGAATTTGGTGCATTATTTGTCACTCCAATTAGAATTGAGTGTAGTTTGGGCAATGCCAATTAGCATTTCTGTCGGTGTTGGTGCGCTTATAAGAATGAAAAATATAACAAAGCGGTGCAAAATAATACGATACAAAAAATGAAAAAAAAAAAAACGAAACGTAGCAAGAAGCAGAAAAGCCGCAACGCTGACGTTGACATCCACAGAGAGCCGACAACGAGAGAGCGTGAGAGATGTGTGTGTGCGTGTGTGTGTTTGGTAGAACGTGGTAGCTGCCAGCAGCCTAATAAGAATAAGTTAACAAACTGACGACGTGTGTTCAGGTTCGTGTGCGAGCGAGAGAGAAGAGAGAGAGATTGTTGGGCCGAGAGGGGTTTGGCATGTAAGCGGAAGCAGGACGCGCGCTCGCTGGCTCGCTCGCGCTCTTTGTCTACGCCATGCACTTTACACTCTCTTTGCGCTCTGTTACGCGCTGACATTCATTGATTTTTCCACTTTGTCATAGTGGACAAGGGGCAGGGGTGTGTGTGTGAGTGTTGTAAGGCGACCAAGGTGAATTGTGGAAGAGCCTGGAGCGCGACCGAACGAGCGAGAGCGAGCGAGAGTCGTAATGCAAAGGAAAACAAAGGAAAAAAACATGTGTGTGTGTGTGTGTGTGTGAGCGTATGCCTGTGTGCGTGCAATTAACAATTCGTCGTTGGAGGTTATGTTAGGCCATCGTGTAAATAACTTGAATTTGTATTTGAGCAATTTGTTGTTGCCGTTTTGCTTGCGCAATTTGGCCAAAACCACATTTTTGTTGTTTTTTTAAATATATATTTTTCGGATTGTTATTCGAAAAGCGCGAGGCGAAGCAACCACCGAAACAGAACGAAAAGGAACAAGCGCCGCTTTTAGCCACCACCAACAACAACAACAAGAGGAAAGTCGTATAACAGCAAACAGCAGCAGCAGCAACAACAGAGAACCAGAGCGCCAGAGAGCGCGAGCGAGAGAGAGAGAGAGAGCGCGCGCTAAAGAGAGCCAGAGCGCGGGCGAGAGCTAGAGCAAGAGAGCGTGCGTAAAGTGCAAACCCAATGGCAAAGTTGTTGGCCCAAGAGATATATGTACATACGTACATATACATATATATGGATAAGCCAACAAGAATCAACAAATATATACATATAGCCATGTATAAATCTTACGTTAATGCATAGGCTCTAATTGGCATAGCTAAACAATTTGCAGTCCAATTGGAATATAGAGATAACACCAGATAAACGCTTAGATAACATTATGATAGAAACTTTTTTGGAGAGCGTGATCGCTACACACACACATGAACATTTGTTGTGTAATTGCCAATTGGCAACATGCATGCTCCCAATTGGGCATGCATCACCTGAACTTCACTTGCTTGCTCTGCCCTCGCTCGCTCTCTCTCTCTCCCTCTCTCACAGTCATTCAGTTTATCGTGTTGCCCACCCCCTTGCCTGTCACTGGCTGGCAGGGGTACCCAAAACCGGCCGCTTACGTGTCGCGTTAGCGTAAGCGCACTTCATTTACGTAGCGTGCTGCGTTAATTACGTTTGATAGCGCTACTGTCGCGCGACCCGTCAACGTCAACGTCATCGACGGCGGCAGCGCTGCCACCAGCCACACTACCGCAAAATATGCCACGCCGGTTTCTTTTTTCTGCCTTTCTTCATTTCTTCTTGTTTAATATTTGTTTTTAACGACATTTACTTGCTGCAGCCTGAGTTTAGGTAGCGCCCCTATATGAATATATCGTCAGAAACCGATTTAATGGGGGCATTATATTGCCTCGTTGAAGTACAGTAAAATGTCGTTGGCGTCAACTGCTTGTCAGAGTTTTCTTCCGCTGCAAAGTGCTAATTGCTAAGTAAGAAAGAAACTCTCTTTTAAGAACTCCAAAGAAGCAGAGAGAGGAAACTCTTTTAGATAGAAGATTCCATTGTTTACCTGAAAGGCTGAGAAAGAGTTGAGAATGATTTTAGAGTAAACATGATCTTAAGAGGTGGGTCAATGGAAGTTAACAGTGAGACCACTGAGTCCAATAAAGCCAGTGAGACCAAGGGAAATATACGTTTTTCGACAATAATAAAAATTTTTAAAAATTTATAACATTTTAAAATATTATTAAAGTTAAAAAAATAAAACAATTAGATGGAAAGTTTTTTTGCAGTTCTATATTATTGGAGATATAAATTTTTAGTTCTATATAAGGGCTTTAAGAAAAATCTTTTATTCAAAGAGTTTTTACCTCATTAAACAAAATTTACCTAAAATTTCTGTGGATAAAATAGATAAAATAGAATATTTAATATGTATAATACATATACTATATATACTTATATATAACTAATATATATATACCCATGTCTCTAGCTCTATGCAACTTTTATTGCTGATGCGTAACGAATTGTTTTTGTATTCTGTTGCTGCTTATTCTTCTTCTACCTCTTCTTCTACTTTTTATATGTGCCGAGTACAAATGCATGAGTCAAAACCCTTAAGATATTACGAACGCAGACATCAAAGCACAGGGGAAAAAAGTAACAAAACGTGGGAGAGAGGGAGAGCGCAGAGGAAGTGTGGGAGAGATAGGCAAAAGAGAAAGAGGCAGAGAGAGAGAAAGAGAGAAATAGTATCTGACAATTGAAAATAAAAGTTCTTGATAAGCATTTCGCTTTACTCAATTTCCTCGACTTTGCCGGCAGAAATATGAAAAACTTTCGAGCTGGAAATCAAAGCGTGAAAAGCATTTTATTTGTATAGCAAATATATATATATATCATATCAGAACAAAATTATATTAATTAACTGAATTTTACTATTCTCATTCTTATTTTTTCTATTATATTGCATATAAATGGAAATAAGGTAATATTTATATAGATAAACTTATCGATAACTTGGGCACTTAGTCAAAGAGACAAAGAGAGAGAGAGAGAGAGAGAGAGAGAGAGAGAGTGCGAAAAATGAGAAAGAGATAGAGCGAAAGAAATATACGGTCAAGGGCATATCTATTTATTTATTATTATTTTATTGTTGTATCTATATTAAAGAATATTTTGTTTTTTATTGTTTTTAGTTTTATATATATATGTACATTTAATTTTTAATTTTTTTTTTATATTTTAATTTATAAATAAAGTACATATTTATTCATATTTAATTTTTTCATTTGTAAATTGTTTATTTTTTTTTGTTTAAAATTTTATTCTATTTTAATATTTTTAATTTTTGCATTTTTTGTTAAAAAAATATTCAATAAATATTCTTAAAATTTTATATATGCATAGTTTTGAATTTGAATGTTATTTTTAGTATATTTTATATATATATATATATTTTTTTTTTTTAGCTTTTTATCAATTAAATTTTTTGTTTTAAAAATAAATAAAAAACATAAAATGCCATTTTAAATAAATTTTTTAATTTTAATTATTTTCTTATATAATATTAAAATTATTATTTTTAAAATTTGATTTAAAATTAGATTTATTCTTAATTTAATTTAAATATATATTTAGTTTTTTTCCTATATATATTTTTGTATATTTATTTTTTCTTTATTTAGTTTTTTTTTATATATATTTTTTAAGCTTATTTTTTAATGTACATAATTTTTGGTTTCTTGCTTGGCTGTTGTCAGTCCTACTCACTGCTTCCATTTCAAAATGAACATTTCAAATATTCAATAATATTTTCCTACTTTTCGTAGCGAGCACTTGTTATATTTACTGATCATTTCCCTACACATACATATATACATATATTTCATAAATATATCAAAATATTTTGTATTAATTTTTTGCATTTGTCTATTTTTTCTCTTCCTATTTTCTGAATGCCTACAACAACAACAACAACAAACCCATCCACAAATAACCACAAAAAAAAAACAAACAAACAAAATTTTAAAATTTCAAAATAAAGTGTGCAATTATAAAAAAATTAAAAATAAAGTAAAAATAACAAAAAAATATACAAAAATAAATGTAACAACAAAAGTGACTCAACATGAGCGCCTACAGCGGCTGCCAAAACAACAACAACAAATGTGCAAAATCGAAAAATAATAAATAAAAAATCAATTCACCAAAATCAAAAAAAAAAAAATTATACAAAGTTTAAGCAAATTTTTGATTTCGTTTCATTCCCGCAAAAATCGTTGTTGTTTGTTTTCTGTTTGCTCTATAGATAAAAAGCATCCGCAGCCTTCATATATATATATCTATATATATTCCCATATCTATAGATAAATCCACGCACATATATATATCTGTGTGCACTCGTGTCTTTGTGTGTGTGCGTCCATAGCTAACCCCTGAGAATTCCATCCATCCAATCTACACACATAAAGTTATATATATACCCATGCCTATATATATATAACTCGATCTGAATGATTGCGACCAACGACAACGACAACTAATTAATGCCACACTCTTGTATGTGTCTATCGATCAATCGACGCTGAAACTGAAAACTTAAATAAATCGATATCGATAACAACAAATTGCATCTACAAATCAACAATCGACCCGTTATACAAAATGGCGGACATCATGCGTCCGCCGTACAGCGACATTAAGCGGCCCGACGAAATCGTCAGAATGACAACCGCCGATAATCTGAAATTTGCCGTCCTCATCGGCCTCATCGAGGTGGGCCAGGTGACCAATCGGGAGGTGGTCAACACTGTTTTACATTTGGTAAGTACGATGGACTTTGATTATAATCAATAACTAATCGATAACATATATCGATGCTAATTTGTTACTGTAAACGATTTGCAAAGCGTATAATTTTAAGCTAGATTATCTCTTGATTAAATAACGATTACATTTGTAAATCGATAACATCTATTGATGATGATTATTAAAATCATTTTTATCGTCTACTGGCATAGTTAGACAACTAAGTGTTATCGATAACTTTTGTTACTATTTAGTTGAATTTAAACTGAAAAGTGCATTATTTTTCACAACATTTTCACGCTGCTCGACTGAAATTTTCAAATTTTCCACAACATTTGCCGTTTGTAAACAACAATTTTGCAAAATGAAAGCCAAAAAAGAAATATTTACATTTTAAGTTAATTAAAAGTGAATTTCTGCTTAAGAATTTCGCATTTGGCTGCATCGGGAGGCAGCTTTCCTAGATGGGCCCATTTAGTTAATTGTTATTTGACACTAGCCAGAACTTTTGGGCCGCAACTATACCTGGCCCATAGATGGCGCCACATGGGGCATAGCCAAATTGCTAGTTTGAAACAAAAGCTGTTTGCCAATGCCCTGCTGCAGATGGTAAGCATAGAGGGTATATTGACGTGTCGCTGGGCTTTGATATGGCTGCTTAGTTTAGAGTCTCTGTCTCTGTCGCTGCTTTTAGATGTTATCGATAACTATCGATATTATTTTTGTAATTACCTTCTGCACTTGACTACGTTTATCGCTTATACTCAGAAGAATTTCATATACTACAGACATTCATATTATATATCGATAAATATCGATTGCTGATTGTTGCTCTGAGACAGTATAACAGATTTGTAGGGACTTCAGCTTAAAATGAGATAAATGTTTTTTTATTTACAATTCTGATCAAGTAAAGTAAAGCAAAGTTAAGTAACGGATAGATAGTTTGTAGGGTATCTATTAGTCGAGTACACACAGTTTAGAGCTCACTCACATGACTTCGTCTTTTTTTCACGCAGCCTCTGCGGAAATCTGTGCAGCCAAAAATCTTTAGCACAAGACAACGCAATTTCATTAGACAGCCTGACAAAATGGCGTCTAAATGCTGCACACACGCATACCAGCACACACACACAAACACACCAGCACACACACACATGGAGGAGCAGGCAAATAGACGCCGCTTTCATTAGCACAAAATTAACATTTTGTGAAAGCCGCAGAGCGAAACATCTTCATGTTTGCCAAGGAGGCTGAGCTAGGTAGGGCATTGCTTACCTGTCTCTGTGTACATATGTATGTGTGTGTGGGTGTGGATGTGTGGGTGTGGGTGTGTGGGTGCTGTGCCAGCGATTAGATCAAAGGCCAGCCAGCAGCTTCTACCCTTGGAAGACAATATGCCTGCATACATATTGTATTATTACACGACATTATTATTATTATTAGAGAAGATTTTCAAATTTACATTTTTTTCGACCTGTGTGTGTGTGTGTCTGCGTCAGCGTGTGTGTTGGTGCCTTAATGAAAACACGACACCGTCGCTCATCATTACGAGATTCTGTCGAGATTTTCAGCGTGAAAGGCAAAAGAAAGTGGAAAAAAAATACCTGACTGACGTCTGCTTGACAGGTGTGTGTGTGTGTGTGAGTGTGTGAGTGTGTGTGTGTCTGCAAGAAATTGAAAAGAAATTGAATTGAAGTTCTTTGGCGTCGTCGTAGTCGCTATTTATTGATAAGATAAGCAACTGGCAACAGCACAAAGATAGCTCAAGCGAGGCACACAGAGAGCGAGAGAGAGTGTGTGCGAGAAAGAGCTAGATATATGCTTACTAGATAACGCTACATTTATATATATATATGTATATATATATTATATTTTATACGATTATACGGCCCGGCAATCTGATAAGCGTAACCCAAAAGCAAAAAAGCGCTGACGTGTTCAAATGCCGTTAAAGAACCGCAGAGAAAAAAAAAACATATATATCTATATGTATATAGGCGATAATAAATGCCATCCACCCACAGCCACCCACACACACACACGCATTGAAAATGTGTCAAAAAGTTAAAATGACAGCTAAGTATATCTTAAGCCAAATGAACAGCAATTGCTTTAGCTACGTGGCTTGCTCTAAGACGCGCAAAGCCGGTTAACGTTTTATATCAAATATTGATTATATATCAAATATTATATATTTAAATATATATATAATATATACAGTTGTGTATAATAGTTATGTATGTAGAAGGCTAGGAAAGAGCAAACATTTTTTTTTAGTGTTTCCTTCCCATATATTTTCCGTTTTCCTCAAGTTCTATCCAAGCGATTTAGCTAGCTTTCATATATTTCACTTTAGCTACACTAAGCAACAACTATACCAAGTTTCATTAGGCTAGCTCCACAGCAAGCTGAGTTCACATAGAACATCTGTTGCTAGAGCCACGGCTGAGCCTGCAGACGTTTTAAAGCAAGTTTTTAGTAAAATTTAACTAAATATGGCTTACTATCCGCTGTTTAGGCCCGCTTACCTAGTTTTCTTTATCGCCACTCCTAATGGATGGCCTCTGATAGTGTGTAATATAATCAATAGCTTTTATGATAGATGTCATGGGGCGCTAGCTGGTCGGTCGTATCAGTTAGTTGAACGATAATATTAAAATGTTGCCCATGTTGGCCATGTTACATTACCTTGCACATGTTGCGATATACAACAAGTGAAAGTGGTTCTATGGGGGTATGCACGACTATGAGATACCCTAGGATAGTTAGAAATTCAATATTTGAGGATCTATGTGCGGAAATAAGTAATTTTTAGCTTTATTTAGTAGTATATGTAGTAGTATATATAGTAGTATATTTAGTAGTATATTTAGTAGTAAATTTAGTAGTATATTTAGTAGTATATTTAGTAGTATATTTTGTAGTAAATTTAGTAGTATATTTAGTAGTATATTTAGCAGTATATATAGGAGTACATAAAGTGGTTTATAAAGTGATATATTTAGTAGTATATTTAGTAGTATATTTTGTAGTAAATTTAGTAGTAAATTTAGTAGTATATTTAGTAGTATATTTAGTAGTATATTTTGTAGTAAATTTAGTAGTATATATAGTAGTATATATAGTAGTATATAAAGTGGTATGTTAAGTAGTATATATAGTAGTATATTAGTAGTAAATTTAGTAGTATATAAAGTGGTATATATAGTGTAATATTTAGTAGTGTATATAACAGTTATAATAGCGCTCGTCAAAGAACTTCACTTAGCCGTCTATATTAGTCTATATCTATGCCCATATCTATCCGGCCATATCTATAAAACGCTCGTTTATGTCATTTTTTCCAAAAGTAATCAAAATTGAAATACCCTCAGCATAAATTTGCTGGACAGAGCGTCAACATTTGCTCGATAGATATCTAAATTCTCGCATTTTGCGTAAAAGGATGCATAAAAATATCTAAATGCAGTCATTAAAATTATATATATATATATATATATATATATATGTGATGCCTATCACAGTGTATCTGTGTGTGTGTGTGTGTGTATTTGTTTATTTGCTTGTGTGTGTAATAGCAAAAACAAACAACGAGAGCGAGCCAGAGCGAGATAGAGAGGAAGGGAGAGGGAGACCCATAGCCGGATCCATTGCATAGGCAAACAAATTGAAAATTTTTGGACGCCTTTTTGTTGACTTCATTTTGCAATTGCTTTTCAAAATTTCCATTATTATTGTTGTTGTTGTTCTGTTGTTGTCGATTTGCATTAAGCGTTTATTTTTAGTAGGCAACAATTTTTAGCTAACGACAAAGACGAAAGGCAAATCGATTAAAGGCTTTGGTCCTTAGCACGTGACACGGCTTTCCGCTTTCAAAGTGGCTAAAGCGCCCAGGGGAAGGGGAAGGGGGGAGTTGGAGGCCTGTTAGGGGTTAGCTAGCTGAAGGTTAAGGGTGGGCGGGTGGTCCAAGCATTACCAGACGCCCCATACCAAACCAAAGCAAACCATGTGCCACATGGCAAATGACCATAATTGAGCTGTATAACAAGACCCAATGACCGATTAAGCGAGAGCAAGCGAGAGAGAGAGAGAGAGAGAGATGGAGATGGGCTGCTGCGAGAGTGCGAGGGCGCGTCTATGAATCAATCAACAGCAAGCAGCTGGAGCTGGAGCTGGAGCTGGAGCTGGAGCTGGAGAAAGGAATCAATTTGCATTAAGAGAACAACAAGAAAAGGGAATATTGCGAAAGGCAGGCAAAGAGGGAGGCAGACAGACAGAGAGAGAGAGAGAGAGAGAGAGAGAGAGAGAGGGTGAGGCAGAGACTTGTAAACATAAGTAAGAACTAAGCACTAAAGAAACTCGCAGGTTTCAAATACTAAAACACTTAGCAAACCATCAATCAAGACAAAAACTTCTTGGGCAGCGCAAGCTAGGGTATTTGTGAGTCAGGTAATTATATATATATTAAGTTTCCATAATTGCTTATGCCTTGTAGCATAATAGACTTGCATATTTGATAGCTTCCATCAATCAAGTCAAACTTTGAACAAGTGAAAGTTAGGGTATCTGTGAGTCAGGCTTATATGCATATATATTGAGTTTCCAAAGCTGTTTATGTCTTATGGCAAACATTCTTACAAAGCTGAATATAATATAGCATCCAAATCAGACAAGCTTTTAAGGCTAGGGTATCTGCAAGTCAGGCATTTATATAATTTTTCTTAATTTTTGTAAAAAGTTGAGTTTGTAGACATTTTTACTATGCCAAATGAAACATTTGAGCAAAAAACACAAGCTTAGTACTCACATTCAACTTTACAGGGTATCACATGCGTCGGGCTTAGATCAATTTGTTACCCCCCATTTGTCTATAGCATACTTATCAGCATGTTTGACCACTTAACTAGAATTGCCTAGATTAGGTGTACAGGGTATCTAGCTGTAGACCAAGCTAAGCCAATTACTGGCCAAGATTCGAACGGCGACCCACATAGTCCTATTAACGCTTATTTAGTTAAACTTGCTACCCTCAGCGCTGCTTTGAAGAGGGCTAAAAGAGAGAGGAGGACGGGGGAGGCGGCGGAGGGAGTGAGTGGGCGAGAGAGAGAGAGAGAGAGAGAGAGAGTGAGAGAAATGCAAACATATTTAGCTAATTTTACTTAATTTAATTAACGTGCTTTGCCACGCAACGTCCGCAACAATGCTGACGTCGGCCGCGCAGTCGACAGCGGCAGCGACGCTGACAGCGCTGGCGTTGTCAGTCAGCTGTTCAAGTGCCCGAAGGAAATAATAAAAATGTGCCTTATTGTTGGCATCCTGAGAGGGTGAGTGAGAGTGAGAGTGAGAGAGAGATAGTTGGAGAAAGGGAGAGAGAGAGAGAGTGGGAGAATGGACTGAGGGCATAGGAAATTTGGTCACAAAGCAACCAAATGCCAACGTCATGAGTGAAAAAACTCACGCCAACAGACATCGACAGAGAGAGAGAGAGAGAGAGAGGGGAAGAGGGAGAGAGAGAGAGACAGGGTGGGAGTGGGGGTGAGTGTGGGAGTGAGCGAAGGGAAGTTTTTTAGGCTCGTAAAAAGTGAAATGCTAAAGAATAACAAAACAAAAAAGAGAAATGAACAACAGCAACAACAACAACAGCAGCAACAACAACAACAACAACAGCAACAACAACAACAGCAGCAACAACAACATAGAGAGAACAAAGCAAGCAACGCCAACTACAGGCGAAAAGTGCGAAACGAAATCAAACGAAAAAAAAAACAGAAATTATGCCAAATATATATAAAAACAACAACAACAACAACAACAAATTACATTAATGCTAAAGCCAAATAGAATCATGTGCGTGTGTGTTGCTGCTGCGGCGGCTGCTGCTGCTGCTGCTGCTTCTTCTTCTTCATCTACTTTAACAACCCTAAATGAAAAATTAAACAGCAACAAAACGTGGACGACGCCAACACTGGCGTCAGCCTGTCCCATCCTGACGGGCCCATGCACGCCTCTACGCCCCCCTCCTCCTGCTGCTGCTCGGCCCCTGCCCCACCTCCACCTCCACTTACAGCTACTGCTGCGAGTCTTTAGCGTTTTCTAGCTTCTGGAATGGAATCGAATCGAATTTGTTGCGGCTGCCTTCGCGTACTTTCGCCGCCGGCTACAAATACAACAGCAAATATAGTCGCACAGTGGCAGAGGGCTTAACATGCAAGTAACATTCATAAATGTTAGTTAACATTGTCTTTAACAGAAGCTAACATAGACTTCTGTGTGTTAAAGTTCAGCTGTTAAACTATATATATTATGCTAACAGGAAATTCTATATGTTAAAGTGTATGTTAACTATATGTTAAGTTAACATGAACTTTCTTATGTTCAAGTTTATGTTAAAATACCTTAATGTTGAAATATGTATATATACATATATTATAAGAGTAATGTTAACTTAATGTTAAGTTAACATTAAGTTCCCTATGTTAAAGTTCACAGTTCACAAATAGTTTTCGTGCCACTGTGCGCACGTAGATCGTGTAGCATAACTCGAAATTCAGTTGCCAGGCTCGTGTTCCGTGCTAAGGGTGCGGCGGGGCTGTGTGGCTAAACGTTGCTGGCGCCGCAAGGGCTACGGCTAGATGGTGGCCAAGGGCGGTGGAGTGCGGCGGGCATTGGTGTTTAGGGGGCGTGAAGTGGGTGTGCGGTTGGTGGTGTGACGTTAGCTTAGCCAGGGCAGCAGCAGCAGCAGCAACAGCAGCAGAAGACACGACAACCGCAAGAGATTTAACGACCAATAAAGGAACAACGCAATGTTGTTTAAGGATGCTGCAAGGGATACGTAGGCGGTATGGCAACGCCGGACACGCGTTATGTGTAACCGGTAGCCATTTCAACGGCACTTTGATTGCCACTGAGGGCGGTTAGAGCTGGTCTCTCTTTCTCTCTATCTCTGTGTGCGTGTGTGTCCGAGGGGCGTAACACATTTATGGGCATTGCGACATTACGTGGCAAACGGATGAAAACTTTCGACTGCCGCGTGCTGCCGCCCGGGCTGTCTCTGGCCTGACTGTCTGGCCTGCTCCTCTCCTCTCCCCTCCTCTTCCGCTACCTCAACTGGTCGCAAGTCTGGCAACTTCATTAACATCATTATCGGCGGCCGCTCAGCTTAAATCCACCCCCTGTTAACCCCAACTCGCTTCCCTTGCAGTGGACAAAACTGCATTTACAAATGTAAATTTTTCCTTTTATTTTATTCATTTCCATAAAAACCCAAAAAAAAAAAAAAAAAAAAACAAAACAAAAAAGTCGTAAGACAAAGGAGAAACCTATCTAGTTGTCGGTGGAGCGCGGTGGGGGGAGCGGTTCGATTTTTTCCATTCCCGGTTTTATTGCGCTTAATGGTCGCAGCTGCGCGGGGCGTGTAACGGCAAATTACATTGACGACAAATGCCGGAGCAGCAAAATGTGGTCTATTCGGGCAGGCTCAGTGGCAAAGATACCCTGTAATGGCATTGGTAGTGATGGGAAGCGTAGATAACTCTATGGCAATGGATGCTTGATAAGTTAATATTGCATAAACGACTTCTTAGAATGAAAGCTCCTTGATCCAGACTTTATATTATCTATACTCTACACTGTCTACTCTCCAATCTTTGATTTATACTCCTCGTTTTCCTACCTACCCTCACGTCTCTTTCTATACTCTCTCCACATTTTCCACACTCTCTATACTCTACACACTCTACACTCTCAGCTATCTCTACAATTTCCACACTCTCCACTTCTCTACACACTCTCCACCTTCTCCACTCTCTCTGCTCTTCCCTTTTTACAGGGTATCAAAATGTTAAAGCATAAAAAAAATCAAAACAAATAAAATAAAATAAAAAAAAATCAATAAAATTGAATTGAAGCCCAGGCAAGAAGAAGAAGCAGCAGAAGCAGAACAAGAAGAAGCAGCGCCAAACGTTTTTTATGACTGGCACTTGCTGCTATGTGAAGAGAGGAGTGGGACGAGGACGAGGATGGGACTAGCTGCGGGAGTGGGGGCCTGGTTGAGTGGGTGACAGTCCTGCCGGCTGGACAGAAACTGTTTGAAGTGAAATCTGTTTTAATTCTCGCTGCTTGACGAATTTTTATTTATTTATGCGACAGAGCACTAAAAAAATAATACAAAACGATATATAAGTCGGAATAGATTATATATATATATATATATATATATATATATATATATATATATATATGCGGATATATATATATGTATAAAGCCATATTGCAGACTTTGGTTAGATAATTGCTTAAATAAGTTGAAGTTGTGAAATAAATTCTACTTCTTAAAATCTGATTGCAAATTTAACATGCACTTTAACATGTGGCTTGTAACAGTTCTCTTTTATGCATTTATATAGTTTCCTTTCTACTTCTATTTAGCTATATATAACCCTATAAAACCCTGTATAACCCTGTATAACCCTATATAACCCTATATAACCCTGTATAACCCTATATAACTCTGTATAACCCTGTATAACCCTATATATAGTACATACCTAAGCTTCAGATTTGTAGTTCCAAAGTAGTACCTCCGTCTTAATCTGCCCTGAGCTAGAATTTGTTGGCGCAAATTGTTAATTACCCTACCATGATAAACTTAACTTTGACTTATATAATTTATGAAAATATTGGAGTGCATCGTAGGACTATATAGTTACTATACAGATGCTATATAGCTATAGCTATACGAAAGAATCTTTAACATTTTTCCATTTCCAGAGCTTTAGTTATATATATTTGGTTTATTCAACTTTACGTCAAAGATATAACTCATACCAAATCAAACTAAATTTATACTATATAATATAGTATATAGGAATGATCGGTTTATAATATTTCCCAATGCTATATAGATTTTAAAGCGAACTCGAATTGCAACATTTTATAGTTCGCACAAGAGAATTTTCACTGTATTTATATATGTTTACTTTATGGATCTATATATATATATATATATATATATATATATATATATATATATATATATATATATATATATATATATCTGTCCTCTCCGACTTGCTTGACTTATTTATGTGACGCTGGGTGGGCGCTGCTGCGTGGGTTACGTTTGGAGCACAGGCGTTGACAAACGCCAAGGTCAATAGTAAACCAATTTACTTTTGTTGTTGTTGTTGTTGTTGTCAACGCCTTGTGCCCAAGATTTCTCGCACCTTTCCCACTCTGCCCCTCTCTATGTCTCTCTCCCTCTCCCTCGCTCTCTGTTTGTTATCTCTCTTGCTGTCTCTGGCCTTTGTCCTTATACTGGTTGTCTTCGTTACGCTGTGTGCGTTAATCCGCACGCCCAGCGTTTTGGCCCCGTCGATACGCAAGGGTTGTCAGCAACCCCCAAACAAAAAGAAAAAAAAAAAAAAAAAAAAAAAAAAACGGAACCGTTACACACGTATATATTTAGAGATATATATATGTATGTGTGCCTACCCTTATGTGGCGCATCAGCAGCTTCTGCTGAAAACATTTGACAACTGTTCGGGCATTAGCTGTCATTTTGGCGCCACATATACAACTAGGTGGCGTAGCCCCCCTCGCCAGCCCCCGGCAGCCACCGTTGCTGGCCTAGCCAGACAAGCAGAAAATAAAAAAAAGTAAGCAAACTTTTAGCTTTAACTTGATTCGATGATTGGGTCAACAGTTCCTATGTCGCAGCACCCATCCCCAAGTCCCCACATCCCCCTAGTCCATGGCGTCCGTCGCCGCTCGTTCTGGCCGCTACGTAAGCTGCAGATTAGTCGGGCATGCAAACAGAATAAGTAATGCAAAATCCATTGGGATACCGAGAAATGATTTTTTCTCATTTCTTCGTCAGCTCGCTTCGTTATCCCTGCTGCTGCCCGAGAGTTATGTGCTGCAATTGAACAGCTGATGGCGTCACATGGACATTGATAACAATCTATCTGATATGTAAATCAAATAAATTGTGGGCTTATAGTAAATGTGGCTTTTATAAAGTGTTATCGCTTATCTACAGCTAAGCCTAATTGCTGCTTAACTCTGCTTATAATAATTCCAGTCATTTGTCAAGTCTTTGGCTGGAATGAACTTTAGCGGATAACCTACAGCTATCGATAGTTATCGATTACTTGCTCTTCATGCTGAGAGTTAAATTAAATTTGCCTTTGGCTAAAGCTAGTGTCGTTAATATCTTTATTTAATACTTTCAATGACAGTCGATAATCGTCGTTATCGAGAAATCGTTGTAATCGATAAATTCGTTTGATTTGACATAAGCAGTTTGCCTAAGTCAATAGCTTTTATCTGGTTACATATATATACATAGATAAATCTCAATATTTATCGATACAAATCGATATCTTCCAATACTAATCGATGCACGCAGACGACTATCGATACATATAGATACATATTGATGCAAATATATACAAATCGATACATATCGATCATGCCTATCGATTGTTAGGTGTTCTAAATTAGTATTCTAGTCTATTTTATATTTTTATATGCATGTTTTGTAGTTATATATATTTTGTTAACCGACAATTGATATGTAAAACTATCGATATACTTCATATATTGATGTAAGCCATTCAGTATTTGCTTATATATGTGGTTTGCTATTAAAGCTCTTTCGAAATCACTGACTCGATTGTTTGCCTATCGATTGTCCTGCATATCAATTTGTTTTCGCTCTCCGGCCGCTCGCTGCTCTATTAAATAATGGGCAACACATGTCCCGTTGTGTGTACTTCGCAGGCCTTCTGTTTTGCTAATGAGTATTGTAATTCGCAATATTAAATAATTAATTGATTAATGTAGTTGCAATCGTGCGGGTGTGAGTGTGTGTGTGGGGGCCATAAATCGTAAATCTTTGGCCGTGGCAACGCTGTAAATGAAATTGGTTAAAGGACATCGAGAAATCTAATTGATTATGCAATAGTCATTCATTTTACGACACTTTTGCTGACGAGTGGCCGCACTTGAACAGCATCCAAGTTGCAGCAGTCACAGTTGAGACAGAGGGACAGAGAGAGAGAGAGAGAGAGAGAGTGGGCGAGCAGCTGGTAGCTGTAAGCAATGTGGGGGAGCGAGAGGACGAGGACAAGGACATGTCGCTTGTACTTTGATGGCATTTCAAATAAAAATGCGAACGTAAATGCGAAACTGCCTGCGATTGAACGCAAATAAAAGCGAAAAAATCTCACCAATTGAGTGAGTGCGGAAAATGCTCGGAAAATTCTGTAGAAAACTCCAGAGAGCTCAGCAAGAAAGGAAGAAAAAAACAGTCCAATGGGAGGGGGGTCGTAGGAGCATCGGAACGTTTTGCCATTTGCGTTTTGGCTTCAAATTGCTTTTGGCCAGGATTTAATGATGACACACAGTCGTCCACGTACGCGCCCTCGACCTCGCCTATGCCGACCCCTGCCTCCCTCTCTCCGCCCACATTTGTGAGCCATTAAAAAGCAAATATTTGGATGTACATTATGTATATATATATATATATATATATATATATATATATATATATATATATATATATATATCTGGGATATATATTTATGTGGCATTTGACACAAAGCCCGCTTTGCCCACATAATTTTTGATTTAAGGCCATTTCGTGTCACTGCATAAGCCATTACGGCTCCAGTTCCAGTTCCAGTTCCAGTTTCAGCTTCACTTCTATTTTCAGTTTTAGCACTAATCGTGTTGTCAGCTTATTGCTTAGTCGAAAACATTGACTAGTTCCAGCTGCGTAGCTAGTTCCAGTACCAGTTCCAGTACCAGTTCCAGTACCAGTTCCAGTACCAGTTCCAGTTTCAGGTCCGCTACCAAGCTGTTTTAAACAGAGATATCAATACTTGCTAGTGAACTAAAGCTTGAAGATGCATATTAGTTCTAGACTTTTTTAAAGTTCCAGTTCCAGTTCCAGTTCCAGTTCCAGTTCCAATTCCACTTCCAGCTTCACTTCTATTTTCAGTTTTAGCACTAATCGTGTTGTCAGCTTATTGCTTAGTCGAAAACATTGACTAGTTCCAGCTGCGGAGCTAGTTCCAGTACCAGTTCCAGTACCAGTTCCAGTTTTAGTTCCGCTACCATGCTGTTTTAAACAGAGATATCAGTGCTTGCTAGTGAACTAAAGCTTGAAGATGCATATTAGTTCTAGACTTTTTTAAAGTTCCAGTTCCAATTCCAGTTCCAGTTTCAGGTCCTGCTAAGGTGTTTGAAATTACAATTCAGTTTTTGTAAGTTATAGACGGAACATTTGCATTTAGTTCCAGCTCCAATTCCAGTCGCTGCTTTCGATCCAGTTCCAGTTCCAGTTCCAGTTCCAGTTCCAGTTTCAGTTCCAGTTCCAGTTCCTGCTCCCGTTCCAGTTCAAGTGCCACTTAACATAATGACATTTTTGCTCAGCTGCCGTTTGCTTGCTTAATTCATGACTTGGCAAGTTTTTGTTTCAAGTGTCAGTTCCGATTCCGATTCCGGTTTCAGTTTCAGTTTCAGTTTCTGCTCCTCACCTAGATTCGTTCCAACCGCATGCATAATTCAGTTCGTTCTCTGTTATTTATGATATATTTCAGAGCTCACAAAGTTTTGGCTAAACAAGTGACCGAAATATCCAAAAGGCCAAAGAAGAGCAAGCAAAGAAAAAACAGAAAACAGAAAACAAAAACAAAAGCAACGTGTAAAAAGGTTTGCAGTTCGCGTAGTTCACTCTGGATGGGTCAGCAACAGTAACGAGGTTGAAGGGTAATCAATATGTGTGCTGTGCCACACACACCCACCCTTTGGGTAAATGAAACGTAACTAACGCCCGCTGCATGTAAATGGAATAAACATCATTTATAAACTGAAATAAAGAAGGGAAGTAGCAAAAAAAAAAAAGTAGCAAAAAAGAAGTGGAAAAGGAAAAAAAAAACTAGTTGGTAATAGCCGCAGCTTTGAATGCCCTTCAATCGATCCATTGAATGCATTGAATGCTGCACACACTTTTGTTTAACTTCTCACTTGGGTTCTTTCTCTTTGTTGGTTTCCTTTTCATCCGCATTGCTCTTTCGACTTCAGCTTTGTCCCCACTGTTGCTTTTTCTTTAACTTCTTGTTTGCTTTCACTAAGTGCGTTCACTTTTGATGCCATCTCATGGTTGCAGTTTTTTCCGCTTTCATACACTAAGTTTAGCGTTTTTTTTTAAAGCTCATTCGACTGATTTTCTTCTAGTTTTGTTTTTAGATAAGTTCGTTGCGCTTCTTGCTTCGTTTATTGTTTTTAGCTGCCATATTGTCTTTGACTTCTTTATGAAATTTATTTCGCTTGCTTTGTCTTGCATTTGACATTTTGTCACACCATGCTTCTCGCTTAACTTCTTCATTTTTTAGAGCTGTCTTCTACTTCTCTTATTCAGCATATTTACTTAGCTTCTCACTCTGCTTCTTAGTCTTGGCAATTAGTTTCCATTGTTGCACGTTGTGCCCTATTTCAATTCGTCTTTAACTTGACTTCGTAGGTCGCTTCTCGCTTAGCTTCTCACTTCTTACTTCTATATTAATTTTTTCCTTTACGATCTTCATGTTAAGCTTAACTTCTGCCGTTGCTTCTTGCTTTACTTGTTCAATCGTCACTTCTTTCTTAAGATTTAACTGGGTAACTGAACTTCTTCACTGCTTCTCACTTATTTCTTCTATGTTACTTCTTTCCTGTGTCAACTTAACTTTTTCATTCGCTTTTCACTTGTCACCTGTTACTCCGAAGTGCCTTCTTCTCTTCTTCTTCTTCTTCTTCTTTCGTCGCTTCTTTCCATACCATTTGCTTTTAACTCTTTCTATTATTTATTTCATTCGCTTCTCTCGAAATTAGCTTTGCTACTCGCTTCTCACTCTCCCTTTCACTTGACCGCTCTCGGCTGGCTTCCCCTTTGGCTTCTTGCGTAAATGACCCCAAAATGAAGTCATTTAAAACTTGTCTAATATTTATATAACAATATTGTTAATGCCTGTCGCCTGATTATGTCATCCCAGTTCTGGCTTACGGACGCATTTCATAGAGTGAAAGTAGGTGGTAATTAAAATTCTAAATACTCCATCGGGCACGCAGTAACAAAAGCACATAACCAAATGCTCTTTAACAAGGTCATCAAAAAGGGGGCGCCACCACCCCACATGTATATGTATGTTTATATATATATAGAGAGTAATATATAGTTTAGTACTGTTGCGAGTCCACTATCTATCTCTGTCTAGCTTCAACTCATGTGGCCCCGGATGATATTTTGGGGCCATGTCTGTGCTCTCTCATTTATAATTTATACAACTTTAATGAACAACATTAATATGCGAAATATGACAGGGTTGAGAGTTTCAAAGGAGGTTTTCCCCAGCTAATACTTTTTTTTTTTGTTGTTTTGCCAATTTGCATACCCTTTAGCCAGTGAAAAGAGGGCATATTAGCTGATATGTAGATAAGCTCAAAGAAGGATATAGAGATGTGACATAGGCCATAATCGGATATATCAGCACTACAAAAAGGACATCGACCACGAATGAGTATCATGCAGTCGCTCAAGCCCTGTCTCACTTACAAACATTTTTTGTAATTGGATAACTCTTTGGGGATGACATTGTAAATTTAATAATAATCCCGTAGATCCATGCACTGCCATGCACTGCGTAGAGGGCAACACTAACGCCTCGGCCAGCGGACGGTCGCATCCTGTTTGGCAAAAGTGTTGGGATTTTGTGTCGTAAAAACAAAACTAATTTGGTATCAAATCAAATATGAATGCACAAAACTTTTCGCATATAATACGATTTGAGGAGCTTTAATGCTTACAAATTTTTATAATGCTCGTTTGTTTCGTGCTGGATTGTCGCACTGTAAAACTTTGGGGACTAACAGTTGGGATATATATATATATGGCAATATATTCTATCTGCATATATATGTATATGTGGATATGGAGAATTGCTGAGCGCTTAACAGTTGAGCTGGCAGCAGTCGAAAGTTTCGGAAACATTTGATAAGTTTTCGGCTCATAAGCGTTTTATACAATTGATATGTTGAACGTTTACGAATGTGAGTAGGAGAGAGAGAGGGAAAGAGAAGCAAAAGAAGAACAGGAAGAGAGAGAGAAGAATAGAAATGGTGAAAAGAGAGATTAGAGTGAGAAGAAGAAGAAGAGGGGGAGAGAGAGACACATGAAGAAGATGGCGAAAGAGAGAGACAGATAGATAGAGAGAGAGAAAGAGAGGGAGAGAGAGAGAGAGAAAGAAAGAAATATAGACAGAAGACACAGAGGGAGAGAGAGGACAGAAGAAGAGTTAGAGAGAGAGAGAGAGAGACAACACTATCTAGCGAAAGAAGAAAGGACTCAAAGAAAGACAGAGAAATATAGAGGAATGGATAAGAATTAGAGATACGTGGAAATGGATAGCAAACAGATGAAGATCTAGAGAGAAAGCAAGAGAAATATATATTTATACGAGTGGAAGAGAAACAAGATACAGAGAAGAGAGAAAGAGAAGGAGAGAGAAAGATACAGATATAGTAAGAAAAGGAAACAGAAAAGAGAGATACATGTCAATAGAGAGGCAGAGTGAGACAGAGAAATATCCACAAAAGAAGCGAACAATACAGGGCATGGAGAACCGAAAGAAACGGCAGAGTAAACAGTCATATATATATATATATATATATATATATATATATATATATATATATATATATATATATATATATATATGGATGCACATCGATACTATTGCAACTCTAACAGCATCGCACATGATTCGAACTGCCCATACATGCACCATCCCCTACTCAACACTTAATGAAATTGAAATTAATTTGAAGCCACTTTAGAGGATTTGCTCGTACGGCAGTTGAAGCCCTTTGGCTGCTTTGTCCGACTCACGTTCATTTAATGACAGTTTAGATGAATTCATCATCAATTATACAATTGAAAAGACATTAGAGATTGGGCTGACAAATTGCACTGATTGGCCAGTGTTGCAAAGGGGCTAGAGATAACGCATTTGCAAATGCTTCAATTACAACCGAAAGGGGCGGGGGTGAGGGAGGGGAAGTAAAACAACAATCAGCTCTTAATTAGCTGCCAATTACTTGTGTCTGTCTCATCTGTCAGATTCAGTCGCATTCGCATCACATTCAAATATGCCAAATATTATAAAATATTTCAATAATTGTGGCTTTAAGGCGTGTAACGCAACGGAGAGCCCACAACGGCCCTTCGGTTAGTTAATATTCTGTTGTAGCCTTTTTGCCTGTCAAATGCATTTATCAACCCGGCCAGGCCCCCACCGAGCCAGGGAGCCAGGGAGCCAGGGAGCCAGGGAGCCACCGAGCCGCCGAGCCGCTACTCGGGCGGGACGTTTTTCGAACCAGCCCCATTTAATAATATCAAAATAAATATCAAATTATTTGGGACTGGGGGCTATGGGAGCTGTAAATGTATGTGTGTGTGTGTGGGAGTATGTGTGCGTGTGTGCGTGTGTCCTTGGCTAGCTTTTGGCATGGGCTTAAATACCCTATGAAAGGGGTTTGCGATGTTGCACTAAACCCTATTATTCTCAATATTATTTAGGCATCAGCTTTTCTATATATTCTGGAGCTACTTATAGTCCGCTAAATAGGGGCGTAACAGCATATATAAAAGGCTAAAACTTTCTCTTAAATATATATATATAAATAAGTATTCTACAGTCGGTAGCACCCGATTGCAATATTTTATACTTGTTTTTCAATGAATATGAAAGAGTATTTGACAGCTGGCTAAAATTAATCCAATTTTTGGGCTATGTTAGGGTCTGGCTTGGCTATGGCAAGGATACTATGTTGTCTGTTTATGCACACCAATCCTACACACACACACACACACACACACACACACGCACGCACGCACTCTCACACACACACACACAACATTTGACAATCAATATATCCGCTGTACATTTCCGTTTGTCCAACATGGGGAATGTTGGGCGCTGCTGCGCCGTGTTGTCAGCTGGCCACATGAACAGCGGCAGCAACAGCAGCAGCAGCAGCAACAACAGTGATAAAAAAGGTGTGTGCTGCCTGATGTCCATTGTTGCCATGTCCATGTCGAAGGTCCTGCTCCCCCTCCTTTTTTTTTTTTGGTTGTTGTCAGCCTCAAGGGGTTGCTGCCCAATACAGTTGCCCGCTGACCGGCAAAGGGCGCGTTCGCAAAGTGAACTTCGAGAGTTGGGCACGAGCAGGGGGCTGGTGGGTGTGAAGGGGTTGCGAGCTTTGGCTGTTGCTGGTCACACGTCTATATTAAGTTTATATACATGCAGATTTATATTGTATCCACACAGAGAAAGAGACAGAGATAGGAAGGGAGAGAGAGTCATGTTTCAGGGCAGTAATTAATAACTAAAATTGGGTTTTTGTTGCTCTGTCAGTTTATTTGCTAGCTTGTTATCGATAAGTGTATTTAAGTGTAGTATTTTGTTAAAGAACGTCGATTAATATGTTATCGATAAATAAATTAATATTACATCGATATCATTTAACTAGTTAAATTAGTTTTTCTTCCATTTTCGAATGAAAAGTTTGAATTCCCACTTTAACTTCATCGAAATCAGTTTTATTGCTTTGCCCCTGGCCGCTCTTAAAGCTGGCTCTAAGCCCATTTTCAAGTGTCACACTTAAGCGAAAGCTATCAATTAAGTGCATCTGACAGTCGAACGAGCGCAGTTACACACGCTGTCAGCTAACTAAATTGTTTTTCAAATGCAATTCCCTAGCAGTTGTTGTTGTTGTTGTTGTTGCTTGTTGTTGTTGCTTGTGGTTGGCAACTCATTTACGCTTTATCCTTTTACGAACGCCAACGTCAATGTCATGTTGGCTGTTGGCTGCTGCTGCTGCCTGTTTTTAGTTGTTGTTGTGGTTGTTCTTTTTGCATCAACGCTTTACCAATTACAACAACAACAACAATCGCACTAAGAGAGAGATAACTCAAATGTAAAAGTGATCGATCTGAAGATAGCCTGTAATTAGCATTTGTCTTTAGTAAATGTTTGATATATTTTGGATTATCGATATAAATTGTTTGTATTATCGATAAATATATCGGTAATAGTGATTCTACAATTTTTATGTGCTCCTTTTAGTATTAATGAAGGGGAAAAATAACTGTACTTGTAAAATATGAAGTTTTTCTAAATCGATATTTATCGATATTTATTTTGAATGAAAAAAAAAGAGAATATAGCTAGTACATAACTAACAGAAACATCTACTTGAAATGAAATGCAGCTGTTTTAGCCACATCAACTAATTTGTAACAAATCGATAATTATCGATTTTGGCTAGGGATATACTATACTTTAGTGTACATTTATAAACAGCCTGCCATAAATAAAAAGATTAACTAAGCTGTCGATATTATTATATAAAGTGTTGAAACTCAAAATCGATAATTATCGATTTAAGGTATATGTGAAAACCTTGATTATGTGGCAAGTATTTGGTGTTAAGTGACACAAGCACAAAACAAAACTTGCATTCAGCATCTATTACTTAGCGATTGTAAGATAACAGCGATAACAGCCAGAAATGAGTAGATCTACATTTCTGTTAGCTCCAGGGTATAGGAGGAACAATAGCATTTGCTTTTATATTTTTTGCTCACGTTATTTGAGCATTGCGCCATTGTCTCGGGGCATTGTTGTGGCTGTTTTTTCTAAGCGCCCGCTTCAGTGGCTTGCAATGGCCACTGCGTGGGCCTCTTGCTCGAACCTGGGCCTGGACGTGGACGTGGACGTGGACGTGAATGTGGACATGGACATGGACGTGGACGTGGACATGCACATTGATTAGGATCTGGTCCAGTTCTGGTCATGTCCTGGGCAGCTTCTGGCTGTCGGCCTGTCTGTCTGGCGGTTCAGCTGTCAGCTTTTGTATCTGTTGCATTTGCGGTGCGCTTAACGGATCCGTAATTGTTGTTGCCCGTTGACTATTTGCTGCTCGCATAAGGCACGGCCTTGTGCGGCATGGCAGCACTCCAGCTACGATATTTGACATTGTGTGTTTGTCATCTTCAATAAGCTTTAACTATGTTTGCGAGTGCTCTAAGAGGAATTCTGTTGAAAACAAATGCATCAAGCTCCTCAAATTCTTAAATATAGAATTCAATTTCACTTTGCAGCGTGAGACTTTGAGACTTTGAGACTTTCTGACAACAACATGTCAAACACGCTTCATTTATGATTCATCGAAAAGTTTTCAACTTTTCTGCATTTAAGTTTGCTCCCACCTTCACGCCAACTACTATGATTATGCTCTTCATTTATTTTACTTGGGGCTGGCTTGATTTATGCTAAGAGCTGTTAAATGTGAAGTGCTCACGAGCGAACACTGGAATTTAACATGTGGTCAAAGTGCTTGTTAACTGGCAGCTTAAGGGCTTTAAGATAAAAGTCAAATATCTATAAATTGAATATTGACTTCTTAAAATGGAATAGAAAGCTGCCGTGGCTCTGTTCTGACTGAGTTCTGGCTCTGTCAGCAGCTGTGCCTCTGGCTGATCTCTATCTCTGCTTCTAGCTCTGCTCTGCCTGAGTTCTGGCTCTGCCAATAGCTCTGCTCTGGCTCTGCTCTGGCTCTGCCAATAGCTCTGCTCTGGCTCTGCCAATAGCTCTGCTCTGGCTCTGCCAATAGCTCTGCTCTGGCTCTGCCAATAGCTCTGCTCTGGCTGATCTCTAACTCTGCCAATAGCTCTGCTCTGGCTCTGCCAATAGCTCTGCTCTGGCTCTGCCAATAGCTCTGCTCTGGCTCTGCCAATAGCTCTGCTCTGGCTCTGCCAATAGCTCTGCTCTGGCTCTGCCAATAGCTCTGCTCTGGCTGATCTCTAACTCTGCTTCTGGGTCTGCTCTGGCTGAGTTCTGGCTCTGCCATTGACTCTGCCAATAGCTCTGCTCTGGCTCTGCCAATAGCTCTGCTCTGGCTCTGCCAATAGCTCTGCTCTGGCTCTGCCAATAGCTCTGCTCTGGCTGATCTCTAACTCTGCTTCTGGGTCTGCTCTGGCTGAGTTCTGGCTCTGCCATTGACTCTGCCAATAGCTCTGCTCTGGCTCTGCCAACAGCTCTGCTCTGGCTCTGCCAATAGCTCTGCTCTGGCTCTGCCAATAACTCTGCTCTGGCTCTGCCAATAACTCTGCTCTGGCTCTGCCAATAGCTCTGCTCTGGCTGATCTCTAACTCTGCCAATAGCTCTGCTCTGGCTGATCTCTAACTCTGCCAATAGCTCTGCTCTGGCTCTGCCAATAGCTCTGCTCTGGCTGATCTCTAACTCTGCCAATAGCTCTGCTCTGGCTCTGCCAATAGCTCTGCTCTGGCTCTGCCAATAGCTCTGCTCTGGCTCTGCCAATAACTCTGCTCTGGCTCTGCCAATAGCTCTGCTCTGGCTGATCTCTAACTCTGCCAATAGCTCTGCTCTGGCTCTGCCAATAGCTCTGCTCTGGCTCTGCCAATAGCTCTGCTCTGGCTCTGCCAATAGCTCTGCTCTAACTCTGCCAATAGCTCTGCTCTGGCTCTGCCAATAGCTCTGCTCTAACTCTGCCAATAGCTCTGCTCTGGCTGATCTCTAACTCTGCTTCTGGGTCTGCTCTGGCTGAGTTCTGGCTCTGCCATTGACTCTGCCAATAGCTCTGCTCTGGCTCTGCCAACAGCTCTGCTCTGGCTCTGCCAATAGCTCTGCTCTAACTCTGCCAATAGCTCTGCTCTGGCTCTGCCAATAGCTCTGCTCTGGCTCTGCCAATAGCTCTGCTCTGGCTGATCTCTAACTCTGCCAATAGCTCTGCTCTGGCTGATCTCTAACTCTGCCAATAGCTCTGCTCTGGCTCTGCCAATAGCTCTGCTCTGGCTCTGCCAATAGCTCTGCTCTGGCTGATCTCTAACTCTGCCAATAGCTCTGCTCTGGCTGATCTCTAACTCTGCCAATAGCTCTGCTCTGGCTCTGCCAATAGCTCTGCTCTGGCTCTGCCAATAGCTCTGCTCTGGCTGATCTCTAACTCTGCCAATAGCTCTGCTCTGGCTGATCTCTAACTCTGCCAATAGCTCTGCTCTGGCTCTGCCAATAGCTCTGCTCTGGCTCTGCCAATAGCTCTGCTCTGGCTGATCTCTAACTCTGCCAATAGCTCTGCTCTGGCTGATCTCTAACTCTGCCAATAGCTCTGCTCTGGCTCTGCCAATAGCTCTGCTCTGGCTGATCTCTAACTCTGCCAATAGCTCTGCTCTGGCTCTGCCAATAGCTCTGCTCTGGCTCTGCCAATAGCTCTGCTCTGGCTCTGCCAATAACTCTGCTCTGGCTCTGCCAATAGCTCTGCTCTGGCTGATCTCTAACTCTGCCAATAGCTCTGCTCTGGCTCTGCCAATAGCTCTGCTCTGGCTCTGCCAATAGCTCTGCTCTGGCTCTGCCAATAGCTCTGCTCTAACTCTGCCAATAGCTCTGCTCTGGCTGATCTCTAACTCTGCTTCTGGGTCTGCTCTGGCTGAGTTCTGGCTCTGCCATTGACTCTGCCAATAGCTCTGCTCTGGCTCTGCCAACAGCTCTGCTCTGGCTCTGCCAATAGCTCTGCTCTAACTCTGCCAATAGCTCTGCTCTGGCTGATCTCTAACTCTGCCAATAGCTCTGCTCTGGCTCTGCCAATAGCTCTGCTCTGGCTGATCTCTAACTCTGCCAATAGCTCTGCTCTGGCTCTGCAAATAGCTCTGCTCTGGCTCTGCCAATAACTCTGCTCTGGCTGATCTCTAACTCTGCCAATAGCTCTGCTCTAACTCTGCCAATAGCTCTGCTCTGGCTGATCTCTAACTCTGCCAATAGCTCTGCTCTGGCTCTGCCAATAGCTCTGCTCTGGCTGATCTCTAACTCTGCCAATAGCTCTGCTCTGGCTCTGCAAATAGCTCTGCTCTAACTCTGCCAATAGCTCTGCTCTGGCTGATCTCTGGGTCTGCTCTGGCTCAACTGTTGCTCTGCCTGTTGTTCTGCCAAAGGCTCTTCTTCTGGCTGTTCTGACTCAACTCTGACTCTGCTTATGCTGTGGCTTGCTCTCTGGCTTTGGGCATAAGTTGGCCGCATGTTAAAGTGCTCGTCAAATTTAACAGCAGCATGAAAATTGGTTAATAAAATTTTGATTACTTTTAATTCGATTTCTGTTAATTAATGTGACGGCAGCTAAATCAATTCTGAGAATAGACATATTAAAGAGAATACAGAGAGAGAGAGAGAGAGAGAGAGAGAGAGAGAGAGAGAGAGAGAGGAAAAGACAATATGGATTAGAGAAAAAATGGAGGAACAAATAAATATAAATCACAATTTAATTGAAATTTTCTTGGAATTCGCTCAAGTATTTGCGACAAGCCACATCACACTGCCACGCCCCCATACGCCCACACACACACACGCATAGTCAGTAAGACACTTGCTGGGAACTGCGAACAGCTTTGGGTTGAACTTTAACCGCTGACAGCTGTCGTTTGTTGAACCGCTGAACCGCTCAACCACCGAAGCAGCGAACCAGCGTTGAGCCATCGAAGCGCCACGCTTAAAGTTTCACACTGGAAGCTAATTATAATGAAAATATTGTTAAGCAAAAAGGTCGTCAGACGCTGCGTTGTTAATTACAAAGTTTTTCGACCCGGACGCAACTAAAACAAATTACTTACACGGCCGGAGAGGGGCGGGAGAGTGGATAGGGCAGGGCATGCTTGCGGCCAAGGGGTGTGCCGAAAGTAGTTGCAACAGCTGCCATCAGATGGCGCTAACAAACAAACAAACAGCAAAAGGAAAATAATAAAAAAATTTGTTAAAATGTTGAGCCATAGTTTCTCGTGTGAAGAAAAGTGCGCAGGGGCGTGGCGCGGGCGTAGGTGTGGCATTGTGGCAGAGTTTCAAGTGTGTGTGTGTGTGTGTGTGGGTTGATGACATCATGTTGTGTGTGTGTGTGTGCTCGGTGTGTGCCTGGCCACCATAAAATGTTGATTGATTTATTTAGGAATTTCGAGCTGTAGCTCAAACAGATTTTACACAACTTCGAACATTGATTATTGTGTTGGCTCAATTGCAAAGTTGGAAGCGAGTGTGTGTGGGGTAAATAGAGATAGAATTTCGTTAACAATTATCTGTGCAAAACAGTTGAGACTTTGGCAGTGAACGGAGTTAACTCGCAACTGCTTGAAGTTCATTTGACAATGGAAGTAACTTGCTGAAGGCAGCTTTGAGTGCTCTAAGGGAATAATATTATAGCAAATACTTGAGTAAAGAGCAAATCTAATTGAGCCTGGTTACATTTCATACTTAAACAATGAATTAAGTTAGTCCAACAATTTGTCTAACTTAACAATATAAACTAATTCAACTTTCTGTTTATTCTTCTCATTTTAGGTAAGTTGTGGACAGCTAGAAGAAATACGAGAGCTAATGATGCATGGCAAATGCAACACAGTGCACTTTACAACACTGAAATTTCGAGTTTTGTACTGATTAATGATTAAGCTGAGTTGCTGAAGCAATGGTATTTACGTGTCGGGCAAGTAGCAAAAAAAAAAAAAAAAAAATGATTTTCGCCATGAGTTTCGCTTCGGTTAGGGTATATATTAGTCAGGCAATGTCAATGATATTTTCATGAACTTCGCTTCGGTTAGGGTATATATTAGTCAGGTATTATATATAACTCAGGTTATGCGAATGATTGTCACGAATCCTGCTTCAGTTAGGGTATATATAAGTTAGTGCATGATGGAGTCTCTGCTTTGCTTTGTAATTTCACTTAGATCTTCTTACTCTTTCGCTTCAGTTAGGGTATATATTAGTCGGGCAATGTCATTGCGACTGACTTTATCTTGAATTCGACTTAGGGTATATATTAGTCAGGCAACGTCAATGATATTTGCAGCTAATTTCGGCTTGAATCGGTCCGGCTAGGGTATGTATGAAGTCAGTCAATGACACCGTCTCTGCTTTGCTTTGCTTTATATATTAACTTTGTTCTCGTCGAGCTAAGCTCATTATAATTATCCAATCAATGTGCTGAGTGTGAGTTGGAAATGCAACGGATATACAACAATGCCTAAGTTACGGAGCTGGAGAGAGCTAGAGTGAAGCCTGATGAATAGGCCGAGCAGATGATGTATAAAAACGAAGAAGCAGCGACTGTCGAGTGGCCAAAGAGCAGACAAAAGCCACTTTGGACAGCTGTGGATAAAGTTACTTGGCCCACGGCTGATTTATTTACTCAAAACAAAGAAAGACAGAACGAAGAAGAAGAAGAAGAAGCAGCAGCAGAAGGGGGAGAAAAAAGCCAAAGAAATCAGCCGGAATAATAATAACAACAACTAGGGGGGCCGGGGGTGGGTGCGAGGGGAGTCATAATAATACGTAATAATGAAGAGGTCGCTCGCGTCGTGGCCCATAGGCAAAAAAAAAAAAAAAAAAAAGGACAAGCGGTGCGAGCGGTTGTCGAACAGGAAACGGAAGTGAGCTCAACAAGCAATGGCCAAGCGGAAAGACAAAATGAAACAGAAAGTATGCAGTGCCAGCACAGGAGAAAGCACAAAGAGAGTGGAAAGGGGGGGGGGGTGAGGGGAGGGGAGCATGAGGCATAATGCCAGCGAGCCAAGTTTTCTGGCCTGGCAAAAGTTCTCAGGTAATTATGGCCTAAAAGCGCCATTTTTTCTGCTCTGCCGCACACACGCAAACACACACACACACACACACACACCCTGTCGCCCTCTCTCTCTCTGTTGGCGCCTTTGTGTGTGTGTGTGTTTATTGACACACGCACGAGACGCGCAACTTTTGTGAGTTGTTGCTGCTGCTGCTTCTGTTGTTGCTGCTGCTTCAGTTGCTGTTGCTGCTACTGTAGTTGTTGTTGTTGCTGTTGTTGTTTCTGTTATACTTAATGTAATTAGACTAAATTGCTTTTTAAGTGCGTCAAGGCAGCAAAAAGTTACAACAACAATAAGAAAATTGCCCCGTGACAGACAACAAATGATGTGAGCGCGAAAAGAAAACACAAGACATTTTTGCACTGCCTTTAGTTTGCAGGTAACAATCACACACACAGACACAGGTGTACCATCGCCCCACCCCCTCTCTCCCTCTCTCTCTCCCTGGCAAATAAGTGCCAGGGCAGTAAAAAAGTAAAAGTACTTCAGCCTTAAGTGCGCGACTAAATGTTACCCTGTAGCCACAGCTGTTACAGAGGCAAAGGCAACACACACACACACACACACACACCTTGCTTTGGCCTGAATCAGACAGCAGTGAACATTTGCTTCATGACAATTTTTACGAATCTGGCTCTCTTTATCTCGTATAGATAACGAAAAAAGCTTTTAAGCGACTCAACGCATATCGATATTTATCGATTTTCTTAAAGAACTTGCTAGCTCGCTTATTACATACCACAGACATTGAAGAAAGCTCTTGAGAAACAAGCCCTGATACAGAGGACATATTCGATAGCGAAAGCTGCCTGAACTATGCTTAAAACATATCGATACTTCAAATTATCGATTTTTTTAGTACATAAGAGAATTTTTGATCAATATCAACTTTTATCAAGCTGCATAGCTTAAATTGAGTGTTTATAAAAAAATCGATATTAATCGATAACAGAAAGTGTAACTAGCCTTGTCATAAAGCATATTCATCCTAATCTTAGATAAAAGGTTTTTATTAAAAACTTAAGTTTGCATAACTAAGCTGAGCTTAGTATGTGCAGCGGAAGCTACATCGATAACTATCGATAAGGGCTAATTCTACAGGTTACCCTGCCTGCTTATGGTCATAACTGCATAGGGATAGACGTCAGCTAGCCCATTCTAACACTTTTCCTGGGTAGCGGGCATAAAAACAATTGGATGAATAAGTACGGCAAGAGCAACAACAAACGAGTTGCAAGTTGTTCAAACAAAAGTTACATTGTCAAGTCTGTTAAAATGAACGAATGACTGTCTAACACAAATTCGTCGAGCTTCCTTGTGTGTGTGTGTCTCAGAGACAAAGCACAAGTTAGAGCTAGAGCTCGAGTCATAGTAGGAGAAAGAAACACCTAAAGTATCTCTTTATGAGTGGTCATAGAAAGCAGCAGCAGTACCAGCAGCTCAGCTACACTGAGCGAAAGCAAAAGACACAAAACAAGCAAAGCCAAGTGCCAAAGTGAGAAAAGAAAGAAGTTTGCAGAATATTCGAGAGCAACTGTAGAGCAAAGACCATTTGGTCTCAGTTAAGTGAAGTGCAGAGCAATGGATGTTCTCTGCCAGAGATGTCTTTTTTCCAGCAATTTATCGAGAAAGTTCTTGATGAGAAATGGCATTTGTGTTTACCGGGAGTTAGAATTGAAGCTGAAAACGTGAGAACTTCGGAAAGAGAGATAAGAGATATTTTATATAAATGATTGGTCTGATAAATAAAAATTGGCATCGATGGAACACGCGTTTTTTTTTTTTTTGTTCTGTTCCTCTGCCTTCTAAGGATCTAAATGCAATTGTGAATATCTCGTGCAATTTAGCAACTAGAGCTATCAAATTTAAAATAAAGACTAATAGATTAATGTGTTTTAAGAAAAAACTTACTTTGGCTAGAGATAAGCTCTGGTTTTAGAGGAAAAATCAAAGATTATAGCTTACTCTGCTGCTAGAATCAGAAAACTTTTAAGTTTTCTAGTAAATTTGTAATACTATTTCCGAAAGCCTTATAAGTATAATGTATATGCAATCTACACTGAAAAGCTAAATAATACTCAGTGTTTGTGCTTTCGAAATGAAAACATGCCGAGCTCTTCAAATTGATTCTAAGCCCTAAATCTCTATTCATCAACTATTTAGATTATTAGTCGACCCCTCTTATCAAATATATCTGAATACCCAAAACTCACATAAATATATCTAACTGGCATATTATCTCTCTGTATTGTATCGATCAAGTGCCTTTTGGCTTGAAAACCAATTTACAAGCTGGGCTGTCGCTAGTTGATTAGAGACGAATTGTGATTGGGCCAAGATGAAAAGGATACCTTGAAAATGCGATATGAAAGAAGGCCTGAGCGACACTCAACTGCGCTGGAATGAAATGTTCAATGGAATTCACAAAGAAGGCACACACACACACACACACATACGCGCGCGCAGAGCCTGCCCTCGCCTTGAAGTATGCAACATTTTTGTTCGTTGTTGTTGCACGCTCTTGTTGCGTTTTTATGTGATTTACAGTAAATTGCCAAATGGGTTTCTCTGGCCCGAACAAAACGAGAGGCAAAAGAATACAATAAAAAAGAAGAAATAACGAAAACAATGGGAAAGGGAAATGAAAACTGGCAAATAAATCAAATGAAATTTGCTGCGACGTTTAAAGTCTTCAAACAGACGCCCCGCCTACCGCGCCCACACACACATGGCCACATACACATATCGCAGAGCGAAATGCCATGCAGCCGCCGCCGCCGCCGCCGCCGCCTTAAAAGTCCACAAGTCAGTTGAGCAAAAAGAAAAACAAAAACTTGTGTGGGTGTGAGAGAGACTATGTGTGTGTGTGTGTAAATATGTATCTATGGCATTTTCTTTGACAACACAAAACGCTAAATAAATAAGAGTGGCACACACATACACACACAGCTGCTGCCACTCTCTGCGTGTGTGTGTGAATAATTTGCTGCTGTTGACCTGCTGTACATAAAAAATTATAACAAATTCAATTACCAAATATGTTTTATGCGTCTCGTTTTTTTCTTCAGGCCTGAGCCTGGTTGCCATACACAACTACACACACACACACACATACACATATATATATATTGTATGTGCGCATCAGATATAGCATAAAATATGCTCGCAGCTAAACGAATTTCACTATTTATGGCCAACAGCAGAAAGAAAATGTTAAATAAATATTGAAATTGAATTATGTCTGAAATAAACCTTTTTATGCTCTCCATATCAATAAGCATGACAAAGGGGTATATTGGCTCGAAGAGCTCGGCAGAGGGACACGATATGGTTGTTAAGGATGAGTTGATGAGACCTATAAACCGATTGTGTCTAAGCTGGGTGTGACAAAACTCAGTCAGAGTGATATTTGGCTATATCCTGCTTAGACTACTTAGTGATATAGTTATTTATGTATGTTTTATAGACATAGAAGACATCTTAACTTGTCTTATATCTTTATAAAAACAGCAATATAGTGTAATGCTTAATTCATTAGACCAGGTAAACGAAAATCAAATCAATCTTCAATTTAGAATTTTTTCCCTAAAATAAAAGTTAATATCTTATGAAGCTGATTATTTTCTTATAAACGGTCACTTTTGTGGTCTACATACAAAATTTGGTAACTGTGCTACATATATTATCCGAGATACTCACAAGTGGGTTGGGCTGATGACCAGTTTTAGGCATTCTATGTGAGCGTTTTTTTCAATTTTGTTAAAAAAATATTTGCTGAAATGATGCAGAACTCAATTAAGTTCTGTTTTAAGATTGATGAGAGAGAGAAAGAGAGATAAAGAGAGAGAGAGAGAGGTGTAGGGTATATACCAGTATATATTATAAGTGAATATACTATCCCAGTTGCTTAAGAAGTTCTATTATTGATCTGCGAAAGATTTAATCTTTATCCCTATGCTAAGTAGTCTCTTACGAAGATGGCTTCCGCGATTTTACACTATAATAAATACGTGAGCTCCGACTGACTTTATATAAATATTTGATTAGCTTTAATTCTTAAAGCAATTGGCATAACAAATTTCGTAGCTGCCCTTCGCATAGTTGCCGAGTTACGTAAGGCGCGACAATTGGAATTACTTATTTATACATAAATTCTGTGCTACATTTTCCACTTTATGCTTCACTCGCTAAGCAATTTCGAATTCCAAATTTTTATTCCAAGATTTGCATATTGCCCCCATATACCATTATATATATATATATATATATATATATTAGTCTTATGAGACACACAATTTTCTTCCTTTTGGCTAATACAGTTAGCAACTTTTGATTCGGCTAAATTTGCGCCTTAAAACAAGGCCCTTCCGTCGACTTTTACATTGACATTTCTGCTAGCAGTTTTTTTCCCGCTCTCTTGAATATAAATTCTTTTTTCTTCGTCTCATAATGCGCTTCACTTCGCTAATGATAATGATTATGATAATGATAATGACTTTGCGCTTGCCGCAAAAATGCTCGAATTTGGCAAAAGGAAAAGCAACAAAAAAATGAACGAAAATTTTCTTGTTACGCAAAAACAGGCCCGAGGGGTAAGCTTCAGTTACCAGAAAACTTTCGCTGTTTCATCCGACTGGCAGGGGGCTCCACAACGTATGCAAATCAAAGTGTTGTGCAATTTTAATGAGCTCCTGGAACAAAAAATAAAAAAAAAAAACACAGAAGAAGAAGCAGAAACCCACATACATCCACAAGAAAATTGTGTAAAATGTGCGGCAGGCAAAAAAAAAGTTAGCTTCCTCCCCCCGAAAATATGCAACGTTTCTTTCTGCTTTTTATCGATGCAAATCAAATGAGCCAAAAGAAAAATTCAAATCTCTACTCGATGCTTGAATACTCTTGCTGTAAGATGACTGATGATAGTCGTTACGTTATTATTCAACTCAGATAAAATCAGAGAAGATATAAATAAAATCAGATTCGTCGCCTCTCGTGCTGAATAGCTATCAATCAATTAAGAGACTAGCAATAATTTTGCAATCAATTTACTATCTCATCGTGATCAATCTATCTTTAATCTATCAGCAATCATTAGTTCAGCAATCATCCATCAATCAATTACTAAGCAATATATTATCAATCATCAGTCAATCAATCAAAAGTCTACTTTCAATCGATTTGCAACCCACCATCAATCTGCTTTCAATAAACCATCAATCAGTTGTCCATTATGCAATAGCTAATCAATTGTAAATCAATTATTAGTCAGTCATCACTAATCTGGTAATCAAACTACAATCAATCAACCATTCATGATTGATCATCAATCTTTGGTCAATCATCAATTAGCAATCAGTCATCAACGATTAAGAAGACATCAACCAATGGACAATCAATCACGAAATATTCATTAATCATTCAATCAAACTTATGAACTACTTCAATCAGTCGTCTATGCTTCTTCATTCAATGCCTAAAACCCCAAGATTCAATCATTTATAAATCAATCAAGACGCTTTCAATCATTATTCAATCAACAGTTACGGTTCTACCGGCAGTTCTACCTCTACATAGCATTGACTATATTTCCTTATCTGATTGATATATCGGATTTTAAATCTGATTTAGATTTCATTCAATCAAAAGGATAATATCGTCTAGCAGTTTGTAAGGGCATTGCAAGGCTAGACAGTTGAGTCTGCAAGTGTCAGTGGGGTGCTTATCCGCTACTAAGCTCACACGCACACCCACACACACACACACACACACACACACACACACACACACACACACTCACAGATACAAACACTCAAGCAGAGAGTCAAAAAAGTGGCAAATACATGCAAAAATAAAAACGAAGACGAACTAAAAACTTTTGCGAGCTTTGATGGCAAATCGAAGGAGCAACTGAAGAGGGCTCCAGTGGGCGTGGCTGTGCTTGCACGCGTATGTGTGTCTGTGTGTGTCTGTGAGAAGCAGCAGCAGCAGCAGCAGCAGCCAAGCGATTTGCATATAAATGATTACGGAAATAAAAAAGGAAGTTGAAATAGACAGAGAGCGGCATAGTTGTCGACTCGTCGTCGTCGTCGTCGAGGCCTCGATGCTGGGCCACGTTTTTGGTCCATGTCCTGGCGCTGGATACTGCTTTCCTGGCGCACTATTTGGCATTGCCAAAAGTAAGTTGTCAGCTCGCTGGTTGCCCGGCCAACCAGTTGCCAGTTGCCAGTCAGCACTTGGCCCTGGCTGGCTGCAGGCTCCGCTGGCAATGGCCATGGCAATGCCAATGTCCTCGCACTTGCCATTTGCCAAAGTGCATACATTTTCGCAACATTACTCAAATGAGACAGAGTGAGAGAGAGAGAGAGAGAGAGAGAGCGAGTGCCAGCAACTGTCGAAGCACTGGCTTAAAATTTTATTCATCTTTGCAAAAAGCCAAAAAATAAAAGATAAACCAAAAAGGCGTAAAAAACTGGCAAAAGATTCCAAAATTTTACGTTCAACTTAAGTTGCAAAAACTTGCGTAAAACTTTGAATCTGGAATTAAGCCAAAAAAAGAAAAAAATTAAGAAAAAAAAAAAAATATCTTGATGAATTCCTTGCGGCAAATTTTGCAGCATTTCCAAAATGCAGAAGTTGTTGAGTTGAGAAGTTGAGTTGCCCTATAAATAAGTTGGATATATTTTATGTATGATATATATATATACTATATATATCAAGTCACAGATACTTTTTAAATATAGATATAATTGCCTGCTATCCCTCCAAACTCTCCAAAGGCTCCAAACTCTCAGATCTCTGGAATCTCGCGATTCTCTCCAATATTTCCAATCTATTTAATCTACCGCTAATCTCTTCAGTCTATCCAATCCCTATAATCTCTGTAATCTCTCCAATGTTTCCAATCTTTCCAATCCCTCTAATCTCTCCACTTTCCCCAATCTCTTCACTCACTATCTGCAATCTCTCCAGCATCTCTACTCTCTCCAATATCTTTCCTCTTTACAATTTCTCCAATCTCTCCACTCTATTTAATTATTCCACTCTCTATTCAATTTATTCACTCGACTCCAATGTCTCCGATGTCTCCAATGTCTTCACTCTCTTCATCTCTCCAGGCAGCCCTTTCCCAGCATGCCCGCACTGGCGGGAAAATAGCTAAATTTCACAACAGCTTCTCCAATATATTTTTCTTGCCAATTAATAACGAGTTTATTTGTTTTCATAGAATCTATTTTGCCAATATTGTTGTTGTTTTTCTTTCGCATATTTATTTAACCCATATTTTTGGATGATTGCAGCCAATTGCCAAAAATTGGCCAGAAGTCAGAGCTCATTCTGTATGGCATCGCTGTCTGTCTCTGTTTATATTTATCTATTATCGCTCCCGCTCTCTCTTTCGCTTAATTTCCTTTTGCCAGCGCCTTTAGCCTAAAGCCGAATGTAAATATTTGATTTCTGGCGAAACACACAAAAATTGTGCACAGAAATATTTATTACAAATTAATTGATCAAATGTAGCCGAAATCAATTTAGCTGCCACAAATGCCTGAGCTAATAAATTTCATGGAATATCAGAGCAAGGGGCATACAAAAAAATATATATATAAATAATATAATATATATATATATATATATTTGCGTGAATAAATCAAGAGAAGTTGTCGTTGTTGTATATTTGCTTTGATTTCAAACAAGCAACAAGCTGAGCTGGAGCTGGAGGCAGCTAGGTAGCTACGGGCTACCCCTTAACCCATCGGGCTCTGCGGCTCCGGCTTCCCGCCTGTTCCACCCACCATAAAGAAAACAATTGCAAAAACAAACAAATGACATTGATGAATGATGCACGAATGATGAATTGATTCAGAGCCGAGCTTGGTGTGGAATGATGCCGCTTGACGTGGCCAATGAATGGGTCCGCTTGTCTCCAGATTTTCTTTAGTCATAGACAACAGCACCGCCCAACCGCCCAACCAGCTAACCATCCAGCCATTCCTTTGCCGACAACGATTGAATCTGAGACGCGGCGAGCGGCTTGAATTGATAATGAGACGCGTTGGCGTTGGCGTTGCCTTTTTGTGCTTTGGCTCGTAGTCTTAATTAATTTTCTGCCACGCCCACTAATTAAACACATTTTTTTGTTGGCCAAGAAAAATGGGCAACAGCTCGATTGGTAGCTGTAAAGCAGCAACTTTTGGCCAACAAAACTTTAACTTATTTCAAATGTGGCAAATGACGATTTTGCTGAACTCCTCGCCGTCGTCAGCGCCCTCTGGCTATTATTTTGACCAGCCGTTTTGGGTGGTGCCGTCTGCCGGCTGACGTATTGTTGCCACAACAGCTCAGCTCCGCTCAGCCCAGCTCAGCCCAGTGCCGTCGCAGGCGAACTTTTAATTACCAAGCAGCAGGCGACGGCGACAGAAGTAAAAGTAGAAAAGTAGAAGCTGAAGAAGTAGAAGCTCAGCCTTTCAATTACGCTCGTGAAGCATGGCCAGCGGCCACAGCCGCCACCCCTAACCAAAAAACAACCTTCAACTCTCACCTCAGCCACTCACGACTTTTTGGCCAGTTCCTGTCGTTCGTGTTGTTGTTGTTGTTGTTGTCGTTTGCGGGCAAAGTTATTGCGAAATGTGGCACGGCGAAAAGGTGAAAAGGCGACTCGCCCGTCAACAAAAGAGATGAAAACCAGTTACCAGTTGCTAGTTGGCGAGGCACATGGGCCAAGTTTTTTGCTTAGACTTGGCAACCCTGACAACTCAGCCAAAAAACCAAAAAATAAGTGGGAGCAAGCCAATTGAAGTAGTGCTGACTGCGAAATGCTCGCTCAGAGAGAGAAATGGAGAGATCGAGAGAAAGGTGGGAGCGATTGCAGAGGTTGAGAGATGGAGAGCTGGAGAGATGATGAGATGGGGAGATTGGAAAGACGGGAGAGATAGAGAGATTGGAGAGATGGAGAGATGGAGAGTTAGAGAGATTGGAGAGATGGAGAGATTGGAGAGATGGAGAGATGGAGAGATTGGAGAGATGGAGAGACGGGAGAGATAGAGAGATTGGAGAGATGGAGAGATTGGAGAGATGGTGAGGTGGAGATATTGGAGAGATGGAGAGGTTGAGAAATGGAGTGTTGGAGAGATGGAGAGATGGAGAGATTGGATGGTGAGGTGGAGATATTGGAGAGATGGAGAGGTTGAGATATGGAGAGTTGGAGAGATGGTGAGATGGAGAGATGGTGAGATGGAGAGATGGAGAGATGGTGAGATGGGAGAGATGGAGAGGTTGAGAAATGGAGATTTGTAGAGACGAAACGGTGTAGAGATTAAGGAGATTGGATATATTTTAGAGATGGAGAGAGATAGCGGAAATATAGAGATGGAGAGATATGTATCATCTAACTCGCCAGTTGTCTATCTCGTTCTGAGTTCAGCCAACTCATAATCAGACAATTTCAATACACACAAACCAATATACCCGTTTGCACTGCTTAAGCGCGCATTGAAGGCAAAGAAAACTGACTCTGGCTGGTCCGACCAGCGCCCAGCGGCCCATGAATTCAAAATGAGACGCTCAAGTGGCCCCAAAATTGTATTTTCAGCGTTTTTATTTGCGCAAAATTAGCCCTGGCACGCCCCCAACCAGACGAATGCCAACGCCGCCCACCTTTACATTGCTTCTCTACTGACAGCAAAAAAAAAAGAGAGGGGGGGGGCGAGGGGGAGAATGGGAGACCGTCGTATTGCTGCTGCTGCTGCTGCTGCTCAAATTCAATACAAAAGCGCAGCGAACTAGCCGCCATTTTGCCTGCATACAGATCATAAGACAAAACAGAATGGGGGTGGGCTGAGGGGCCGGCGTAGGGTGTGGGGAGGGGCGTTGGGCAAAAGAAAATGGAGTTAGGAGATTGGAGCGTGCTGAATACCCTCCCAGACATGAAACAGTTGTACCGTATATTCACGTTTCGTAGACCGCCGCACACAATTATGCTCCTCGTGCAACTCAATTTCGTACCGATTGTGCCCCAAGGCGGTTACAGTGGAGCTGCGCTAAGTGAAATGGCAATATGTTGAAAACGACTTTAAAGCAGATGTGGATATAGATGGATATAGATTGTGGATAATGATTTTAAACGGGATATGGTTATATGTTAGATATGCTTTTATATAGAAGAGAGAGCTGGAACCGGAGATTGGAAGTTGTAGATCAGGAAATGGATGAGATATATATAGTAATTGGATATTGAATAGACAGTCTGTCTCTCTCTTTCTCTCTTTCTCTTGCTGTTAAGATAGTAGTAGTCAATTGATTCTTAATGGGCTATATATAGAACATATAGAAAGCTGAGTTGGGTAACACAAAGAAAGATCTTGATTAATATATAACATCTAAGTGAGCTGCTAGATCTGGAAGCAATAGGTCAGATCAGATAGGCTTAACTGATCTTGATATGTTGTATATAGAATATATATAAATTTATATTATATTTTATATTCATATTTATATATATTCATCATACATATTTTTCTATCGAATAGCCAATTGAAATATTTTTCCAAACAGCAGCTTACATACATATACATAGATATATCTTCTATATACACATACATACATATATATATTTGTATATATATTTGCTATAAAAACTACATGCATATGCGGCGTAGACCACGCCGGACACGGGCCAAGTTTTGTCGGCTACCGAAAAGTCAAGCAATGCCAGCAAATTGGAAATTTTATGCCGTAGTTTTTCCGGGGCTCTTAAAATGGCTACGTACGTGAGAGGGCGCTGGGCAGGGGGGCGTGGCGAGCTGAGGGGCGGTTCGTTCTGCTCGTAATATAACGAAAATAACGAACTTTATGCCTTGCATGTGTCTGTGTGTGTCTGTCTGTCGCTGTCTGTGTGTGTGTGCCGCAGATAAGCTGCAAAGGATGCTGATGCGCATGAAGGATGAGCACTTAGTCTGCCACGTCGCGGCCTTCCCTCTGCACTGGCCGAACAATAGGTGGAGATGGGCAAAAAAAAAAAAAAAAAACATGAGAGAAAAAATAAGTTTTCGCAATGGGATTACGATAGCCGAAATGCACTTACTACTTATATTGCTTAACGATTTTTCGTTTTCTTATATTCTTCGAGCTGTTTTTTTTTTTAACGGGATTTCGTCAATAGGCTAAGAAATTAGTTTGCTTTACCGATAAATTGATTGAGCTGTAAAGTATTTAGCATAAGTGTTAAATGAGCCATATTGGAATAAAGTAATAAATGTTAAGACAAAGTTTGCTTAAGCAGCAACAGCTGTTGAGTAGGATTAACAGAGCAGTCACAGCAATACAGTAAAATGTTAAATTTATGAAGAGAAGCTGATGTTAACAGCACATTAACATACCTTTAACATTTAAAGAGTTTTGTATGTCAACACCCAGTTAACATAGTAGCTATACGGACTTATACAGGAGAGGCATTTTTTTTTAATGCTAAACTCTGTTAAAACTATGCAACTGTTAGCAGTTGCTGTTAATGAGAACTTTTGTAACACTGAAGAGCATCGTGTCTACAATACTCTTAACAAGCCTCTTTTGCTTTTACAGCACTCTTCAACTTGGGCAAGTGTTGCAAAGCGTCTGAGAAAAGTCAAACAACTTGAGCGTCGAACGAACGCAAGCCCAAAACATGTGCTCTGTTAGCTATGTGAGCGAACATTCCATATAAGTTTTGTGTATGTGGCTTGCGTTTGCTGCTGGCTTGGACTGTCCGTCTGTTATGTTGGCTTGATTTGAGGCTCGTTTCGTTCTTGTTTGGTCTTGGTTGCCCTGGCGTTTGTTTATTCCTTTCGTTAGCCTTGTGTTTCTTATAAATTATTAAAAACGCACCGACCTCTGGCCCATAAAGTTTCTGACTTTTCGACAGTCGGCTGTTGGGTTTAAAGCGCCCGCCTGGCCTCTACTTCTCGATATTACCCATCCGCCAACCCAAAAACAAAAAAAAAAAAAAAAAGATGGAAAAACCCTTAAGACGCAGCTAGCATAACAAAAGGATTCGTTCTATTGAAACCTGACTGTCGTTTGCGGCTGAGCACGAAGCTGTTGCCAAATTTAAAGGTGTTACATAAATATTTTATAGAATTTATCCGGATATGCCCCTCCATACTTTTGATACTATGATTAATAGGGTTGGGCGTATGCATGAAGAGGAGGAGGCAGCGGCCGAGGAAAGGGTTCTTTTTTTATGATTGAACTACGTTTCAATGTTTGTTATCGATAAACGATAAAAATGTGCTAAAATATTCAAGTTAATCAGGCTGAACAAACGGCGGGCTATAAGCTGAGAGGTCATACGCAATATTTATATAGTTCGAAATGGGTCTGAACGTTTATACGACGAGTTATGGATGGCTGGAGGTGGAGAATGTTGAGAGAGGGGCGAGGGAGAGAGGAATACTTGAGCGGAATTACAAATTTAATCTCAGCTGCATGTAGCTCGGTTCATTCGAACTAGTTCATGTTTAGTTAAGAAATATAAGCCAATTGTAATGATATATTGATCTTCATTTCAAGTGGTTCATGTGTTGTCTTGTAGAACTAGTTCATTGGTTAGTTATCTAAAACTGGTTCATGTGAACCAATTGAAAATATTTAGTCTAAGGTTCACAGAAAGCTCTAATAGCTCACTGAGCTCATATAACCTTTTTTTAGTTCAGCGGAACTAGTTCATATATATAATTCATATAAACTAGTTCAAAAGAACTCTTTCAATATATGTAGTCTGTGCTTAATCGGAGATTATAAGAGCTCAGGCAGCAATAATAAGCATCCTCTGTATTTTTCGTTCAGCTGAACTAGTTCATATCATATTATCTAGCTCGCTATAAATTGAGCTAGTTTGCTTTGAATGCGAACTTATTGCACCATTCCAACCAGTTCAGTGTTGCTTAGAAAGCTGATTGGATTTAAGGCTTGGCCATTGACGTTAATTAATGCTCTTTAGTTCCGTTTGCTGCAATTTTTGGAATGCCAAAGACTTGATAGTTCCTCCTATTCGTTTAGCTCAAAAATGTGTGAACTTTTGGGAATTCTGTCTGGCATTTCCAACCGAGTGGCAACACTTTATGCACTCTTGCCACATTTAAAGCTCTGGGGCTCAAGTCCTTTTTAGAGACAACAAACCGCAAAAACAAAAAACGAAAAACGCCAACAACGAGCATAAAGAAGCCGAAGAGCAGGAGGAAGATGAAGAAAATAAACAAAACAAGCCAAAAACAAATACGTACAAAATATTTGCCAGCATATTTTGTGCCACAGTGAAAACGCAAAAGCCCCAAACTCTGGCCAGAGAGTGTGGCAATTGTATTAACAGAGTCCGAGCCAAATGCTTTTGGATGCAGCTCACAAATTGCTGGCCATGCTTCAATTTGATGCAACAACAGCAAACACTGCAGTCACTGTCTATGCTAAAAGTAGCAAAATTTAACTCCGGCTCGCTCGGCTTCAACTTTGTTATTATCTTGCGCTTTGTTCGTCGGCTCTGGCTCTGGCTGTGGCTCTAGAGCTTGTTGAAGATGTTGCCGCTGGCAAAAGCCAAAACAACAACAATAGCAGCGACAATGGACGTCACCGTTTCCTGTTCGCCCAACTAGCCAACTAGCCAACATGCCGCATGCCCCAAACAAACCCTACATACACCCCCGTCTAAGGGGCAGCTTCCTGCATTGCATTGGATTTTTCATAAAGCTTATGCATTTTGTATGCGATCCAAGCGGAAGCAGCTGCGCGCAGCAAACCCAAAAACTAAACCGCATCACAAAAAAATAGCCAAAAACAAAAATAGAAGAAAAACAACAATAAAACTGAGCCGTCGCTGAACCACTCGCCCGCCACGACTCTGATCCGCCGTGAACCGTTCCGCATCCAAAATCGCAGCATGCATAGCTAACTAGCCCACCGAAAGCAAGCAAATAAAACTTCAGACATATACTGAACATGAAGTTTTTCAAATAGTTTACAGCCACATATATATCTCTCAATATATATATATTTAGAGGTGTCTACACTGCGCCAAAAACTAGTTGCATATTCATGGGCAAAGTTTGACAAGTCAAAAATTCGTTTGAATACATTTGGAAACAATTTCCAGTTCAACTGATTTCGTGAATATTTTATTGATATATATATATATATATATATATATATATATATATATGTATGGGGAGGCAATTCTATTTTGCTTTGCTCTGTCTTAAATATAGTTGCTTAAAGAAATTAACAATTTTTTTTTTTATTACAAATATTATAAATTGTTTTATTAACTTAAGAAATGCTTTTTAAAATTTTTTAAAATATTTTCTTTTTAATTAAAAAAAAAAACATTTAAAAAATTTTTTTTTTATATTAAAATAAAAATTTTTTAACTATAAAAAAATACATTAAAATATTTTTGTAAATTTTCTTATTTTGAAAAATTTTTTGTATTTTATTTTTTATTTTTGTTATGTAATTTATTATGTTTTATTTTATTTAAAAAATTTTTTTTTCTGTGCATTTTCTTTTTGGATGTGTTTTATATGCTTGCGAAATAGTCAATAAGGAAATCGTATAAGAGAATTTCGTGCCTTTTTTAAAGTAGGAAAGCTGGATTGAGAATTTGGGGATGTTGGGGCGTGGGGGTGTGGGGGCGTTTGGCGCCTAGCCTGTGCGGGTGAAAATCAAAGTTTTGTTTTCGCAACTGATCCGAACGTAGGAGTATTGCAAAACCTTTGACTAACAACTTTGTCATATGCATTGTATTCCTGATGTGTGTGTATGTATGTGTGTGCACAAATATGTGTGTGTGTGTGTGGCTGTGTGTGTGTGCGCTGTAAAGCTGCTGCCTTTAGTTTAGAACATTTATTGCTTGCATTGTTGCGGCTCGTTGTTGTTGCTGCCTTTGGCGCTTGGCCATTGTTTGTTGTATTTGGGAATGTTCAATATACTCACATCGCTTGGTGAGAGGAAGGAGGGGGAGGAGGGGAGAGCAAAAAATATGAAGACAAAGAAGAAGAACAGGAAGCAGCAGCAGCAGAGATTTTGTCGTGCTGCCATCATGCCCTTGGCACTGAGAGGCGAGAGGCTGTGCTATGGTTTGGCTTGGATTGGATATGAATGTATAAGTAGGGTATATAACATATATATGTATATATAGACATACATACATGGCCCCCGGTGTTGAAAAACATATTTTCAATTACATTGCCACCAACTTATGCAAATGCCAGCCCCCGACCTCTCTCAGTCTATCGCTTTCGGTTGCATAACAATTGCAATAACCACAACTAGTTGCAATATTTGTAAGCGGAACAGCTGCAAAATGTATGAAAACAATTACATACATATATACAACCGTATGTATTTAAATGGTGTATATATTTGTATATTAAGCACTGAAGTGCGAATGTCTTGTGGCTGCTTTACAAAATTTAACAAGTGCTTGTTAAATATGCATTCAAACATAATCAAGATGCGGAAGTACGTGTGGGCACTGCCTAAATATGTTGAAAGTGGGAGCGAGTCAGAGAGAGAGAGACAGAGACAGAGAGAGAGAGACTAGTTGAGAATGAGAGATTCAGAGTGAGAGTGAGTGAGTGAGGGAAAGTGAGAGAGTGGGGAAGAAAGGGAACGAGGCGTTGAGAGAATAGTTGCGATAGAGAGAGAGAAGGAGGGACTTAGAGAGAGAGAGAGAGAGAGAAGGAGGGACTTAGAGAGAGAGAGAGAGAGAGAGAGATGAGATTAAAGATAGAATGACTGAGAGAGTGAGAAAGTGAGAATAACTAAGAGAGAGAGAGAGAGAGAGAGAGCGAGAAATAGAGACAGAGACAGAGAGAAATAGAGAGACAGAGATAAAAAAAAAATAAGAGTCAGAGAGTAACAGGGCGACTAACTGAGAGAGAGGAGAGTGAGATTCCATCTCTCAAAGGTTGAGAGCTATGTTATATGTAAAAATTAAAGCCTCATTTGCCTTATTAGCCTGCCTGAGAATTGCAGAGAAAGGCACTTATTCCAAATATGCTTTTACTAATCAATTTTTCCATTTTCTCTTCTCATTTTAGGTAAGTCCTCAACTACATATATCTTGTTATGAGTTCTATGAAACGTAAGTGGATCTACGAAACTTTGTATATATCTAGTATATACATATATGTATATATCTATGAGTGTAAGTTCCTTTCCTTTCACCATTTGAATCGTGCAATCAGCTCAATTTGATTGAAAGTTTAGCCACATGAAGTGGCGTACAAAACTGATTAAGCTAACTAAAACTGAAGTTATAGCAAATTATGTCAGCTCGGTCGGGTGTGTACAACTAAGTGATGCACTAGCCAAGTGAGTTGATCTAAATGCTGACCAGCAGCAGCTAGAGCTGAGCATACCCTTTCGGTTTCATCAGCCATTTTGTTGGGTATCAAAAAGTGAAATTAGTCATTTTGGCAACGAACAGAGAATCGCATAAAATGTGTGGATGGTGTGAAAAGGAATACATGCAAATGTATATGGGCCAGCGGCACTGGCTGCAGCTTGTTAACGATTGTTGGCTGAGTGAGTGAAGGGGATGGATGGGGAGGAGGTTGGCTGGTGACAACGGCTGTTGCACATTTACTACACACGCGGACTCGCAACGGTACTTGGCCAGCTCCATTGTATTTGCCATTGAACACGCACATTGAATGGGTGTTACTTGTGGCACGCTCTAGCCATGTGTGTGTGAGGGAGAGTTTATTGTGCACACACACACGCACCCACAGCAACAGCTCGACATGTGCGGCAAATGGGCGCAAGGCGCTTTTGTTGCTGTAATTGTTGCCATCGAGCCTTGTTGAACAAAAGGTGACACGCATACACGCATACACACACACGCACACACAGCCTGGTCATGCCGGCTTCAATGTATTGAATTGCATACATATTAACGCCTAGATTGCTCCAGAGCTACCCGCAGAATTTCAAATTATCTGCCTCTGTCTACCTCTCACACACTCTCTCTCTCTCTCTCCCTCTTTCAATACGCACAAGCGTTCAATTAAGCTATGGAAATTCAAAAATTTGATTTTTTTTCGCAGTTGTTTGTAGTGTGAAATACGCATACCTCGCATTTGGCATGCGAAATCGCGCTTGAATCAACTCAACATGCGGCTCATCGATCAATTTATTGTTTGTCAAGCATTTCATAGTTGGGCACTTTAAGTGCTGCGCGTTTCCCTCAATATCTGAGAGCACAGCGGCAACAATCTATCCATCTATCAGTTAAACAATCATCAATCAGTTAATCAATGAAGCTGCATGCAGCAATATTTTGAATACGAATTTTTGGATGAGAGAGTGAAGCAGAAAATTTAGAAAATTTAGTTTCATGTATTTCAAATACAAAAATATTTGAAAAATATTTAAAATACTTTAAAAAATATTTAAATAATATATAATATTGATTTTTCAAATTTTGATTAAGCTGTAAATGAACTTAAATAAATAAAATAATATTTAAAGATATTTAAAACATATATATTTTTTTTTAATTTGAAAAAAGATTGTAAAAATATTTAAAAAATATTAAATATTTACTTTCCACAATTTTTGAGTGAAATGTAAGCATTAAATGAATGTGAATATAGTAAATATAATATTTGTATATGTATATTTTCTTAAATATTACAAAAATCCTAAAAATCGATTTTCCAAAGGCACAAAAACAACAAATTTCCATTATGAACTCTGAAGTTGGGCAACATCAAGATTCAGTTAGTTAAATCGAATCAGGACTGTAATAAAGTTAACGAAAACTTATTGAAAACTTGCTTTTAACAGAGTAAACACACAGACGCACGCATATGCAGCACATATATGCATGCACATGCACACATGCATACACGCATGCATGCAGTACATGCGCCTTGCATGTTGATTCGTGACGGTTTTCTAGCAGCTTTAGCGGCTGTTCGCTGTTGGCTGTTGGCTGTTGGCTGTGGGCTGTTGGCTGTTGGCTGTGGGCTGTTGGCTGGGGCACTACAATCTAAATCTTTTTGAGTGCTGCTGAGCCTCAATTGTGGCGGCTGGTGAATGTTGTGCATGTAAGTCAACACACACTCGTGTGTGCGTGTGTGTGTCTGTCTGTGTGCTGTAAATAGAAAAATGAGGTCAATAACAGGTAGATTATCAAATAAGCATTTGGCGAGTGTGTGTGTGTGGGCGGCAGCACGGATTAGGTGTAGCATCAAGCAGCTAGGCAACAGCATATTTGCCACAATTCCGGCCAAACGGCGCACACACACGCACACATTGAACTTGTGCTAGAAATCCACATTTTGCGGGCATGCTCAAGACGTCATCGGCTGTCTATCTATGTGTGGGTGCGCGTATGTGTGTGTGTGTGTGTGTGTGTGTGTGTCTGTGTGTGTGTGTGTGAATATATTTGGGCAAGTGGCTCAGTTTATGTTGCCGGCAATCAACGGCTTGTCCCTGTCGCCCACCCCAGCGCCCTCTCTTAAATACCAATGGCCCCGCCCCCGCAGCATGCGTGAAGGTCAATTTATCGCCTAATGACGGCGAACAATGACAGGCAAAGCAAAGCAAAGCGAAGCGTTTTCAAGCGTTCTATGCAGCCAACAGCCAGCAGCGTGCTTCATCATGCCACATACACACATGCCGCACATGCCACACACATGTGCCATGCTCTACATGCTGCAAGCTCCTTTGGTCCCTGTGCACCCGCCGCAGATGTCCGGATTGGCCCTGGGATTTTGCGGTTCTCAGTTTGGAGTTTCGGTTTCTTTCTTCATTTTTGCCTTTGTTGTTGTTTTTGTTTCAGTTTCTGGGGCCTTTCGACAGCTTTCGATTTAAGTGGCAAGCAGACATCCATTTTGGCTATTTGGGCTCAAATTTAGCGCACATTTGGTTTGATTTATCTGCCTAATATGCTCCGCTTGGCATGAGCGAGGCAGGGAGAGAGTGAGAATGAGGGAGAGAAGGATTTTGGTGTGACTGCTGTTCGACCAAATGCAATTATATTCCAAATTCGATTAGAGCTCGGTTGGGTTGATCGTTTTAAGGACGCGTTTGAGATACGTAAGGCATATATCCTTGTTGGTCATGTGGTCACATGGGCATATTCATATATTCATTTAGATGAGTAAGCTCACTTAATGACTGTATTTGATGAGTGAATGAATATGAGTGCATTCGTTTACCATGTCTATAATGCAGATATTCATAAGTGTATGAATTTATGAGTAGCTTGGAATGTATTCAGAGAGGTTGTTTTTATGAATGTATTTATTTATTGTGTGAATATATTCACGAGTGTATTCGTTTGTGTGTATATATTCATGAATGTATTCATTTATTATTCGCATATATTCATTAACTTATTCATTTATTATTTGAATATATTCATGAATGTATTCAAATATTATTTGAATATATTCACGAGTGCATCCATTTACTATTTGAATATATTAAAAAAAGTAACCATAAATTCGGCAGCAGAAAATTGATTGTTCATTAACATTATTATATAATTTTATAATTTTTACAATTGTCTCGAAAATATTCATTCGAGGATTATTCATTTCAAATTTTGAATAAATAAAAGAGTTTATGTATTTGATGATGATATAGAGGCAATGCGTTACAATTTAAATAATCTTAACTATTATGCAGTTGCTTTAGCTGAATTATAAATATATTATATGAATGTATTCATGAGTGTATTCATTTCAGCTATCTCTAAACCTAATTTTCTAAAATAGAATGTAATTTTCAATTATAAGTTTGTTAGCCTGTCCAATTGTCTTTGACTTATTCAATTATTGACTCGTAACAAATATGAATACACTCACACTCGGCAGCATGAAGCTTCAGCTGACTTCATCCTCAAATTAACTCGTTAAAGCAACTGCATTGTAATAAACAGTTGCCACCGAGCTTTTCACTTGAAGACCCAATGCAGGCAGACTCCAACAAGAAGTCACACACTCACACACTCGCACACTCAGACTCATATACACCCATGAATGCTGTTGGCATTCGCTTCACATGGCAGCAAACATAACCATAACCAAGTTAGCAACATCCTTGTTCCGGCTATAGAAATGCGTTAAAGCAAACTGAATTGCCATGGAATTTGGCTTTCACCCTTTTTTGTTTTTTCGGCCTTTCCCATTTTGGTGTTGTTGTTGTTGTTGTTGTTGTTGCTGTTTGTTTTCGTTTGTTTTGTTTTGTGCCTGGACTAGGTGAGGGCTCTAAATAGCACCTGCTGACCGAGTCGACTGAATGAAGTCAGGCGCGGAGCGGCCCCAAGAAGTTCTCTCTGCTGCCAAAAGCAAACACAGTAAACTGACAGAGCAAACACTGCAAATTTCCAAACCAAAAGAGATCGACAGAGCGTGAGAGAGAGAGAGAGAGAGAGGGAGCTAAAAAGAAAACTTATTGCTTGGCAAAGCGTGAAATGTTTACGAGCGAGTGACGATGGCGACTCAAGAGGCAGCCTCGTAAAAAGATTTGTGCTTCTGTGTGCCTAGCGCAAATCTTATCCTCTTTACTAACTTCCCATCGCAACTCTCCCTACGCTGTGTCTGTGCCTGTGTCTCCCTCCCTCTCCCTCTCCCTCTCTCACTCAGTCTCGCGCGCGCTCTGCGACTGCTTAATCGTTCTGTCTCTGTTTTGCTTAGCATTTTGCGCGCACTGTGCACAATTGTAAAGAAAATGTTATTAAGGATTTTCTATTATATAACAAAAAGGCGCACTAAAGACACACACACACACACACACATACATATGTACATTTATATATATATATATATATATATATACTCTTTCTGAGAACGAGATGGCGCTAGAGCAAAACGCAGAGACAGTCGCCATTATTTTGGGTTGAGACGCATTAAGCACTTGACATATACACGGTTTGGAAGAAAGAACAACACTGTGAGAATAATTTATTACAAAACTAAATAAAAAATATTGAGCAAAAATAATAATAAAATATAAAATAATATGAAATAAAAGAAAAACTATTTTAGAGCAGTTTCAAGCTAGCAATTCAAATATTAAAAATATATAAAAGCATATACATCAATTTTTTTTCATTTAATTTTAATCTATAACAAATTAAAAAAAATAAAAATAAATAAATTCATTTGAATTTTTATAATTATATATATATAAAAAATCAATATTTTTATTTTCTTAAAGTCATTTAATTAATATAAAATTTTTTTTTTCATATTTTAATTAATATAAAATAAAAAATTTCTTATTTTTTTCTTAAAAAAATAATAAAAAAAAAAATAATTTTATTTACAAAAATGTTTTTATTTGTAAATATAAATTTATATATTTTTTCATAATTATAAACAAGCATTTTTAAGCATGTATTAACCAAGTATTTTTAAATATTATTTCAAAATAGAACTACAGATTTCGGCACTCGAAGTGTAGCCTGTTTAAAAACCCCTAAGTCCGGCTTGGCAAATTATTTGTATATATTTCAAAATTCAGAATGTGTGTAAATAATGTATATAAAAACTAAAAATAAATTGTATTCATATAAAAAATTATTTTTAAAAAGTTTTGACTATTTTTGTAGTCAAAAAATGTGCTAAAACTATATTTGTGCTGTGCATGCCTATGAACATATAATTTATATAGACAAATCTTGCGCTTTAAGTGTATATGGATATATACATATATGGCTATGTATATATGTTTTGCTGCATCTTGGCAACATCATTATAAGCGAGCGAGTTGGTTTTTACTTTTTGGCTAAGGACTTTCATCTGCTTAGGTTTTCAATGCCTGTCGCCAAGTCTTGGGCGATGACGCGTTTCAACCATGTGTAAAATGTGTGTATGTGTGTGTGTGTGTGTGTGTGTGTGTGTGTGTATGTATGCTCAAGGTTCAGCTGCAAACATTAGTCAACTGAACCCAAAATGAGCGAGCAACAAAAGCAGCGCCATCGCAATGAATGAAGAAGCAAGCGAGTGGATGGCCAAGTGAATAAGTGAGTGGGTGAGTGTGAGTGTATGAATAAATAAATGACTGACTGACTGACTGACTCACCGACTGACTGACTGACTGACTGACTGCTTTCACTGCATATTATTATATACAGCAGCCAGATCGTCAGCGTAAGCAGGTCCTGATGCTAACGTGCCTGAATGCACTTTTCTTTGCGTGCAAATGTTTTGATGTTCTTGAATGCTGCAGGTTAGCTGTGTGGGTGTGAGTGAGTGTAGGTGTTAAGCTGGTGTGAAGGCGGTGTGAAAGTAGTGTTGTACAGTGGCATAGTTGACATGGCATATATCTTTGATTCGTCTTTAGCGAGCAAAGCCTTTGGTTTCAGTTTTTAGTTTTTCACTTTTTGATCAATTCAAAACTTGTATAGTATCGAAATATTTGTCATGGTTTGATGTGGCTTGGGAAGTAACGAAAATTAAAAATTAAAATTTGGCAATGTCGATTCAGTATTGCCTGTCAGAATAGCAAGTCTTCTGGAAGTCTTTCTCAGAGTAGAAGCTAAGCAATCTTCATAAATATACATTAAATATATACATATATATATTTGTATAATATAATTATAATTTTAATTAATTGAATAAATTTATTATATTTAAAAAATTTTATAAAATATATGAATTTATTTTGTATATTTATAATTTATTATCGAAAATTCCAAAATCTAAGATATAAAATTAAAGCACAACGATGCAACGACTTGAAGTGAAAGCACAAACTTCAATTTTTATTTACATATTATTTATTAAATTTAATTCAATATTATAAAACTTGTTCTTTATATATATTTTATTTTTTATATATTAAAAAACATATTTTTTGTATATCTATTTATATAAATTTGAAATATTTATGCATGCGACAGTCATTGCCACTGTGCTTTATGGCAGTTCTTTGCTGTGCTGCAGCAAACAGCTTGTTAAAATCATGATTTGATACCCTGAAAGTCTTTGCAGTGGGCATAATGTTTGATAAACACCCAGAAGGGCGATCATCAGGACGATGCACTCAGTAGATCCAGGGAAGACCTGCTGAGCGCGCATACCCAAGCTACAAGTAGTTATAGATACACATACCAAAGAAGAGTACCACTTTATAACTTATTTTTCGATTAGCACTATAATTTAACTTTTATCGATAACAATCGATATTTCAAGTTAGCATTACTTGAAGATATACACTAAGTAATTGCTGTCTATGCCCAAATTATAGAATATATACTCAAATATCAGTTTTACTTAGCGGTCAGGGTATCTGCTAGTCGATCACTCCCGCCGACTGGAGCACATTTGCTCGTGTTTTTCTCATTTTTCTTGGTTTTATTGCGCCCGTTTGGCACAATGTCAGCCATTTTGTTTGCTTTTGTGGCGCCGCTGCAGCAACCCAGTGGCGCCTCAAAGTATGCAAGGCAGCAGCAGCAGCAGCAGCAGCAGCCGTGGCGCTAACAGTGGCTGAAAGACAAGAGCAACTGGCACAGACGCAATGCCTGGCAGTTGGGGTTAAATGCGTATCGCATTCAGCTTGTGCAATTGGATGTAAGTGCGTCAAGTCTCTCTGTGTGTGCGTGTCGCTGTCGCTGTCGCTGTCTCTGCCTGTGTGCGTGTGCGCTAAAGCGTTGCAGCGCGTTGTCAGATTTACGCGCTCGCATTACGCATACGCCGCATCTGCCGCACTCAACACTTGAATTGATTATTTAACTTGCAGCATGTGAACAGCAACTGCTGCAGCTGCAGCTGCAACTATTGCTGTTGCTGTGATTGCACTGAAATCTCCATTAGGAGAACAGCGCCTTTCGAGCAAACTCCCAAGACTTTTTGTCTGTGTGTTTTTTTAGCACAGAATGCAAACGTTTGCATAGACAGAAAATGTAGTTTGAGTTTATTTCAAGACAAGCCAGGAGGAGGAAGACCAAAATGAGTTTAACTTCTCAGCTGTCAGAAGAAGGGAGAAGCATGAGTGAGTAGAGTAGGGACTTTAGCATTACAGTGCTGTTACTGTTAGTGTTACAGGGCTGTTAGGGCCACTGTTACTGCTATTATCACTGCAACTGCTGCTGTTAAGAGTTAATGCCATGCAATCTCGTCGCGCAATTTGCTGCGCTCTGATTGAAAAGCGAAACTAGAAGGCAGCCGGTCCACGCTGTGTTTGTCCTTGCTAGTTGGCAAGGCTTGCCACTACTACTAGCCCACCTCCCCTACAGCCGCCCAGCCGCCCAGCAGCCACTGCAGCTCTCTTGGGCGGCGCCCAACTAAATTGCTTTCGAGTGTTGTTTGTTGTGCTTGAAGATTTACTGCTTTGTTGGTTTTCCATTTAATTTCTTTTCACATTAGACACGCGCACAGTCGACTAGCTATCTTCTCTCTCTGTGTGTGTGTGTGTTTGGAAGCTGGACACACACGCACACACGCACACACATCGCCCGCTTTGACATTTTCAAATGTTAGTTAATGGCCCAGCCCGTTCGCTCGCTCGCAAAAAGCTCATTATTATTATATAGCCGCGTTGGCTCCCAATTTCGGGCGCCGTCGCACACTGCACACAATTTCGCACGTGATTTATATGATGACATTGGAGCCCATTTGCAATTTATAGCCGATATATATACACACGTATATGGGCTACCTGAGCTGTGTGCCTCGCCCTCTCGTTATTAGATTAATGTGGGCTTTTGGTTAAGCGCCTTAAACCCAGTTAGCGGTTTGCCAGCCAAGCAATTAGCAGCAACGGCAATCGAAGACTTGGAATTTCTCTCCAAATAAACATATATGTGTGCCTTTCTCCTCCATCTCTCCACCTCTCCCCCTCTTTCTCTTGCTCTCTGTGTGTTTTTCGTTTAGTTATTACATAATTGAAGACTTGATATCAACTCAATAATTTGTGGGATTTGTTGTCTGTTATCTCGATGGCATGTAAATTGTATAATTATTGGTTCATTATGAAAGATATTGTGTAACATTTGTCTGTGGGAGTGTGTGGGTGTGTATACGTATGCAGTGGAAACCGATGGGTAAAGAGGCAATGAGAGTAAGGAGGTCTAGAAGCGGTGGTGGAAAGAAGATAGAGAGAACAAAAGAGAACGAGAGAGAACGAGAGATTGAGAGAGAGGGAGAGAGAAAGAGGGATAGTGAGAAAGACTAAGAAAGATAATAAGATCAGGAGAGAAAGAAACAAGAAGGAAAGCCGAAGATGGAGAGAAAAAGGGAGAGACGGAGCGAACAGGCAGCGAGGGGAGAGACAGTTGAGAGAGAAGATACGGAGAGGAGGGAAAGACAAGAGAGACAAGAGAGACAAGAGAGACAAGAGAGACAAGAGAGACAAGAGAGACAAGAGAGACAAGAGAGACAAGAGAGACAAGAGAGACAGGAGAGACAAGGGAGACAAGAAGAAAGTGAAGAAGAGAGGAGAAGACAGGCAAGAAAAAGAGTCAGGAAGAGTGAGAAGAAGAGAGGCAAGTGAGAGAGAGAGGGTAGACAGTACTGGAGAGAAGAGAGAGACAAAGACAAAAAGACACAAAACGAGGAGAGAGACAAGAGGAGACATAGAGAGCGAGAGAGAGTGAAGTAGAGAGTGGTGGAGGGGTGAGAGTGAGGGACAGACAGAGTAAAATGGAATTACTTCCCGTAGCTATGCCCATTAGCTACTTGCCCGACTATTGCTCACTGCCCTATCAATAAAATCATCAATCAACTACTCGAAACTATTCCAATATGCCATTTCCCTCTCGTCGAGTTTTCTATAGAACGGAATTCCTGCTCAAATCGCTTCAGTTTAGCCCATTTCGCTCTGCGGCTGTTTGCCTGGCATCTCTCAAGCACTTTTTATCGGTTTACCACCTGCAATTGCTACGCTCTTTGTTTTGCAGTGCATTTTTTCAGCTGGCTAACCTGATTGTCATTTCTTTCAGTTGTCTCTGTGCCGTGTCGCACTTATCACGGCTTTAATCGATGTGCCCGACGGCCAACACCTTGGGCAAACAACAAGTTGCCGGCCAGCCGAGAGCGGCTTCGCACCACCTGCTAGCAGCCGCACCTCTGGCGCTACCTCTGGCAGCTCCTGCCAGCTGTCGGCTAACAGCTGTGGGGCATTTCGCCTGCAGAGCCGTCTCTGTCTCTTTGTTGTCATTTCGTTTCATGTCTTTTTGGCTTGCTCTTTGTAAATTAGTTGCACGGCAAAGTAAATAATTAAAAAAGTTACACAAATTACTTAAGAAGGCGTCGTTGTTGGCAGGCCACGCCCACGCAGACAACGACCCCAGGCAGGCGGCAGGCTCGAATCACAGGTCTCAAGCATTAAGCATTTTGTGGCACTTTTTTGTTTCAACTTTTTTTTGGTATTTTTCTGTTGCGGCTGTAATTAAATGATGTTTATTAAACTCACTTTGTTGTTGTTGTTGTTGTTGTTGTTGTCACTTGCATAAACAAACAAACAAACGCTTAAGCTGTCGACGTCATCAACAGCAGCAGCACTAACAATTGTTGTTGTTGTTGTTGTTGTTGCGCATTTTGCGCCCACTTTAAAGTTCAGAAACAAAACAAAGTCGAGCTGTAATGACTAGCTGAATACCCTGTAGTCACATTTACTCAGAAGCATATTCAATTTGCTGCGTGAGATGCCTTAGCTAAGTGTACTAAAAACCAGTGTTGCAAAAGGCTTACTATGTACTGCTCCACTTCTTACCTAAAATTGTGTCTCACTAGTCTGCATGCATGCTTAACACTCGATTGTCACATCAGTTTTTTGCCTATACCAAATATATGCATATTTCTCAAAACCAGTGTTGCAAAGGACATGCAGCATGATTGGCCAGCCTAAGAGCTCTCATTTTAAAGCGCTATTTAGTTCCTGACATTTTAGGGCAATGCAGTTGCTGACACATGTGCTTAACCAAGAATGTACTAAAAACCAGTGTTGTATAATAACTGTTAAAGTCCAGTATAACTATATTAATGTACGCCCTATGGTCATATGTTGCTCCTTTTGCCAGTTTAATGTTTTTAAAGTTAATTTAATACAAAAATATGCAAAATAGTGTTGTATAATGCCGCATAAATCCTAAAAACATAGCCTTCCAATGTATATATCTATACAAAAATGCAAAGCTCACATATGAAACTCAACTTATTTATATTTAAGTGTTGCAAAAGTGCTTAGTATCATACAAGCCAGTGTTGTTTGGCTGATGTTAGCTGGCTCAATATATATAGCTTGGTAAAGTTGCTTTTTTGGCACAGCTTTAAGGCCCGTTTAGCATGAGATAAAGTTGACGCCGCCAGTGTTGCATAAGGCCAATAGAAGAGCAAATATGCTGACGCTTGTTTTAAAGGTCGCCAAGAGCTGACCGCATTGCTGCGTACCTTTTGCCGGTGTTGGCTAAGGGGGAAAAATGCCAGAATGACAACAAAAAAACACAACGAAAAAATGAAATCAAAGCGCCGAAAACACAGCAACAACACGCAGCAGCGACAACAACAACAACAACAATAGCAACACCAACATACAGCAAACCACAAAAATGCCGCCAATGACTTTGACTTGGCATTGTTGTTGGCTCTGCTCGCTCTCTCTCTCTCTCTCTCTCTCTTATTGTTGTTGTTGCTGTCAAAGGCTTGCCAAAATTTACAACAACAACGCGCATACAATAGGGGCACGCCTAACGGGCTTTGGTTAGCGCAAAGCGCCTAGCCTGGCAGGCGCAAGGGGTTGGGTTGCGTTGGGTTTGGGGTTGGGGTTGTTGCTGGGTTCTGGGTCTGGGATCCGAATTGTAGTCTGCGTGTTTTTGGGTTTTTTTGAGCACTGCCAGGGGCACTGGCAACACATCCGCTTGCCCTTGCGGCACTTCCTGTCGCTTCCTTCCGCTGGCACACACTTACCCTTCCAGCTGCCACACTTCAGCAGCCATTCCCACCCTTAGACCTCTATCACCTTCCCAGCACCCCCCTCGCTCCGCTGGCAGTGTGTGTGCTCCGCGTATACCAAAAAACACGCATACCCAAACGCCAAACGCCGTCAGTTTATCTAACACGCACTCCAACTGCGCGTCTCCTAATATGGCGCAACATTGTCTCTCTCTCTCTCTCTCGCTGTCTCTCGCTCGGTGTGTGCAACAACAATAGCAAACAACAATAGGGAACAATGCGAAAAAGGCTGGCCCCATCAGCAGTTCAGGCTTAGGGGGGGCTGACATAGATCGAGGATAGATGCAAAAAAGGTTGCCCCAACAAGCAAAAAATACGTAAATTAACAAAACCTGCCGCCAATCATGACTGCTGGACTGACTACGTAAAGTTCTCGTTGTTGTTTCTGTTGCTTGCCTGCCTCTCTCTCCCTCTCTCTCTTTCTCTCTCTGTGTGCGTGTGTATGACTAAGCATTTTGTTGCCGCTGAGGCTAGAATACACTTACTTTACCTTGAGTAGCGCACAGGAAGTGAACTTAAACGCGCTTTGTTTGAGCTCAAAGTATATGGAGAGCTTGGCTTAAACTGTAAATTTCGTTACCAGCTCAAATCCCACATGTGAGCGTAGGAGAGAGTAGAAGAGGTAAGACGAGGGAAGGCAAGCTCCGATAGATAATTAGATGAGCAATAGATGAGGCATGTATAGGTATATACAAATGGAGAGGTATAAAGAAAGAAGAAAGGATGATATGTGGAGAGATATCGATAAATAATAATAAAAACAGAAATAGATAAATAATATATAGATATACAGTTGAAAAGGCAAAAAGAATGAATGCTATATAGATATATAGATAAAACTGATACATCGATAAATATCGATAACAATATAAATAGAGCTGTATAGATATATGCAGATGGGTTGCTTATGTAAGAATATAGATGGAGAGACAGATAAAAAGATTGAATGTTAAATGGATAGAGGCAGATATATATTAATCGATATCCGATAAATAGGTATATAAATAGACAAGCAGAAGATGCATTACAAATACATACAATATATTATCATAATTATATTTATATATATATTATCATATCATATATTATCATATATAAATAATTATCATAGAAATATAGATTCTGAATCGTTATATATATTATAAAAAGAATCTTACAATTTCTCAGCTATTTCTCATTTATTTTCCTCGCTTAGCCTTGCCTTGTCCTTCTCTGACTTCACTTGCTGCCCCAAAGACTTCTTCTTCTATAATCCTATCTAGTCTCTATTTTCATATAAATTGCAGAGAACAGACCGAGCTATATCTAAGCATTCTGGCGCATTTATCACTACACGCTTTTTGCTGTTAACCTTCATAAAAAGTCACTCGATAAGCTCACTCGATTAACTAAAACTGTTGTTGCATCGCCGCAACAAAGTGGATTTGCGTAAAGTGCAACAAGCTGCTGCCGCTGCTGTTGCTGTTGCTGTTGCTGCTGCAAAAACTGTGAGCGAGAAAAGAGTGTGAAAAAAAAACTCACATTTGCCATGCAGCAACAAGCTAGATTGCCGCAGGCGATCAGCTGCACACATCCACACGCAAAGCTGTAGCAACGTCAGCGTTTTGTCACGCTCTGCAGTCGCTGCCACTGCCAAGTGTTGCAGATTTGTATGTGCCACAAGCCCTTTTTGCGCTCTGTTAAATTTATAAATCATATCAAGTGTTGCCTTGACAAACATCCCACGCGTCACACTTTTTAGATAAGTTGCACAATTACCGCTCAGAGCGTGGCAATTTGCGCAGCTCAACTATTTTCCCAGAACCAAGTTGTGTTTAACGTTGCTAAAGCTGCTTTCCTCGTAGTTGCCTTTTGCCTTTGACATTGGCTTATTGCAACTTTAGTTTGGTCATTTAAAGCTTCTCGTTTTATTGATTAGTTAAAGTTTCTCGATTCCATAATAAAACGCGTCTCTTAAGCTCTGCAGTTAATCTTTTGCCTTTGCTTTATTGATAACTTCTTGAGTTCAACTGATTAAAGTTTCTCGATGCATAGATAAGTTTCCTAAGTAGCTGTATATATCTCACTTAAAGCTTCTTGCTTTATGCTTAACTTGCTGCTCTGTTGGTCTAATTAAAGTTTCTCGCTCTATAGATAAGTTACTAAGCAACTGCTGCAAATGAGTTTTACTTTTAACTTCACTTAGCTCACTTTAAGTTTCTTTCTTGATTGATAACTTGTTGCCCAGTTAAACTAATTAAAGTTTCGCGCTGCATGGTTAAGCTTAAATATTAAACTATGAATTTCCAGCTGAAGTAGTTTCACTTTGGCATTCATGGCATTGCATGGTAACAAATTCAATTTAGTTTCTCACCTGTTAGATAAGTTACATTTCATACTGACAAATACAGGCTTTAGCCCCTGTTACACATAGGAAACTTTACTATTTACGATACAAATATCACGCTTCAGCCTCTTCTGCTTTCCAGTACTAAGTTAAAGCAAATACAACGAGCGCAAGCTTCTCGCTTCTTAGATAAGTTCTCTAACTACATTTGATCAAAGAGCTTTGTTTTGCTTTATCTTAAAGCGGTTTCGCTTAGTTTCTAAGGGTATTTGAGTTTGGCAACACTTGCTCGCATTTTCTCTTTTATGTGGTCTGCCTTTTGCTGGTTTGCTTCCTTTTCATTTGCATTTTCGTTTTCGTTCGTTTCTTTCCTTTGTGAGCGCTGCTTTGACAGACGCCTCTCTAAACAAGCGCGCGAGTTCGCACACACAAAGGAGCAGGGACTGAAAATTGAAAAGCACACTGTGTGTGTGTGTGTGTGGGCGTGTAGGTGTGTAGCTGTGTGTGCGTGGCGATTGCGTGTGGAAGAAAATTAGTTCAGGCAATGGGGCGCATTTTTGAAATTCATAAACTTACCGGTTACGTGGGTTACCTCGCTTTGTGTTAAACAGTCGTTATACATATACAGATATAGGTATATATGTGTGTGTGTGTGTGTGTGTGTGCGTGTATTGTTGCATGCTAAGTATGTGTTAATATGTAGTTGACTCTGTGAACCAATTTAATTGGCCTGTCTGGCCCATCTCTGCCCTTTCAGTGTGCACAGAGGAAGCACGCGCAAAAAAAAGAACAGAGAAGAAGCAGAAAGCAGAGGAAGCAGAAGAAAATTACTGAAAATGTAACCAAACAGAGCGCAATCAACTTCATGCCTATGAATTAATGACGCGCACAACGCTGCGTATGAGTAATGCGACCATATGCTCTCCCTCCCTCCCCATCTCTATCTCTTACTGTCAAAGGAAACAGTCAAGAAAGGCCACATTCGCCCTGATGATGATTAAATACCCTTGTAGGCATAAGAGCGTTGCATTTCCCATGGACTGTGCCCATGGGAACCATATAATATAGTAGTCCAATTAGATACGATTTTTGGTAAGCTGAAGAGTGAAACGCAACGGCATTGCTGAGCTCTATTTAAGATATTCTGGGGGTAAACGGTGGACAAAATTCCAAACGAAAACTTTTCTGAGTGATTTGCCCAATGCTGATAATACATATATTATATTATATATATTAAAACTTGTGAATATATCTTAGATATACGATATAGTCTAACGATATATACTTAAATACATAAAGATACGATATAAGTGAGGGACAAAATGTTAGTATGGATAGAAAAAACATTTTTTAGATAAACGATTTGGGATTACGATATAGTTTTCTATATTATATCGTAACACTATATCGTATATCTACAGTTACGACACAGGTGAAGAGCAAAATGTTTGTATAGATTCAGATAAACTTTATTACATATACGATATATAATTACGATATAATCTTATACATAATATCGTAATTCTATATCGTTTATCCACATACTGCTATAAATCGAAAGAACCAACCTGAGATAATCAATACGGTGTTACGATATTGAGCTATATATAAAATCATAACGCTATATCGTATATCTACAGTTTCAATATAAGCGAGAGACGAACTATATCGTAACAATTGCTAATGCTATATGCGACATACGTGATGACCAAATCACACAAGCTTAACAAACGGTATTCACTGCAGCTTAATTGTGGCAAATGGTCTGGCAACGCCTTGACACAGCGTGAAGAAATTGCACATTTGTTCAGCAAAATAAAAAAGGAGTGACGCAAATTAACTGCGAAGTGCAGCTGAAAGGAAAAAACCAATTAAGCAAATTGAAATTTGAAATGCAAAACCGACAGCGCGATGCTCTACGCCAGCTAGGGAAGGCAGAGATGCGATATGTATATATATATATATATATATATGTATCTCGCATAGTGGGAATGAAACCATAATTAAACTAGCAATGGCTTTCAAACTGTCTGTCACAGCTCTGAGCTCTGAAGTTGCTAAAGCAGCGACTTTAAGCCTTATCAAACATGTGAATATATTTTTGATTGAAAATAAAGAGAATTGGTGTTTGAATAGCTAAAATTTAAAGTATATTTCAACACTATAAATATACATTTAAACAATATATAAATCGACGCTTGGCTGCATTCATTATATGCATTTAGCTATGGCATTGCTGGGAATTTTATTGATTTTGCTATTGCTGTTTGCCCTCTTAATTAGATTGAGCAATGTAATTATTTATTGTAAAATACGAGAACTAATACATTTGCAAATTTGATACGAGTTCATATTGAACTCCGGCAGCCGGCAGCCGGCAGCCGGCAACAGGCAACAAATGATTTTTCCTCAATGACTTTACCCCCCATGGAGCGGAGCGAAGCCAATCGTTGAATTGTTCATAATCTTATTAGACATCTCCCATCAGCTCTTACCTAAGCTTTCCGAATACCTGACTGTAAATATGTATATATATATGTAACACTATATGCGTGTATGTAAGTTTATACAATGATTTGCAATGGAGAGAAGCTCAGCTTTGCTGCTATTGAAAATTTCATGGCATTGTCAAAGGAACTTTGCATAACTCAAGCAGATTTTTTTCTTACACAATTCACAGTGTGCTTGGAGAATAGTTAACTAGCTATTATATATGTACTATAAGCTGGGAATTTATTGTACTCGCTCACGAAGTGTAAGTTTATATATATATATATATATATATATATATATATATATATATATATATATATATATATATATATATATATATATATATATATATATATATATATATATATATATATATATATATATATATATATATATATATATTATAAATTTACACTTCGGTTTATTTTTGTTCCTGGCTTTGTACTTATTTTGTGCTTTCCTCTGTATATTATTGTGAAGCTGTTCAACGACTTAAGCTGTCAACTATAAATATATAATATTCAGATATATTTATAAGTTAATAAGTTTAAGTATATTATATTATATTTGTACAGTATTATCTGTTGTAGTCGTACGAGAAGTAGTAGTAGTAGAATAGTAGGAGAATAGTAGTAAAAGTAGTAGTAGAGTAGTAGTTGAATAGTAATAGCGTTGTAGTAGAGAAGTAGTGAAGATAGCAATGGTAAAGTAGTTGAGTAAAAGTAGTAGTAATAGAATTAGTGGTAGAGTAATAGTAATAAAGGAGTGATAAAAGTATTAGTAAAGTAGTACAGTAGTAGTAGTAGAAGTAGTAGTAGTAAAAGTAGTAGTAGTAGTAGTAGTAGTAGTAGAAGTATTAGTAGAGTAGTAGTAGAAGTAGTAGTAGAAGTCGTAGTAGTAGTAGTAGAAGTAGTAGTAAAGTAGTAGTAGTAGTAGAAGTAGTAGTAGTAAAAGTAGTAGTTTAAGTGGTAGTAGCAGTAGTAGCAGAAGTAGTAGTAGGAGAAGATGTAGAAGAGTAGTAGTATTAGTAGTAGTAGTAGTAGTAGTAGTAGTAGAAGTAGTAGTAGAGTAGTAGTAGTAGTAGAGTAGTAGTAGTAGAAGTAGTACTAGTAAAAGTAATAGTATAATTGGTAGTAGAAGTAGTAGTAGAAGAAGTAATAGTAGAAGTAGTAGTAGAGTAGTAGTAGTAGAGTAGTAGTAGTAGATGTAGTAGTAGTAGTAGTAGTAGAGTAGTAGTAGAAGAAGTAATAGTAGAAGTAGTAGTAGAGTAGTAGTAGTAGAAGTAGTAGTAGAAGAAGTAATAGTAGAAGCAGTAGTAGAAGAAGAAGTAGTAGAAGTAGTAGTACAGTAGTAGTAGTAGAAGACGCAGTATTAACAGTCGTTTAGTAAGTAGCGTTGTAGTAGCAGCAATATAAGAACTTGTTTATACGTACGGCTATACATTCTTATTTGTTTATCAATATGGATATATATACCTGTAAATTCATATATGTATTTCGATTAATATCTGCTCTCTCACGTTGTCTCTCATTAAAAGATTTTGTACCTTAATCAGAGCTGAAATATTGCAATTTCAATTGAAATTGCTTTCCTTTGATCGACTGAAGAGCTGCCAATCAGTATCATAGTGCTTTATTCATATCGCAACAGAGGAGAAGGGTTAAGAGGTAGAGAGAGAGAGCGAGAGAGCGAGAGAGAGAGAGAGAGAGAGAGAGACGGACAGAGAGTGAGTGTGAGTCAGAGTATTTCAATGCATGAAATTACATTCACACAGATATGCAATCATAATGGCATAATAAATACGTTGCAAACACTTCATTAATACAGCACAAAACGACGCACACACACAGCCATATGAATATATGCATACACACACATATATATACACAGATTGAATATAATAGTAGCAAAAATGGAGTTTCATTTATGCAACTCTCTCACACACACCTGGCGCTGCGTTCATGACAAAACTTTCCTCAGGTGATTTGCGACCAGAGTAAACTTATTAATAAATATAAATATATAATTATATTTTAAATATATATGTATTAAGTGCACGTATGCATGCTTCCTGCACTTACCCAGGCACATGCAGCTGCTGCTCCAGCTCCCTGCTCGATGCTCCATCCTCCTTCCCGCATCACCTGCAGCTTGCTCCCTTTGTATCACAAATTAATTTGAATTATGTTGTTTGATTTGGTTCGTAGTTTGTTAATAAGCAATTCATTTATGCATTCTCTCAATTTGTTGATACTGAATGTGTGAGGAATTCCCTTGTTCTCCCTGCTTGCTGAGATTTGGGTTTGCTGTAGATATGGAGCTGTCATGTGAGGGTTGCTTTGATTGCAATTACAACACTTTGCAACACTGGGCGTGATGAGTTGTAAATCGATATGTGTGTTGGAAAGGACGAGAAGGCGATGGACCAGTGTGTAGAATACGCAGAAAATTAATATTAAAGCCATTTTCATTATTATTTTGATAAATGATAAATGAGCGCGGATAGGCCATGCACAGCTGAGAAATACTCTGTGCACATTGCACTTATAGTTGAGTTTGTCTCTAGAGTGCTATTCTACCTCTTTCTGTATTTCTCTCTCTCTTTTCCCTCCTTCCTCTATAGTCCTTTCATAATCTATGCCTCAATCCACTGTGTCTTAAGCTCCCCTTGACTAGCCATCAACAGTTTCGTCTCCATCACTTGCCACTAAACACAGTTCCCCTCTCCCACTACTGCCTTATTTACAACTCCCCTCGAGTATCACTTTAAACATTTGAATATTGCAATATTTTCGTAATGCGGAATCATAAATATATGTTTTATAATCAATTTACACGCACAACGTTGCAAACATCATTTTCGGAATAATAAAAATGGCTTGTGCCAAAATAAACTAAAATTTGCATAGCTCACACACACACACACACACACACACGCATAAACGCTTGAATAAACAGTTGTGTGTGTGTGTGTGTGTGCGTGTGTGTGTTTACCCGTTTTCTGTGCTCTGTTTGCTTTAGCCAACGGAAATTTATTGATACTCAGCGCATAAAAAACAAAACACACGAAATGGGAAAGGACCAAAAAACAACTGAAATATAAGTGCTCCAATTGGCAATGCTCGATTGGGGAATACCCTGTGATGCGACTGATCACTTATCGATTTCTGATAGCGTGTGTTATCGATATTGCAAGCTAGGCAGTAGATATATATATATTACTATTGTATTACTATAAGTAAATAGTAGTAGAATGATATACTACTATTTGCATTAAAAGAGTGATATGCATACTACTACTGCCTGCGTCTGCTCTCAACTAATATTTCCATGAACACATCTGCATATATATTTATATATCCATATATGTATGTACATCTATACAGTCTATCATGCCCTTCGTCTGCCACATTTACAGGGTATGCACACACACAAAATATCAACAATAAGAAATACCTTCTGCAAAAAACAGCGACAATATTTGGCGGCGCGCAGGTGGAACGGCCAAATATGGCTTCGCGGTGACAGCAGCTGGGTGGCAGAGGGGGTCGGTTGCAGGGTGTATGCGCGGGCGTGGCTAACGCTATTTTATGGCCAAGAGTCGCAATTGTGTGCGTTAAAGCATTTGTCAACAAAACGTTGGCAATTTAACAATTTGAGCTCCCAGCGCAGCGTTGACTTTCGTCTTCTTCTCTTTTCTTTTATAGTTCTTGATTTTATTTACTATTTGTTCATGTGTTTAGCTAGCTTTTTGGGGGGCGCAGCTGTGTGGGTGGCTGTTTGTGGGTGGCTAACTGTAAATTGTGCGCGCTGCCGTTGTTGTTGCTTAAGAAATTGGCTTTATTTTTATTGGCATTCAAGCAGGTGACTCGCATCACCTGCCCCGCCCCGCTTTGGGTTGTCGCCTGGCGTCGATTGCGACAACTTCGTTATGCTGTTTTATTTTGTCGTTGCCTGTTCCACGAAATATATATATATATATATATGTATGTGGATGAAAAAAGGCGAAGGAAAAAACTTTATTTCCTCTCGCTCGCAAGTGAAGTCTTGCCATTTTCATTTGCCGCTCGCTCCTTGGCCGGGGCGTGTGTATTTGCTCACGTAATTCCCTAATTAAATACTTAAATTGTAATTGCTTTCGAACATTTCATGACACCAAGCTCTGCCACAGTGGACCACCGTAGCAGAAATCCAGTTGCCGCCTTCTGTCTCTGCCGTTATGTGGCTCCGTCTCCGGCTCCGGCTCCGGCTACGGCTATGGCTACGGCTCTGGCTGCGGCTCTGGCTACGGCTACGGCTCTGACTCAACTTGGGTCCGGGCATCATTAAAACGCGCACAGGTAGCACCAGGTAGCTTACACACACATTCTGCCAGGGACATATGCTATATGGCTTGTTATACACATGGTATATACGTAGTTACATCTTAATGATGCAGCACACACACCCACACACACGCACCGCCTGATGGAGTGTGTGTATTTTATATGGTTTCAGTTTGCAGCGGCAAAGAGTATAAAAAACCTTCAAGCGAGAAGCAATAACTTTGCTCTGCCATAGATTAAATGCTCTCCATATATAAGAGATATAATCTTGATAGCTGAAAGATTTACTGTTTTATAGTTCGCTAAACAGGTGCTATCGATAGACTGTTTAATTTACTTTTTATGCTTGGAATTTAATTTAAAGCTTAGTGTTCCTCATAAGAAGTCAACTTTTGTTTGTTGCATGGGTGTATATAAGTGCATTTATCGATAACATTTATCTGAATCGTTGACTAAGCAACAGTTCGCACAGAATAGCCAGCACATCGATAACTTATCGATAATTTACTTTAGCTAAATATGTGCTTTTAGAGCAACAATATTCTTCTTTTTAAATTTAGACTATAGTTACGTTAATCAAGTCGATTGTAAATAGCCAGCACATCGATAACTTATCGATAATTTACTTTAGCTAAATATGTGCTTTTAGAGCAACAATATTCTTTTTTTTTAATTTAGACTATAGTTACGTCAATCAAGTCGATTGTAAACGAATAGATAACAATAAAATAAATAATCGATAAATTAATCGATATATTCAAATATTGATATATAAAGTTTAGCATACGGCAAGCCAATCTTAATCTTAAGAAATATTATTATTAAATCATTATATATATATACATATATATATATATATATATATATATATATATATATATATCATAGCACATAACATATCGTAATTGATATGTAAATCGATACTCATATCCGTTACTTAAACTGTTTATTAAGCTAACCATTTGCACACTAAAGTGTCTCTTGCATTATCGCACCTTTGTCTCTATCCCACTCTGATATCTCCCTTTCTCTCTCTCTCTCTCTGTCTCGCTCTGTCTCCTTGCTTTTACTTGCAATGCACGTTAAGCTATATAAGTCATCACTTTAATTTAATTGTGCGCAGCTAAGCTGGCCGCACTTACGACCTGCCGCGACACGCCCCCCTAGCTTAATCCCCAATCATACACACACACACATACACACACGGGGCGATTGCACGTGGCTTTTGTATTGTACATATGCTGACCATGTTCTGGCCATGTTCCGGCCACGTTTTTATGTGCTTTTAAGTGCGCAATTAAAGGTCAATTGCAGTCGAAGGTGGCCCAGAAGTATGCTATAAACTCGACAACACTCAGACACACTCCGGCTTCTAATTGATATCCGAACAGTTGGCGCTGCTTTCTCTGTCTCCAGCTGTCGCAGGGTCTCACTCGACAGGCATTGTGTGAGCTCAGTCGTAGCTCATATTGTAAACGAAATAGTAAGAGAGCAAACATTTTTAGAATACAAAAATAAATATTTCTCAAAAATTCAAATTAAAATTTACCGCGATTATAATTAAGTTAACATATTATACCCACACCCTGGATGCGAATAAGAACCATTATGTGTATACACATCCTTTGCAAGTAGTTATGGTAGATAGAGCGATACAAGTGGAGCACACCGAAATACTAGCGAACGTTTTTGATAAACTCCCTCCGAGCGGCAATCTTTTAGCAACAGCCGTTAGCAGCAATGTCAACGACCACCAAACTACAGAGGATGAAAAGACTGATCAAACTGGCCAGCTCACCGAGACGGAGTACGAGCAGGCGAAAGAGGCGGATGCGCAAAGCTTTCCTCAAAGCGAATCTGTGTCGTCTTCTAGCACAAGCTCGAGTCTATTACAGGGGCCTGCAGTAGCATTCCCAGTGCATTTGCTGGAATTTAAGGCGGGTCGCATGATACTGATTGACAAACATGTGAAGCCCGATGAACGGAATGGCGTGATCTACTTGTACACCGATGTCCGTCAATATCTTCACTTTTGCTGGAAAGACCGTCATGCGGCCCATCCAGAGCTGGACATTATCACAGAGACGGGCGAGCTCGAGTTTCAACGCGTTGAATCGTGCAAGACGGGTCGCATTTACGTACTCAAATATCGCAGGACTATTGACCGATACTTCTTCTGGATGCAAGATCCCCACAACGAGCTGGACGAGTTCATCTGCACGCGGGTCAATGAGCTGCTTCAGTCTGGCAAACATTTGATTGACCTCAAACCGGAGACTACTAACAATTATCAAAATGACTCATCATAAATACTTTAAGCTAAGTAATTCAACTCCACAAACATATATAGACATACCTATATATATATATCCATTATACCTATTCGTAACACTTTTCATCGTTTATTAACAAATTCTATGTGAACATTCGAAAGTTCAATAAAAAAGCTTCAAATGCTTATTGACTTCATGATGATATTCTTTTGAAAAATCGATAATAATATCGATAACTAGCTGGTGCTTAGCCCACGCACGAATTAATCACATTTTTCTTAAATTTTAGCCAAAAAAAACTTAATGCAAGAGCAGAAAGTTTTGTTTGATGCATATTCGAAAAACGCAAGTCAAAACTTTTTGCCCGTAGGAAAACTTTTTCAAGCTTCAACTACAAATTTCTTCTTTTTTTAAGAAAAAAAAAAAAACATTTCTGTTGTCCTTAAAACTATGTTAGAGAGACAGAGAGAGACAGAGAGTAAAAAATTGCAATAACTGCCTGATAGCTCACTCACTTGGCCCCTTGCTGCTGCCCGCGCGCCTTGCCAAACGCAAAAGAAGTTACGAAGATAAATGAGATGGCATAAGTTAGACGACAAGTCGAGCGGAGGACGTGCAAAGCAGCAACCGACTAAAAAATAAAACACTTAAAATTGATATAAAAGACACCAAATGGCAGCATGAAAAAGAAGAAGCGAAAAGGCATTCTAGACGCTAAGATATCCCATAAGAGATTGAAAGAGAACAGTTGAAAATAGCTGAAGCGAATCGAAATTTTTAAATCTGATTCTACACATCATTATGTTTTCTTCGAAACATAGATATGTATATGTTTTCAATTAATTTCTGAGCAGCAGGTAAAAATCTTTAGCTAAGGAAAAAATAAGTTTTCATACTGAATATTGCATATCCACGTTTAATAGTTATCGAGTTCAATGGGTCTTCTATGGCATCTGCTGCTTCTTTGCAAGTAAAATTCTTTGACAAAGGATACTCCAAGCAAACATACCAAATTTAATTAATTATCAATGCATATAGTTCTCGAGTTCAGTGGGTTAAATATCTGCTTAAGAGTGTTCTATGTGTCACTTACTGCCTAATTAAAGCTCAAACTCTTCAGTTTGCTGTAAAGTGTAGACATACCAAATATTTTCTTGATATCTTATATAGATTCCGAGTTCAATGAATTATAGATTTACAAAATATAGGCAATATATTGTTGTACTTGACTGACCACAGCTAAAATTTTTTAATATAAGCTACAACGAGCACGCTTACCAAATTTGAAATGTCTACCTCCTATAGTTCCCGAGTTCCATGGGTAAGATAACTGCTTGAGACGGTTCCATATCACATTTACAGCTTGAGTACAATTAAAATTCTGCAACTTAGCGCACTTAGAGCACACATACCAAATTTTATGTATCTAACTTCTGTAGTTCCCGAGTTCAATGGGTCCTTGGAGGACTGTCTGTAGCACCTGCTGCCACTGTCATTGGACATTGATGGCGCTACAGGGTATACGCGTATACAAAGGGAATTTCTCGTACCGAAATTGTAAAATAGTTGTAAAGTGCACGTAAGCCAAAGGGTTCTCTGGGCATAAAGCGAGGCTAAGTGCGCCAGCGTGGGCGTGGCAAGCGCCCAGGCATGCGACAGCAGCAAAGCAAAAATTTTGGTTCCTTTTTTGGTTGTTTTTTTTTTTGTTTTTGGTTTTGTTGTTGTTGTTTTTGTGCATTTTTTTGCCTGCATCATTTGCGCGCGCTTTTTGCGCTTTGCTTTCAATTGGTTTTCGGTTTTCGTTGTTGTTGTTGTTGTTGTTGTTGTTGTTTTTGCCTTTTTATTGTTTTCTTTTATATGGTGGCAAAATGAAACTAAGTGAGTGGAAGTTTTTGTTGAGGTGGCGGCCGGGGGGGCTGGCTGGAGGTGCTGGAGAGCGGTCGCTGAAGTCGGAAAATTGTGATAAAAAACGTGCGCTGTCTAAAGTGCTGGAAAATGCGAAAATGCGCGCCAAACTAAACAAACAAAAATTTTACGTGCATGCCAAAGAGGAAAAGCGGAGGCAGAGATGAGTCGAGTACGTTGAAATTGTTGCATAATGAAAGGGCATGAAGTGCGCACACAGAGAGAGACAGAGAGGGAGAGGGAGCGAGTGAGAGAGACTGATACACACACGTGTGTGTGTGTATGTGTGTGTGTGTGTGCGCCATTGCCTTGGGGCGTTTTCTCTGTCATTTACAACTTTGGCAAATTTAAACGCATTATTAGTTGTAATTGAGTGTGTGTGTGTTTGCCTCTCTCTCTCACTCTTTCTCTCTCTCTTTCTCTCACTCTATCTCTGTGCATCTGCAATGCCTGTTCAGCCTGAGCTTTGGCAATTGCCTTGTGCTGCAGATATTTGAGGCGTTCAGCATTTTGGGCCAAGTGCCAAATTTTGCAGCTGGGCCAATTGCCATGCATTGTGGGCGTGGCACTCAATCAATCAGTTGTGAGAGTGAATTCCATGAGCTGTAAACTGTCGGACGTAGCTTTAATTGTTTCGTTGACTACTACTTACTCAAATGATCCAGTTCTTTTATGAATTTGAAGTGGCTCATTTGACATTTGCAAGCAAGAATAGTCAAGAATTTTGATTGGTTTCTGTACTCATAGGCTGGAGTGGAATCAAGCGCTGCCTATTGTAGGCTGACCAAAGAAGTGTGAGGCTGTTTTCGATAACTATATTTCAGCTGCTGTTTGAGTTATCGATAAGTTGAAGTTGCTGAAATGCTTATTGATGCTTGCCATTTGAGCAGGAACAGAAATAGCTATGGAACTAATGAGAATATTAGTTGAGAACAGACACACAAACACGTTGGGCTATGGAAGCTGCTTCCATACGTCATACTAGAAATAGTTAGTGCTGTGAAACTATACTAGAGAAAGTTCAAAGGGTAGATAGATAGGTTGATAGACTATAAGTCACGATCTGGTCAGAGAGGTCTTGACGGCGTCTGAGAGATCTCCTGGAACTAGAACTTGAACTAGTGGCGGCAGCTAGCACCTCTTTCGACTGCAGTACCAAGATGATGCTAGCTGTGCTATTCGGGTAAAAGTCTAATATCTCAAGATACTGTCACATATGATATACCAAACAAAATGGCATGTATATAGCTTTCACATAAAATCAGAAAATATATAATTTATTACTTTTATTTGTATTTTATTTGAATTTCTTTTCATATAGCTCTTAGTGTGTCAGCCTATATGTTGCTTGCCTTCAATGAGACTTTGATATATATTCACATAAAAAAACAATATATATATATATATATATATATATATATATATATATATATATATATATATATGTATGTATATACATATCTTCATATATACATACATTCTCTGTAAGTGAACCAGTTCATTGAGCTAGTTCAGTTTGTATGCTGCTCCTGCTGCTGGCAAAGTCTTGACCAGCTCTTTTTTTGTTGTATTTTTTTAGTGCTCGTTAGCGAAGCTAAACTTTAGCTGATTAGCAGCTCGATTCAACACTTGCATTCGAAATGCCTTTTCTCACGCGCTCAGCTTAATTCGCTCGGTACGCAAGGTTGCTCCTTTCGCTGTCTGCTTGAGCTCATGTTGAATCGCAGCTGCCTGCCGCCCGCTCAAAAGCAATTTGCTAAGCTGGCATTAGCCGAGCAGAGTCTAACATAATGTGGCCAAAAATGAGGCAGCAACGGCTTTCTCTCTCTCTCTCTCTGTGTCGCTATCTGTCTCTTTCTCCTGCTTTAGATTCAGCTTAATGCTCTTGATACATGCCAGAAATATATAGAAGATGTGCAATTAAAATTACTTAAAAGCAGCCAACAATAAAAGGGGCTTGAAAGCAGCTTAAATATGCCGCTTATTGATGCTGAATACAGCAGCAACAGCAACAGCAACAGCAACAGCAACAGCAGCAACAATGCTTGTGTGAAGGATATGTTGACACGACTCCTTAGCACGCAACTCGCATACCCGCACCGGAGTCCTGGCCCGCCACCTGCTCTGGCATTTGCCCCTTCAGATGCTGCTGTCGCTGCTGCCATTGCTGTTGCTGTTGCTCTTATGCGTGTTGCATACTAATTTCAAAAATTTGCCATTACATTTGTAGTTCGCACTGCGTCCTGTTCGCATTGCTGCGCTGCCCCGGCCACACTCGCTTTGCCTGTTGGCCAACACGCATTACTTGCAATTGGTACAACTGTAGTTTGGCTCTGTTTTCAGCTTGATTATCAGCAGCAACAGCAACAGCAATGGCAATGGCAATGGCAGAGCAGCAACAGCAACACAAATCCAACAAATTGTTGGCATTTGTTTCTAGTCAAAGGTGAGGCAAAAGTGTCTTAACTACATATAACTTACACACACACACACACACACACACACACACACACACACATGCCTAGTTATTGCTGCTGCTGCTGCTGCATTTGAAGATCAAAGTAAAATTTTCATACGCAGGCAGTGCAAATAAAACTTTTTACCCAAAAGGCTCGCTTCACTCCTCGCTACCCACTCACCCGCCCACCCCCAGCCAGTGCCAAAACCTCATTCGTTCACTTTGGCAGCAAGTTCTACGCCCTTGAGTTAATTGCCAAGTATTTGAGTTGCGAACATAACTAAAAAACTTGCAAGAGAAAATAAATTAAGAAATTTTATTTTAATTCCACGCAGCGCGCGACAACAACCAGCCGAACGAGAAGATGTGACTGAGAGCGTATGATAGATAAAACCTTAATTGCGAACTGTTGAATTGCCAGATAATAGTTGCGATTTAATTGGCGAAGACTTTTAATAACAGCTCTAGTGCTTGTTGGCTGAAGTTCTGGGAGGAAACTGAAGTTAAATTGAGTTGGGCAGCCAGTGGAACGTTTGAGAAGAACTGACAAGGACTGACAAGTTGAGGGAAATTGATTGAAAAGTCAATGGTGGGAGGGAATAGCAAGTACGATGAGTTGGGCAGTCAGTGAAACGTTTACGAATATGAAGAACTGATAATAACTAAGTGATAAAGTGAGAGATGGCGGGGGAGAAGACTACGATAAAGTGGGCGAGAAGGAAAGGGTGAGACGGAGACGGAATGACTGGGAATGAGAGACAAAGAGAGAAAGAGAGAGAAGAGAGTAGAACTCAGGGGGAAGGTTAGAAAAAGAAAGAGCGAAGAATAACACCAGAATGACTTTGATATATGAGAAGAGTGAAGCGTGAAAGAGAGGGCAATAAGAACTGAGATGCTGGTAGAAGAAATATATGCATATGCATAGTTATATAATATAAGAAGAAAATCAATTGAGCACAAGAGAATATTTTTGAGTTAGAATAACGTAAGCCTGGGCAGTCACGTAGCTGGCAAGGTGGAGCTGGAGCTGGAGCCGGAGCTGGGGGTGGGGGTGCTGAGGCGATTTCTGACAGACTTTCTAATGCCCGCATTACCAAAGCTAAGAGGTCTTTAAGGAAAAGTATTTCAGCTGCGCTCGAGAGACCTGAGCACAGCTTAGCGCAGCTACGGAAACCTTTAAATTTGTCAACCTTAGGCGGACACACACTCGCACACGTACTCTCACACACACACACACACACACATACATGGAGGCAATGTTAAGCGCATGTCATAATTGTCAATGTCAAGTGCGTTTTGCTTGCCCAGGAGCTTAGAGCAGGCCTCAAGACGACAGCTGACCCCAGCTGGGCAGAGCGACAAATTACGTTATATATATAAATCTATATATGTGTGTATGTATATATGCTGTGTATATTCGTATATTAAATCTAGTTTCCGGCAAGCGGAAGTGCGCCATCTTTAAAGGCCCGCAGAGGGCGAGCGCAAAATGATTTTTGATTTGTTAGCCAGTGGACTTGACATTGTCGCATAGAGGAAACGTCGCAAGCCCCAAAGCAAGTGCCATCAAATGAGAAATAGAGAGAGAGAGAGAGAGGGACAGTGAGAGAGACTAAGAGACTTGAGCAAACATTTGCTATGTATGTATGTGTATGTGTATAGGCTGTAGCTGTCAGTGCAGGCGCCGCAAAGTATGCAATTGCTGCAAAAACAGTTTGCCAAAAAGGCCAAACGTCTGACTGGCGTCCTGTTGCCGCCTTGTACTATCCATTACCAGCCATTGCCCCTGCCTGTGCCCCTGCCCTGCCCATAGCGCTCATCCGCATCCGTATCCTGGCCTAGTTCGCATTTAAGCATTGCGCCGGGCAATAATTCAGGCGTCCGGGCGCAAAGTCGCATAAAAATCAAATAAAAGTGCCCAAAAAGAGGAGAGAGAAAAAAATACAGAAAATTGTGCTCTGTGCAAATGTACAATAATAAAATGCTAGCTTCTAGCTTGCACTCATTACCTCTCTTGCTCTCTCCGCCCCTCTCTCCCCCCTTCCTCCTGCTATGCCTCTCTCATATAGATAAGCGTGGCAAAGTTAACCCAGTTGCTGCTGCTTTTTGGCGCAATGAATAAATTTTCGCTTAGTTTTTCTGTCGCATTTCTCAATTCTCAGCTCTCAGCTGCAGTTGGGTTCAAGGCGCTATGAAAATTTATCCACATGGACAGCAAAACTTTAGCAACAACAATCAAAATATATTGGTTTGCAGCTGTTTTTGGTGTGCTCGGCTGAGCGATACCCTGTTATTGACTAGCAGTCTTGGAGTTTCCTTGGTTAACTCGAGAACTTTTACTGCATATGCTTGGCTCATAATTAAATACTTTTGCAAATAGTCAAGGCAAACTATATACCAAGTTTACCAATGACAGCTGCCGTAGTCGCTGAGTTCCATGAGGCGTGGCCAGAGTGGTCCTCCCACTCCTCTGTCTGCCGTGCGCCTTTTGAAGTTAAGCCAAAGAACTCAGTTTGCTTAGCACACACACAAACACACCCCATTCCCCTCGGCTACAGGGTAGTTGAAAAGTTTCGAGTAACAAACAGAAACAGTTAAGCAAACAGAACAAACAATATTGTTGGCTAACGATACTTTTGCCAGAGCTAAAATTGATAAACGTAATTAATTAAAATTCGGAAGTGTGCGAAACGCAAACGAAACGCAACGCAACGCAATGGAACGCTTTGCTCGCCATTGAGTTGGCACTAAAGTTGATTCCATATTTCACGGCATTCGGGATTATGGATTACGACAGCCAACAAACGTGCCAGCAGCCAGCAGCCGGCCAGGGGACTGGCCAAACAAATCCCAACAAATAGGTCGCCCAAGTGTGGGCAAGAACTCAGCTTAACTCTAGCAGCCAAAAAAAAATAACAGAGAGGAGACGGAGGAGAAGTGAAATAAATGTGGGAAAAAAAGGAACGAAAATTTATTTTGAAAAAATTTAATGAAAATCTGCAAAGTTATGGCAGCAAATTTTGTGGAAAATATTTTATGCCAGCTAATAAATCTGTTTGTTTTTAGTTTATGCTTCCATTTGTTTCAACTTTTCTTAAAATATGAGCTTAATTGTTGCAGCGCTATGTAATTCGCAATTGGCGAAACAGATAGGCGGAGGAGAGGGCAAGAGAAGTGGGGGAAGGGGGGAGAGTGTGTGCTGGATAGGAAGAGTGAGAGGGAGAGGAAGAGAGAGCAAACTTTGTTATGTAAATGGCATGGCATAATTCGTACACAGCCAATTAACTGTATATACTTTAATGTAAGACCTATCGAACTATCGTTGAAGTATTATGGGTTATCGATATTAGACGGAAAACGATATCGATTGCTATCGAAACATGCGAATTTGATGTTAAGCGACTTATAGATCAGTCAGTTATCTTAATATACCAGAAATATTTCAGTATTTGCATGTAAATTTACTATCGATAACAGCTGAATATCGATGTCTACAATTATACAGTTGAATCTATTAAGAAAAGCTTAGATATTGTTGAAAACTAACTAGGACATAGATATATTATAAACTGTAACAGATTAGCATAAATATATATCACATATCGATAAATATATCGATAATATACACTCGATACATACATATAATAGCAAAGTAGAGCTGTCAGCATTATCAGCTGCTGAAATAGCTCATTTATGATGACTGCCGAATGGATATCTATATTTTAAATAAACTTATCGATAGCAACAATCGATATCGATAGCTCACAGACTGATCAGCCGAATTGCAAGTGCTTTTCTTATGCATAACACAATTTCATTGTCGCCATGATAGGGTTAAGCTCAAGCTGGATGAGCGGCTAGGTGAAGGGACGAGCGAGGATGTGTGTGGCCGTGCTGCAGGGTAAAGTGCTTGGGAGCGGTTTGTAGTGTCGAGCATGACACAAGTGCATTTAACAAATTAAAATAGTGACCAGAACAACGCGATTGCGACGATAATAAAGCTGATGATGCCATTGGGTCTGCATGGGGTTCTCCTCATGATGATGACGATGATGATGATGATGAGTTGTTGTTGTTGTCGGCGTCGCAAATGAGCAGAGCTGAATTGCAATGCCAGCCAGAACTGACACGCACAAAAGGATATATAACATTTACTAATAAATTTCATATTTATGTACGGACATTGCCGGCGACCGCAGGGCCAGAGCGAGATCAGGATATAGCGACAGGCGGGTGGCGAGACGAACGGCGGAGCTGTGACCCGGACTCGGACTCGGACACGGACACGGATACGGACGCAGACCCGGAACCCAAAGAGCGCTGAAAATCAACGTGAAATTGCAGCGGGCCATGCGAGTGTGTGTGTGTGTGAGTGTGTGGCGTGTGTGTATGCGAGGGCGTGGCAATGGGACAAAACAGTGCGGTTGGCAATGCAAACAGCAGGGCTGGCCAAATGGAGAAGCAGCAGCAGCGCCGCTTGAAATCACAGCAGGACATAAAAAGGATGCGTGGCAATAAAAATAAGCGAAAGCAAACAAACAAACAAACACAGAGACAGCCGGACAGCCAGACGGACGGACGGACTGGATGCAGCGCGACGGGCAGGACGAAGGCGTTGCCGAGGCGTGGGCTTGGGCCAGGGGCAGACGGTGCCACGGCCAGGTCACAATTTGCTGTCTGGCTGAGTGCATTGCTCTGCGAGTCGTTTGCCAGCACGCCGGCCGGACTGGGGCTGTGTCATCGGGGAGCAAATATAAATATTCTTCAGCGCACACAAGTCAATTAGTTTAAAGCAAAAAGGAATTCCAAGCGTATCACAATATCCAGTTCTCCTGATATCCATTCGCCTACACATACTATATGCAGCTATATAAATATATATATATGCATGTTGAGCGTGGACACACACTGTTTGCCTGACTGATTGCTCATCGAAAGGCGGCAATCAATCAGCTGTAGTCATATGATAGTGGAAATGTTTGAGGTGGACTGAAAATATCACTGAATATTTCACAATTTCGAACTTTCTTTGACTTTTTCTAGAATTGCTAATGAAGCTGGGCATCTAATTTCTATAGTTTCGCTCAATGCACATTTATACGGCTTATTTATCAGCGCCAAGAACCGAATGCAAATCTAAATGGGAATCGGCCCATTTTAATGTCCAGCGAAAGCTAAAACAATAATTGGAAACGACAAAATGAAACCGAATCGAAAATAATTTCATTTCAAAAATAAATTATCAGATTTGACACAATAATAGTTATAATGCGATGGGCATAGAGACCGCACACGTGCATGGACATGTGCATACACACCTCCACACACACACCTCCTGCACACACCTACCCATAGCCACGCGCGTACCCAATCGCAATTGCATTAAATTTGCGGTCGTTATGCATATGTATCACGTTTTACATATCTGCGCAAATTATCCGTAAGCGTTTCCAATAAAGTCCATGGTGATAAATATTAAATTACATTCTTATCATAGCGAATTGCATTTCAATTGCAATTATGAGCTAAGCGGCGAAGTGGTATCGGCCAAATATCATATCAATTTCGCCCTGGGCCTGGAATTGGGTTATAAAAGAAAGGATCTGCTTAGATCTGCCAACTATTTGTAGTTTTATTTGACTGCAGTTGAGCTATATTATATAAACTTTAAGCACTCTGCACACCTACGATCCGCCGGGTACTTTCTAGTCGTGCCGTCCTGAGTAACCCTTTAGCAAAGCATTTGCTTCAAGATGATGCTCTGCACGAGATTCCGGGCATTTGCTAGTCGTGTATCACTTGCGCAAAGCCTTTGCTTTAAACAGCATGAACTGTCGGGTATTTTCTAGTCGTGCTTTCCCGAGCATCTAGCGTCCTTCGCTCAGCCTTTAATTGGTGCAGCTCGCCATGGACTTCAGGGCATTTCCCAGTCGTGCACTCCCGAGCACAGTCACTTTTTATTCATAACACATATTTTTTCACAAATTATTCATTGATATTTCCCTACTAATTTGATGCCATTAAATGTGACAGCTGTAAAGTGTTGGCGATTGTCCAAACTCATATTGACCAGAACAAACATTGAAGTCATAAATAAAAAGCGAATTAAAACAAATAAAACATAGTTGTTAATGTGCTGTCGTCCGGTCAGTTTGTTTAATTTTGCAGTAAATTAAAAGCGGAAAGATAACAAAAAAAAAAAAAAAACAATTAATGAATTCAACAATTTCATAATTTGTTGACATGCTCAAAGACAACTTCAAAGGGATTGCCTTTCATGAACTTGAATTGAATATTATTTACAGATAAATATTTGTGAGCTAAAAGCCAATTGGTTTCAATTAAAGAGCAACAGGACATAGTTAAACTCGGTTCAAAGCGAAGGAGCAAAAAGGATTAAGTCTAAAGAAAATTCAGATGCGAAATTAATCTCGCATGGAAACCTTTAAAAATCAGCAAAGTTTGGGCTAAAGTTGGGGCAGTCTAACTTTGAGGGTTTCATGAAATTTTAGTCAAGAACTTTTATGAGCTTTGCATAATTTTTACAGCTGAATTTCATGGAGGGTAATATCTAAATTGAATGAAATATAAATATTTCTTAACAACAAAAAAAAAGCTAAAAAATTAATTTTAAATTTTATCATAAATTTAGAAAGTAAATAGAAAAGATCATAATCAGAGAAATATAATTATGATTGGCCAAACGCCCTTGAATGTGACACTTAATCAGATTAAGTCATTCGGCATTTATTCTTTATATAAATTTGAATAAGAGTTACTCTTTCGAAACGTCTTCACTGAGCTCAGGCTCGACTAGACGCGCACACAGAGAGCGTTTTAATCTATTGTAATCCGATTGAAGGCATCAATTGCTCGCACAGCTGCTGATTAAGTCGGCTTTGGATTTGCCTGGTTTATAATGCTCAAATGCGCTTCCTCAAGCCTCGGTAATTATCTAAGCATATTAATATAGCTGTTTACTTGTGTGCTGGTCGGCCGGCCGGCCAGCTGCTGTCACTTTTTGCAAGGGTTAGCCTCGCCCCAGCCCAAGCTGCATAGTAATTATAGCTATTTTCACTTGACCTCACAATTTGCACGCAATTTGCAGAGCAGACATATTCCACATTCGTCAAATGTATTTCAATTATTAATTGAGGCAATGAGAGAGAGAGAGAGAGAGACAGAGAGAGGGAGAGGGAAAGAGACAGTCATGTGTTTGCCTAGGCAACGGAATTGGCTTTGCCCGAGAAACTAACAGAGTTTGGCAGGTTGCGCCAGCGGTGAGCCGGGTCGCCAAGTGTTTGCAGGAGCCAAACTTCAGCTCTAAGCACTTGACATTTCACGCTTCATTGCAATATCAATGGCAATGTCAATCGAGTCCACAAATTCCCAATGCCCACGGTGGCTATTTACTTATTTTTGGTTTCGGCTTGGGACTCTGAGCAGATTCTTGATTAAACATTTGTGTTATGATATAAATACATCTCGCTCTGTCTCTCTGGGTGTGTGCTTAGTGTAGGTGTACTTACAATTCGCTTTGATTGCTATTTACCGCCTGACTGCATCCTTTTAGCCTTGCAGTTTTGATCCTTTAATAGAATATTTAATTTTAATTACAAACATTTGATTTCCCACTTCAGCCAGCGCTGTCAGCGACGCTACTCTATGGCAACCAACCGACAGATAGAGTGTGTGAAGGGCAGGGCGGGAGGGGGTGGGTGAGGGGCAGAGCATGTGACTTTAAAAATGCATGACATATGTCGCTCTCGCCATATACAGAAGTTGCGCTGAATGGCAGGCGAATTGAATGCGTGTCTGGCTGAATGCAGGCGTAAGCCCGCCCAAGTTGTGGAACTAAGCGCGACGGCGACGCCGAGACGACAAGACCAAGTACTATATACGCTTTTGTTAATGCCCAGACTGGAGCGCTGACAGCGTCTTGAGTCCTTGCAACGAGGGTCTCCTTACAGCGCTGAGAGGGCACGCACTACGCAGACAACATTTAAAGCAATTTCCTATTATAATTCGCAATCGGTTTACGGTTGAAAAAGCAATTTAAGATGCCTCCTAGCCAAATGAAGTAGAAATTCGTCTATCTCAATGAATTTCTCGATGTGTGCTATCGATGGGTGCTCTCGATATGTGTCTATCGACAGCTGCCATGGCTTCACAGTTGCTAAGTTACAGCTGACGATATTTGCTATTTGTCGATGGGTGTCTATCGATAAATCGATTATACGTTTATTGAACGTGCATACATATTAATATGTGTCTTTCGATAACTTTTGAGAACAGTTTTGATCTCAATATGTACTTATCGATAACAATTTTCACATTCCTGCGAGTGTGTAAGCAATGTGTACCTATCGATAACAAATATTTCAGTTGATTTAATGTATAAGAAATATATATATCTATCGATAACTTTAGTATTCATCAAGAGCATCAATATTTATTGATCGATAACTTGTTTCAATTTAAAAAGAATGTGTAAGATATGTGTATCGATATATCTACTGATACCGATATGCATATCGATAATCCATACCTTAAAGCTAGCTACCCCATACCTCCAATAGCCCACATATTGAACTCCATTGAGCGACCCTCGCGTAATATGAGAATGATGTGCCACATGCAGCTGGCAGATGCAGCGCTGGCTGGCTGCCTTCTATGCTTATTTGCGGATGCTCGCATGTTGCACTTTATGTGCCTTGCCTGTGGGATGATGAGCTCTGCGTATGTTGACTGAGCAAAAGCAGCAGCAGCAGAGACGAGAGCTTAGGGCTGGTCCTACATAAAGGACTATTCAATCCTTTGCCGTGCTGCAGCGATTGAAGAGTCATAGCAATGACCTTAGATGTACTGTAGCCAAGGGAAAATACCAAAGAAAACAGCATAGCATGAAGTATAAAATATGTAAAATATGAAAAACATCTCTAATAATGATTCCTCTTCTCCTTCTTTCCCCATTGCTCTCTTTGCAGGTGAGTAGACGTATGCGTCTTTGGCATTTTCAATTCCCAAACATCAGTTCGATGTGCACATGTAGCTCCCGCCCCTTTGATGTGTATGTATAGTGGGTAAGTAGTCAAACAGAACGGGGATGGGTATTAAAGTCATCCGATAAAACACACACACACCCGCAGTGGCACACCTGTGCACCACCAGTCACATTGACAGCCCATCGATTTTGCAGTCAAAGTCGGAAGTTAAAGTTTGAATACGATACTTCTCACACTCGGCTCGATTCTTTTGCGCTAAGTTCGGCGTTTGCCGGTCGCGTTCCATTTGTCAATGTGGAGCACGTACTCAATCTTCTGGCTTGTCAAACTTCCCAATGTTTGCAGCCAAAATATCAAAAAGAAAGAACAAAAATCTATATAAATAAATGGGAATTTTGTTTGATGTTTCCCTCAATTGTGGGCGGCTGCAGTTGCTTATGTGACTGCCGCTGCTGCTGCTGCTGCTGCTAGTGACGGCTTCTGGGTTTAGCAAATGTCAGCTTGTCTTGTATATTGATATACAAGTATGTTATATACATTTGTATACACACACACTCCTCACACACACACGCATTATGCCACATATAGCTACTTACTAAAATAGATTCGAATTGAGGGTTTGTGAGCCGCTGTGCAACACGTGCTGCTCGTATAACATGGCAAACACCACTGGTAACGTACAGTTATCGATTTGTTATCGATAGGCATTGGCTGTCAGCGCGTATTGAGTTACTTTTGTGCGCTGGAACAGAGTGCAATTTGAATTGAAGCAAGCATAGTGGGTGAGAGCTCCACTCCCAGTCCGGCTGGATTTTCTTACAGCTGAATTTATCATTGGGATGTGCATGATAAACTGCATGGTAAAAATATTGCTTAGAAATAGGCATCAAATTCTATTATATATCGACAAAAGCTGTCTAGCCTTAGCTCAACTAACTAGATTGTAAATTTTACCAGCCACATTTACCATGAGGTCGAGAATGATAAAAATGTTTTAAAGAACTTATCAATCGTGATAATAGGAGCCACACTTAAAGGCACTTAACTAACTAGATTTTAAATGTTGCCAGCAGCATTTACAATGCAGTGGCTCATTGTAAACTCAATGGCAAAACTCTAAAAGCTGACAATATATTAAAATATGAGCGAAGTACTTAAAAATTCCGGTAGTGTATGAAATGCTGTTGTTGCGCTGTGGCGTTGTGCGTGCTCGTGTCACGGGCACTGCGGAAATAGTATTAAATTCATATGATTCTATTAGTAAAACAAACAAAAGCAAAAGCACATGCACATGCACACACTCTCTTAACATACCAGGACACGCACACACACACACACACACACACACACTCATACAGTTATATATTTATACATGTGTAGAGAGAGTATTGTGTATACATATCCAGCCACTCACGTACCTCTTGAGCTCTTACTCAGCATCGTTTGCTCGACTCTCTGTGCCATAACGAAATTACGAACTTCCTAACTAAACAAGTTGGCAATACATAATAATGCACACAGTCCACAGCCAAGAATGGGGGCCGTGTGGAGTGGGCTGGCTGGGACAGACGCGACTGTTCGCCCATATGGGATGGCCGGCGTAAGCCGAGTCCAGGAGGACTTTTTTTATTCACAGCTGGACAGCAGAGACGTCAGTCGTTCCATTTGACTGATGTGTATGGTCACTAGCTAACTCTCCCTCTCCCTCTCCCTCTCTCCCCCTCTTCCCCTCTCTCTCTTTAGCTCTGTGCAAACAAGGTTTGCTACCCCATGGCATTTGCAATGCTTTTTACAGCCCGGCTGCTCTAATAATTCAAATACACAATAAATAAACGTGCATTGGACTGCATCAGCTCCAAATGGAATACTGAGCACTTAGGCTCAGCTCCTGAGTCGTTTGCGAATCGAATGCGAATGCGAATGCGAATGCCAAAGGAACTGCGTTAACAACGAATATTCGCATAGGTCAGAGCACTACAAAAGTTGAGCCGCATAAGCCTAACTGTGAGTGGCACTGAGTCTTGTGCGTGCGGAGGAATATATTGCTAATTGCGTATCGAATGGGTACTTTCAAGTGCTCTACGAGCACTCATTGACAGCTCATTCAGTGTGAATAGGTTTCGAAGGGTTTAATATTGCATAAGTACTCTATATGTATGTGAATATAGGGCTATATATTCAGATTACATAGGTATCGTAGAGATTATTAAGTTGAAAGAGGGTAAAAAGACTTCATTAGGTCCATTGACTGCCCAGGCAAATTGACAAATTTTTTATCAAGTACCTATGGTGCTCTATATACATATATCTCTCATTTGATATATACGCTTAGCAAGAGCAGTGTAAACCTACTCTACGTACTAATATCCATTATTTAATTATACCACGACTCGTGTTTAATTGTATAAAATTGATTTTTAATCGCTTGCAAAGTTCTTCTATATTTATAGATATTTTTATATCTAGAAATATACTCTATAGAAATACGAGCTTTACCTATATATATATATTATAAATATTTGACATAACTGCGCTAGAGTCATATATTTTACTGTTATTAATACTAAGAATAATACCAATCATCACATTCCACTGTAACGCCTCTATGAGTTCTTCCGGGCGCTCCCGACTACATCTTTGCTTCCTTTTCTATCAGGCTCTCATTGCCTGTATTCCAGAATACGCTATATATACTTACCTATGTCAATCTATAATATGAAATCTTATTTTTCATATCATACATTCTCTTTAGCTCTGCTCGTGTAATCACTTGTGATGGCTATTATTATGGCAATTACTTTCAACTTTTTGGTACATAATTTATCATGAGAACATCTGCATCTGGTTGTTCTCAGTGCTCTAGTTTCCCATTTGCCAACGCGCCCATTTGCCGTGCCCCGCCGGTTGGCCACCTCCCATTTCCCATTTCCCATTTCCCATTTTCAATTTTCCTTCGTCAGCTTTCAATATTTGTTGTTGCTCTTGCTGTTGTCGTCGTGTGTTTTTGCGCTGGGTTTATCAATTTGTTATTCGGTAAACCTTTTAGCCGGGACATGTGCACAAATTTCCATTGTTTGGCTGTCGTAATTCAAAATTGATAAACGAAATACCGTTTTACCGATTTACCGTTGCACAGTGCCATGTCGACCCCAAAAAGTCAAAATAATTATACTCAATGTAAGCCGAATGCTCGAAGAGTGTTGCATTTTACATGAATGTCTATTAAGATGACATTAACCCAGTTACCAACTTTTAATGGCGAAAACTTTTCCTTGTTTTCTTCTCTTTTCAACTTAAATTGACGAAATCACATTGTTGTAATGAAATTTCGTAGGCGAACTTTTGTTGTACGCTCACTTGGCCTGATTGACTGATTCGCATTCCATGTTCACTTTTTATTTACCCAACATTGTGGTTGGTTGCTGTAAATGGGAAATCGGGGCATAATGGAGTTCCTGTAACACTCTTTAGGGAAATTGGAAAATTGGAAAACTTCTTAGTTTCAACTTTTGCCAACATTTGGAGATTTCGATCTGAAATGGCTGCAATACTTTTTAGGGCTTTACTTAACTGAAAGTTTTCTCTGATCTCTTAGTATCTTCTGCCTTTTTCAGAAAATTTTTGGCATACTTTTTAGGGAAATTTTTTATTTCATGTCCTTAAAGATTCCCATCAGCTATACTATGGATCTGTTGCAGCATTATATCTGCTTCTGTTTAAATTAAGGGTTCTCCTGATCCTCTGATATCTCATTTCGTCTTTAGTCTAATACCTCTCAATGCTCTCCAGCTTCACAAGAACTCAGCTTAGAAAAAACAATTTTGTTGTTGAGTATTTTTCATAGTATTTTTAAAATACTTTTTAGGAAATTTTTAAAATTTCATATGAAATTTATGGCAATATTAGAAAGTTCGATCTGAAGTAGCTGATAAAGGCATCTGTTTTATGTTTTCGTTCAGATTTCCGTGAGCTAATGGTATTTTCTACCATTTCAGAGTATTTTTTTAATACTTTTTGGTATATTTCAGTTTCATGTCTTTAGTTTTCTGTGAGCTTCACACATTATATGCCCGTTCAGACCTTAAGTCTCAGGCGTCGCTCGCTTCTCCACCTTCACTTGATTTCGCCTTTAGTTCAATTTTTGCTTCTGCTTAATTCGCTTAATTTTGAAAAATAATTATCTTTTATCTTGCCTTGAGCTCGCTCGATTGTCGCATGTTCAATATTTTAATTGCATGCGGGCTAATTAATTAATTGAAGTGAAATGAGCAATTGTTGCCGCTGCCTTTGCCGCTGCCTTTGGCTCTGGCTTTGCCTTTCCTTTTGTTGTTGTTGCTTTTCAGCAATTTGTTTCGTTTCATCGTTCGATTTGCTTATGCTGCAATTTTCATTGTATTTATCCTTGTCCCGACATTAAGTTTGGGGCGCGCCTGCTGCACTGGTCGCTGGGGGCGTGGTCGAGGGCCCGAGGGCCCAGCAGCACATGTGCCACGCCAACAGCAGCAACAGCAACAATGGGCATAGCCTGGCTAACTGGCTGCCTTTGGCTGGTGTCTCAGCTGTGACACAACCTTGAGTCACGACGGAAAAAAAACATATAGAGAACACCCACTTGCCACACACACACGCACACACACACTGAGAGAGACACACATACTCAAGGCTTGCATGTAAATTTTATATGCCTGCTCTGCATGCGCCTTCGGGTGGTTATTGATTTTTGTTGCTTTTCATGCCATTTTTTTTGCCTCAACCTCAACCTCTGCCTTCTGCTGCTGCTTCGTCCCTTTGTTGTTGTTGTTGTTGTTGTTGGGCGCGCGCTTAAGCATTATTATTATAATAAAATCAAACAATAACAACAAACAGTCTAGCTGCATACCCTATGCATGGCTGCAGAGTGCCTTTGGCTTGCCTATCGCTAGAGTCTATGGTGTGTTATCGATAGTTATCGATATTTATGGCATGCATGGCTGGTTGCAGTGATATAAGAAGAGCATACAACGCAGCTGACATTGTTTTGAATGCTAAAAGTGAAAAGTATATTGATTTTATATCGATATTTATCGATTTTGGCGGGCAATATCGTATTGATATATGCATGATAATCTTCATGCAGCATGAGCTATATAAAGCCATCTATTATACTTTATAATGTAGCTCTCAAAGTCTATATGTATAGGGTATATCTATATGAATAGACTCTCAATTGCTGGAGACTCTTTGTAAATTAAACTTGGCTTTCATGTCTCGAACATGTGTCTACCAGCCACACACACACACACACACTCACCTTATCTCTGCTTCGTCCTCTGCCTACCTCGGCCTCGCTCCCTCCCTCCGCGCCGGCTGACCCTCTGTCATTTATTACATATTTGTATTAATTTAGTTAAAGCTGCAGCAGCAGCAGCAGCAGCCGCCGCCTCGATCCATGGCTGCCAGGGTTATGGGCCAGGCAGCTCATTAAAGCGGTCGTGCCTGGGCGCGCGTACAACTTGTAATTTCAATAACTTAGTTTGCCAGTGGCCGCATGTGGACGACGCTGAGGCGAGAGTCGAGAGTTGAGAGTCGCTTTATCGCACTGCCAGCCTCGAGGTCCTCTGCCGTGTAGTTTGCCTCGTTTTGCTCCAATTTTCAAAGCATTATGCTTATGAGAATTTATGTTATGGCCAGACATGTGTGCACACGCACACGCACACACACAGAGAGAGACACACACACATAGACACATGCCTGCTGGCATGTCCTGTCTGCCCGGCTGCCTCTTACACTCGCCCCATCCTGCGGCCTAGTTTCGCCGCAGCTTCGCGCGCTTCTGCAATTAGTTGAGCATGATATAAATGTTGCCCTGTTTTGCTATGCTGCCATGAATTGCCTTTGCACTTTTACCAGCTCATTTGCCGCGATTTACCTATCTACTCACGCACACCCACACCCACACCCATACACACACACACACACACACACACATGCAGCTGGCAGCTAATGAAGTCGCCAAGATTGCCCACAACTTTGTTTGGCTGCCATTGCTGCTGCCAGCGCATATACAAGATAAGAATAAGTAAGAGTTCTCTCGTCGACTCCTTTCGACTAGTATATACTCTGCTTGCAGGCTGCCTGCCTGAAGGGTACAGGACCTGATATGTGTAGCTTATGCGTATATGGACAGACAGACAGTAGAGCTGGCTGGACTGGACTGTTGATGCTGCTAGGCATATGATATGCATCCGTCTATGTGTTACCTACATTTCGACGTGAATATAATACCCTGTTTATATATTTTCAATGGACTTAGGATAGGGCTTAGCCAATAGAATCCTCTAACGAAGAGTTAATACTCTGCTTAAATGTATTTGCTATGCAAGGTCGCTACAGTTGTGTTCATGAAAGAAGTAACTTTTCGGTTGAGGAGTAAAAATATAAAAATTATTAAAATAAATGTTTAAAAATATAAATAAAATCTAAATTAATCTAAATAGATTAAAAAAAAAACATATAAATAAAATTGAATAATATATTTATTATAATATATTATATTATTATAATAGACATAACATATAAATAAATTTAAAAAATATAAAATAAATTTAAATCAATAAAAATATATATAAATAAATTAAATATTTTATAAATAAATTAAAATCTTTTTATATATAATTATACCATCGCATAACTCCAACAACTATATCTTGTCTCTCTTCCAATTAGTCTTGCCATGTAACACTTTTGCCGTCGCTGCAGCCTTTTTCCTATGTCAGTGCATGGCCATGGCCTCGTTAAGCTTAATTAGCCATGGTTAGGGTATGCGCACGCCGTACCGTAGTGCACTTAATTAATTATGTGATTTGTAGTCCTATCTCTTGCGGCAGATACATTAACCAAACCAATTGTTCTACCTGTGCCGTCTATCTGACCATGCAGCGTCTGCTCTATTCTATTCAGCTGTCCTGCATTGCTACTGTGTGCTGTCCGTTGTCCGTTGTCCGTTGTCTGTTGTCTGCTGTCTGTTGTCTAGCTGCAAGTCGACAACAATAAGTTTTCAGCTGATTTCCAATATGGCCCGCTGGGCATACAAATGTTTATCTTGTTGCTTCCTTGTTACTTGGCTGTGTTCGATTGATTTCAAGCCAAAGTCAAGGATGAAATTGAGCTCTGCATAATTAAACTGAAAACTTTGTTTGCCCCATGCTAATGATACTCATTCAATTCATTTTCCATAGCATTAATAGATCCTCTGAGCAATCTGCGCACTCCTTTTGACAGCTGACAAATTGTGGCTAATTAGAGTGGGGCTTTAAGGCATACAGCCGAAAATGTATTAAAACCGCTTTAAAACAGTTAATGGCCTGTGGCAATTAGCTGTAAACAGTTCGTTAGCGAATATTAAAGCTTTCTTAGAGCTTCTTGAATAATTTAAAGCAATAGGCATGTGCTTTAAAAGCTGTTTTAACAAAGCTTTTGTCAATTTGATAGATTTATATAGTTTTGTTAATATTCGTTTGTTAATATAAGTAAGCTTTAAGCTGCTGTTTAGCTTGAATAATGCTTTCAACAGCTTTGATAGAGCTTTTGGGCATAGTAATGCAGTGCATAAGCACATTGAAAGCTTTAGGTATAACATTAATGGCAAATATAATATATAAAAAATTGATTATAAACTTTAATGTTTTGAAAGCTTTTGTTTAACAGTAGAATAACTAAAAGCTACTCCAATGAGCTTTTGCTTGGATTAATACCTGAAAAATTGCAATAACAAATGATTGCTTACATTTCAACTAACATTTACTGTCAGCTTGAAAACCATTCAAATTTAATGCAGTCCGTTTTTATGACTGCTCTTCAATTATCGAGTCCATGTGCTATAAATACTTAGTCCAGAAATATATATACATATGTAGCATAATTGACCCAGTTGAGAGGGGAGCTTACACTCGGCTGCACTTTCACTTGGCTCTGCTAACACATAGAGTGATGGCTTCATTGATATTTAATATGTCTGCGCTTACACTTCAGGAGAAGAGAGAAAACCAAATAAAAATAAAAACAATAAATAAACACTTAAGTATTCAAATGAATTTAATAAACGGAAACTTCAGCCGAGGCGAATGGGAGGCGGGAGGTGAGAAATGAAATTGAAATCAAATTGAAATGGAAATTGAAATTGAAATTGAGTTCATTTATTCATTTTTGTTGGGATTCATCTTGCACAAACAACTGAAGCTTCAAGTTCAGTTGTCATGGCTGCTAAAACTCATCTCTCAAACTTTGCGACTTTCTTCCGCTGAGTTGCGAAACCTTTTTCCTTTGCCGCCGCGCTCGTATTACCCACTCGCATGGCCTTCTGTGTCAAAGGTATTTCAATTTTGTGATTATGCGCGCGACACTTGAATAGCTGCGGAACCAGCTGAAGCTGTTGATGTTAGTATGCTGCCCCCTCTCACTCGCTTGAGTGATGCTTTCGTTGTGAAATAGTAGACGATAATTGATATCTGAGACTTCTTTGTTTAGGCTCATTATTTGTATTGATTAAACTGAAGCTGTGTATTTCTATGAGCTGAGAGCCCGTTAGTTGAAGCTTGTCAAAGCTGAACTATGATCTACAGAATGTCAGCTTAGATGAGAGCGGGTTTCCTTGCCCTGTCAGCCTACCCTTGTATCCAGAGCTCCTCCTTTTAACGCCCGACCCATCCTTAAGCTTAAACTACTTGATATATATTTTTATCATAAACTTACGTCTAAAGTTTTCTCTAAGGAGCTTAACTTCGACATGAAATGCTAATGCAACGAGCTCTAATGCTTGCAGCTTGAATTTCCTCACTCCCAGCGCAAGATCCACAACATCTTCATTATTTCTCTTAAGGAGGAGTCTAAGCGTCTGGCTTAGCATTTGCCTATGTTATGCTTTATTCATTCATTAATGGAGTCTGCTGAGAATGATTCAAAAACAAGTTAAAAACAAAAGAAAATAAGTTATAGATGAGCGAGACATGATTAACAAATTTGCTAGCATGCTGAAGGCGAACGCACACACAGGCACAGCAGCAGCTGCTGGGGTAGTTCGTTTTTTTTTTTTTTTTTTGCCAACATAATCATCTACAGCTAAGCTGCCCAAAAAAATGGCAGTGGGAGAGGCAGAGGCGGAGGCAGCGGAAGAGCGGGAAAAATTTGTTTTTCTGTTTTGGGGAAGCGTCGAAATTTATGCAAAGCACAGCAAAAGCAAAAAAAATAGAAGAGGGAAAAAAGACAAAGTACATAGCGAGAGTGTGCTGGGCGACAGCGGGGCCGGGCCGGGGCGGGGCGGCGCTGAGTGGGGTGCGCTACTATTTTGGGGGTTGGGGTGTGGGCTGGTAGGTGTGGCTGTTGTTTGGCATTCCTGTGTGCGGCAAATGCTGCAAAAATAGAGGCGAAAGAAATTGTTGAAAATCTTGCATAAATTGCGTGACGCATAAAAGTATGCAATAAAAATCACAACAAACATGTGCGTAAAAAGCAAAACCTCGCGACGCCCACCAGCCCACCAGCCCACAGCACTGGCAGTGGCAGTGGCAAGTCTAGGTCTAGGTGTTGCTCGTCCACCTGTTCAACTTGGCCCCGTGCGATAAATGGCAAAGACAGCGACAGCGGCGCATAGCGTCACGCGCCAAAACTTTAAAAACTATGCAACACTGAGCCTCCGCCCCCTACCACTGAGCCGCCTCCGTCTCTCCCTCTCTCGCTCTCTCTCCATTCATCCCTCTGTTGAGGTAACTGCTACCGTGACGCAGCTCTTTGGGGCGTTTTGTCACGCCCACGTGCGATGCCATGCTTTAGTGAAGCTGCAAAGCTTTTAATTAAGGCATTTGCATTTTATATCAGACAGACACTCGCTCACGCTTACACAGACATATATATATATATATATATACATATAGACGCCAAAGTGGAGAGAGCTGACAGGTAGCTCTGCGAGTATTTCGGCCACAAGCGCGCCGCAAGTTATGCAACAAAAATGCGCTCGTCGCCGCCAGCCGTCGGCCACCCCCTCCGCTCGCCCACAGCCAGCAGCTGCTGCATACCTTGCGGCCAAGAGATTTCACTCACAACGTCAGCAGCCAGCAGGCAGCCAGCTGCTTTACTATTGTTGCTCCACAGCCACCCCCAGGCCCCAGCCCCCTCCTCATCCTGTTTTTTACCCAGTTAATATAAAAATTTCAACAGTCATTGTAAGGGTATATGCAATTGTCTTGTGGACTATTATATGTAGTATATCTCATTTAAAAGTCATCTGTACTACGTTATTCTATATTAGATATACGATATTCGGATGAATTAGTTAGCTAAGAAACTCTTTCATATGTCAACTTAAACTTATGCCTGATCGTAAAGCGACATTTGATATACGATATTCAATATTCAATATTTGATTTACGCTAATAAATTCTGCTCTATGCCAATACGAGCTTATGTTTGATCGTAAAACGATATTCGATATACGATATTCAATATTCAATATTCGATTTACGCTAATAAATTCTGCTCTATGCCAATACGAGCTTATGTTTGATCGAAAAACGATATTCGATATTCAATATTCAATATTCGATTTACGATAATAAACTCTGCTCTATGCCAATACGAGCTTATGTTTGATCGTAAAACGATATTCGATATACGATATTCAATATTCAATATTTGATTTACGATAATACACTCTGTTCTATGCCAATACGAGCTTATGTTTGATCAATAAACGATATTCGATATACGATATTCATAAGTATCGAGCTCAAGCAAGTTTGAGTTGCTTCAGTAAGCAATGCCAATATAAGCTTATATTTTATCGTAATACGATATTCGATCTACGATACTTTATACTTGCATGAGTTGCTTAATCTAGAAGTTAAAAATCATTATCAATGTAAACTTCTGCTTGCTAACAATACGATATTCGACTCCCACTCTCTCCCTTATCTACACTCTAACCGACACTCGATCGTAATACGATATGCCAGTCCCACTCGTTCTCTCTCTCTCACTCTTTCTCTTTCTAATCTATACGCTTGCTCGCAATACGATATTCGTCAAGCTACTCTGCAGAGTCTTGAATACTTATTCTCTATAATTTCCGCTCACTACAGGGCATACGATATTCGCGCAGGCAGAGCTAAACACATGCCAGCACGATTTTTCTCTTGAATTCTTTTTTTTTTGTGTGTTCCGAAGCGGCGTGCGCTTTTGTGTTTTAATTGATTTTGGCGCTCTGTAGGTGTGTGTGTGTGAGTGAGTGAGTGAGTGTGTGTGAGTGAGTGTGTGTAAGTGTGCTAATTTTATGATTTGAATAGTTGGACAAGTGAGTGTGCGGGTCTCTCTCTCTCTCTGTATGTGTGTGTTTGTGGGCGTGGGCGTGGGTGCCTGAATGTGTGCAATTAAGTGAAAAGTGCACACAGCAATGAAGTAGCGGAAAATGCAATTGTATTTGCGAAACGTGTTATGTGATGCTGTTTAATGGCGGATGTGAGGGCTGCGGGCGGCGGGCTGCGGGCTGCATTAGGGTTGGTAAATGTATGATAAGCAGTTGCCTACCCAGGGGCCAGCACGTAATCAGCAATGATAATGCATATATTACACGCACGATAAGCGTGACGAGGGCCAAAAAAGAAAAGTTCAATCAATAGAAATTGCGCTGAAAGCGAACCGAAGTCAGCTTTAATGTGTGTGAAATAGTTCCACAAAATATAAAGGAAGAGCCAGAGAGGGAGAGAAAGAAGTGGATGGAGAAGTATTTAAAGGAGTATGAATAGCGATATGTGGAAGAGCATTCGAGTGAGAAATGAACACGCTTTCATAGGGATATATAGAACTAGATATAGGGGTATGCATGGGAGTAGACATAGGAGTAGATAAAGGAGTGTGTGTTGGGGTATAGATAGGAGGAGATATATGAGAAGATAGAGTAGATAATATAGTAGAAGGTATATGAGAAGATACAGTAGTAGAAATAGTAGTAGATATATGAGAAGATACAGTAGTAGAAATAATAGAAGGTATATGAGAAGATACAGTAGATATAGTAGTATATATATGAGAAGATACAGTAGTGGAAATAGTAGTAGATATATGAGAAGATACAGTAGTAGATATATAGTAGTATGCATAGTGTATATATAGGACTATGTATAGGAATAGCTTAAGAGCACAAATGAATGGATGCAGGGGGAGATATAGTAGTAGATAAAACAGTATATATATATATATATTGGAGAAGCGAGCTATATGAACACATTTAGGAGTATATATAGTAGTATATATAGCAACTTTATATCGAAGGCTTTAAAATCTGCAGACTTTGAACAATGATTGGAATAAATTTGCAAAGTTTTGTGAAAATTTGTTTAATTTGAAACATTTGCTTTGCATTTTGCACTCATGCCACTGCATGATTGAATTGTTTTACTAATTACGTACATATTATCAGCTTCATTAACTGTAATTACCCGCAATTACTTCATTCACTTCGATATCTGAGCCGATGTGCGCTGTGAAATGCTGCAAAACGTTTCATTGAACGACGATTCAATTGACAAAATCGAATCAATTGAGCTCAGAGCTCGTGTGAATTCTCTCTCCGTCTGTCTCTCTCTCTCTCTCTCTCTCTCTGTCTCGCTCTACTTCTCTCTTTCTTGCACTTGCATTTTTGGCAGCTACTTTAAATGCCAGCCTAAAAGTAGGCAACATAAAATTTGTTTGTATTTCATGTGCATATATGTGTGTGTGTGTGGTGTATGTGTTGCTTGTTTGGATGTGTATTTGATACATGTGCATATTTAACTTAAGCAAAGCCATGTGCATATGCCTGTCAGGCCGTTCGGGCGCTGCTGTTGTCATCGCCTCTGTTGACGAAGTTCAGGTGACAGACGTTAACTGTCGACTTTGCTGTTTGTTGTGCTCAATTCTAGTTGCCTCATTTGTATAGTATCACCACTCACACACACATGCACACTGAGGCCCACACACACATGCACACACACACATGCACAGCTGGAGCACACGGCATCTAACTTAATTGCAACTGTCTGGCCGGAATGTCGCGTGTGTTTATGCATATATGATATGCAAATATTGTGGTATCAGTATAGCCATCTACACACACACATAGCTAGACACACATGCGTATAAATTAAATTGCCTGCGTTTGGCTTGGCCCACCCAGCGGGAAACTGAGTGCATTCCATAGCTCGCATCGCAGCTAACTTAAAAGTCATAAATGGATTATTTATTTTGGTATTAATTGGCATTAATTTATTTTCAATTGAAAAGTCATCGAAAGATACGAATACATTTATATTTGGTGGTATTTAAATACCAGAAATACTTTAGATACTAAAAATACTATAAATGCTGTAAATACTTAAAGTACTATAAATACTATAAATACTATAAATACTATAAATACTATAAATACTATAAATGCTGTAAATACTATAAATACTGTAAATACTATAAATACTATAAATACTATAAATACTATAAATACTATAAATACTATAAATACTATATAAAAAATAATACCAAATATACATAAAATACTAGACCTACCATTTATATACTATAAACACTTAAACCATTAAATACTGTTATGGAAACCCAGATTTAGCATGAATATAACTATTTATAACTCTGATGAATAGTTATTCATCATCATGACTCTAATTTAGCATTAGTTTCCATGAATTGTTATCCATTTCATACCAAACTTTTGCACAGTTATGTACTGCTCGAGCCACCCGAACCTGCGCTCGCTCAGAGTTTTTTTGGGTAATGAGTTAATAAACTGAAATTTGTGTGCTCTGAAAGCTGCCAAATTGAGTTGCTAATGGGCGGAGTGCATTACACATATCTGTTCGCTCGTTGCTGCTAAATTCCTAAATAGAATTCCATTAGAAACAGTTTTAATTGAAGTTTTTAATTTATTTGGCTGGCCCTAACAGACACCTGAGACAGGTGGCACACGAAGTGGCTCGTAACTGGTTCTGGCATGCAGCTGGCTGCAGCTGGGTGCTGTGGATGCCAACAGACGCTGGCTGTTATATCTTGAACTTGTAGCTCGTAATTTTTGTTACCACTTTGTTGTTGGCTCACACACACACACACAGGCACACACACACACACGTAGACGAGGACGAACAACAACAATTTATGCAACACATTTGCTTAATTTATATTTATAACTTTGCCCCGCGCACACGGAGACTCGTGTTAACTCAGCTACTGCTCAGTTACGCCCTGCCACGCCCACGCCCACGCAGCCAGCCACAAACTTGAGCACACATGCTGTGTGTGTGCGTGTGTGTGTGTGTGTGAGTCTTTGGCATTTGCATAATCGCTGCCAATGAGCGCATGCAACTGGCAAACCGCCGGCCAAAAGCCTCCCACGGGAGCTGCTGCGATTTTCGCTCTCACTCTCCCTCAACGCCTTTGATATTTTATCTGCTCCCCTTTGCCACCCGCCCGCCCTCAGCCGTCTCGCTTTATTTACACATTTTTTGTGCGCTTCTTTTCCGCCATTATTCAGCATTTATAATTGCAGCTGTTTTGCGTTTGATTTAAATATTTACGACGCACACAAAGTGCAATTAGATGGCATCCATAAAATCGCAAAACCTTGCCAATGACTGACTGGCAGATACCCTGTGCATGAAATATTTTAAATATATTAGATCTATATCTAAATTTTCTATTTTTATTTAATTTGTTAATTTTTATAAATTAGTAAATATTTGTTTTGCCCTCCTCTGTCCCGCACTCAGCATACCCTGTAGTCGGCGCGCCTATTTAGCAGCCCATAAAAAAGTGCTTATATTTTCATTGTGGTCCATAGTTAATGTCGAGATAGCATTACAGATTCTGAACACAATTCCTGTCCTCTTGCATAATAATGAAGCTATTGTAATGTGCAAATTGGTTTAATTTTTTAAAATTAAAATTTTATTTTTAATTTATAGCCGAGCCTTGCGAATGGCCAATGTAAAATGCGCAAATATTTGAATAAGTTTCACAAATTATATTTAATTGTGTGCGCGCGTGTTTCAGCGGCGAACTTTGTTTCGCTTCGTGTTGCTGTTGTCATTCGAAGCAACTTGCCCCGGGCTGTGGACTCATGTTTCAGTCAAAGTTAACAACTAATTTGACAAGAAATTTGACTGACAGCCTTGCCACACTGTATCAAATTGAAATCATGGCTGAAAGTGCTAGGGACTGTGAAACTTAAGCAGTGTTGGAATCGGCGTTGCCAGATATTGTGTTGTTTGACAGCTGTGGCGTTGCCACCTATTGTAGTGTTAGAATTGGCTACTTTTCAAGATTTTACAGTTTTCAGACTAGTTTCTCTTAGACTTGGGGTTGCCAGATCAAGTTTAAGATCAAGTTGAGATGATTATCATGGACAGAGTTCTCATTCGGTTCGTTTCTGTGAATGCTCTTTGATTTGGGGCTGCCAGAGTTGGCGTTGCCAGACCTGGAGTTGCCAGACTTAATACTCCCCGACGTAGTGTTGGCTGATGCTGTGTATCCTGCTTAGCTGGTCAAGTGTCTCTTATCGTTTTCGTCGTCGCAATTTGCAGCCTTCAAAGGCCTTGCCGGACTTTCAGCTTAAATGCCAAGCGTTGCCAGACTTGCTAATCGTTCGCTAATCCATGGAGAAATGAACTGTAGCTAACGCACACACAGATCACTTGAGCTTTTAAGCCTGTCAACTGTCAGATGTGTTAATCCCATGCACGGCGTTGCCAGATTGGCCGCAGGCCAATGTCGCCCTCCACTCACAGCTCAGCTCAGGAGATTTGCATTGCAACTGAGCTGAGAGCCAACTGACATGAAATTCAGTTCACATTTGGACTAATCTAATTACGCTTTGCATTTCTATGAGCTTTAATTTAGCTCTCTCTATTTTTGCCGCCTTTTTTGTTGGGATTAAAAAAAGTTTTTGAAAATAAAGTGGATTCCGCTTGGGGATTGCGCTAAGCACGAGAATTCAGCACTTTTGCCGATTCGCGTCGGGCCAAATGGCAAAAGCAAAATTATTTTTGTTGTTGAGTGAACTGGACGGGACTTTAAAGAGCTGCTGCAGCTGCAGCTGCTGAATGCTGGGGCATTCGAATTGATTGTGTGGGGCTTGGCTGGGGTTTGGCTTTGGCTGGGACTCTGCTGGGGCTGGTGGAGCAGTCGCACTTTAAAAGCCAACCACAGCGTCAGGCACCGCAAGCCGGCTTCAATCCATTAGTCATTCGTGAATGGAGCCACGGATGGATTGAAATGGGGCAGCCCGAAGACTGGGGCGTGGGCCGCTTGCGGCGCCACTTGAGACGAAAACTTCAAAATGAAATTGCCGTTCGGCCGTACGTACCCATCGTTGTGGCTTTTGGCCGTTTGGCCGTTTGGCCGTTTGTTGTCCGTTTGTTGTTTGCTTTTTGTTTTTAATTTGCCTGCCCGTGTCCAGCCGACGCAGTGGCTCCATTTGTAGTTTGGCCGTCTCATTAGCTGCACATGCAAGTGGCTGCTGCAGCCAGCCGGGCTCTAATGATGCAAAGGAAGCTGCTGAAAGGGCTGAACCTATATATATATCTATATATATATATATATATATGTATATATATCTGCGTCTGCAAAATGTAATTACAGCAAATTGGTGCCACGCCCAGGCCGCGCCTCTGCTGCAATTGCAACTTTTGCACAATTTTCAACTTCAACTGATGCAATAAAGCGTTCGGCATATCAAAATTATATATATAAAGTATATATATATATATGTATATATATATGTATGTCTGAATATAAATATATATTTATTTATTTTTCCCTTTGCTGTTGCTCGTTTTTTTTTTTGCGTTTGTAAATAAACCACAAAGCGCAGTCATTGCCATACAATCGCCCCCAACTGTCCCCCAGCTGCCCCCAGCTGCCCCTATCTGGCATCGGCAACCTTTGTGCGAGGCTCGTTTTTCATTTTTGTAGTGCGGTCTTTTGGATTTATGCGCGCACTTGAATTTGCATTTGGTCAAACAAAACAGCGGCGACATGGCGCGACGCGAGCTGGGCATATACGACTAGCAGTTACCCTGGCAAGCAGCCAACAACACAGCAGGAGTGAAGCTCACGCGTATAATCTCGCCAGATAGCTCTTGCCATGCCTCTCTCTCTCTCTCTCTCTCTCTCTCTCTCTCTCTCTCTCTCTCTCTCTCTCTCTCTCTCTGCTGATAGAGAGAGCTTGCTGCTAGCTGAAGTTATTCTAAAAGTGAAATATTTCGAATGTTTCTTATGTAAAGCAAAGTCTTAAGTTTGGATTGAAGGCCTTTGACTTTTATAGTTCTTGAGTTATGCTCGAAAAACTTATGGAATGAGAATCGATAGAATGGAGCTGTTAATACCTAGTCTAAGGCTGAGCCAAAGATGGCTAGAGAAGAGAAGGGAATGCAGTTGGCTTCACTTAGTCTATGGCTCGAAGCATATATTGATATTGCACTCTTCTTCTCTGCTAGCATCATATACCCCACTAGGGCCTTTGGGTTCAAAGGGTGCAAGAATAACATAAATACACAGCTACAACAAAGCGTAAAACAAATTCGGAGCAAAACAAACACAAGTGAGAGCTTAACCGACTGCATAATACACGCTCTCAGCTATATTGATAGCACAAGCAAGCTAGATTAGATCAGGGAAGGGTATCAACTGTGAGCTAACGGTAATCTGACGGATGTGAGCCAATCTCAAACAAAACACTGTCGCTAACACTGCTGTAAGTTGTTGTAAGTGTCGTGCATATATTACCCAAAACCAATATACTCCGTTCACTTTGCTGAACGAGTATGAGTCACCTCAACTGCACCTGCTGTCCGTCCCGCGCTGCGTCAGTCAGATTAAGCGCGTGGTCTGTCAATTTTCCAGAGTTGCGCTTTAAAGCTAAAACCGTTTAAAGCGTCACACGTTGCGTATGATTAATATAAATGTTGCAAATTCCCTCACACACAGAGAGTGTGAGAGAGAGAGAGAGATAGAGCGAGAGAGAGACACACACAGACAGACAGTCAGACAGATAGTCTCTGAGAATATTTATTGCCCTTCAATTTGCAATGGCAGCGCCATGGCCAACTGCATTCGTGTGTCCCTCCATAAATGTCCAGCTGAAGTCCGGTTTGGCTTTGGCTTTGCTCGGTTGTTTGGTTAACCGCCAAAACCGATAATTGAATTCCATGGCATTTAAAAGGGCTGCCAACGGTTCGCATTTAATGGTAGAGCTCAAGAGCTAAACACTGAAGTGGATGCACTTGAAACGTTTCCGAGCTGTAGTGCCAGGGGCACGAACCAGAGAGAGAGAGAGAGAGCGAGATGGGGAGAGTGAATATAATAAATTAAGGAAAAAATTTAAATGCTGAGAAAATATTTAGAGTTTTACAGGTAGCATACATATAGCAGAGAGAGAGAGAGAGAGAGAGAAGGAAAAGAGACTCTGCAGCTCCACGTAATCCACTCTAGAGTGTGGGGCAAAAGTAATCACCCGATTTCTTGCTATATTGCATGATGTTTTGCCAGTAAATAAAAGCAGAATACAAAACAACCAACGACAAGCCTCGAATTGCTTCACTCCGCAAGAACGCGGAATACGCTGAATGAAGGCAGCTTTTCCGTGTCTATAAAGCTCTCGCCGCTGGCCAGCCAGATCGCCAGATTTAAGCGTTTCAGGCTTCCTTTTAAGGGGCTTACCTCAACAAGCCGCAGCCTGTTGAAGCGCTTAAGAAGAATATTCTGAATATTCTCGCCAGGAATGCGGAGCAGTTGTCGCCCGAAGCTCTCTGGCAAGAGTAATGGAAAGTGTGGCTGAAGCGAGGCAGCTTTTGAGGCCGCCACTGGGCTGATGTAATACTTTCGACTTTATGCAATCAACTCTAATGAGTTAATATAAGATTTTCTTAAAAAAAAAAGAATAAAATATAGCTAACTATAACCTTGGCCTTGGTCTAAGGCAATCGCAGTCTCAGTCTCAGACTTGCATAGCTCAAAACTTAATTGTTGCTCTCAGTTTTGGGAACAATATTTGTAAGTGAATGTAGAGAATAGTTAGAAGTGTTGTTTGAGCCATGTTTTGCTTGGTAACTTGTAGATAGCTGCCAAAATAAGAGCTGTGATCAGGCTCTAAGGCTGGCTACACTGCGAGTGCCTGAGGCTGGACACGTCAATGGATAAAGTTTTGATAGCTATAACTTGAAGCAGATTTCTAGTTTGAGAATCTTTATTATTTTCTGCATATATCCTATTAAACATAACATATATATGCACGTATATATTTGCTATAAACAAGTACAGTTATCATACAACTTTACTTCCTTACCTCACACTTCGAGTGCCTTAGCCTGAACAGCTCAATGGATAATACTTGGATAGCTATAACTTGAAGCAGATTTCTAGCTTGAGAATCTTTATTATTTTCTGGATATTTCCTTATAGATATATCACATATATGCACCTCTGTATATGCTTTAAGCAAGTACAGTCATCACACGCCTCGCCTAAAAAGCTTTCAATTCGAATTCCCAAAGTTTTGAATGCATTTAACTAATTTGTATTTTATAAATGATTTGATTATTTAGTTTCGACAACGACAGCAGCAGCTGGCTAAGCATTTAATGCGCTTCTACTATATATACTACATATATATATATGTATCTGGGCGTATATGGGCGTTTGTTCATATCTCTGTTTAATTTATGGACTATTCGTCGAGCCGCAGGACGTGTGCATTGGGCGTCCCGTGGCGGCCCGGCTTCGTGCGGCTGGGTCCATTGCTTGTCATTGGCAATTGGTTAGCTAATTTGCTGGCTGACTAAATGCGTATCGAGTGACCGACACCTGCTGACCCCTCGCTAAACCGCAGGACACAGGAGAGAGAGAGAGAGAGAGAGAGAGAGAGAGTCCAGCCCGCTGCGACTGGGAATTCGTTCTCTGTTTTTCGGTTTTCGACAGCGCTGCGAGTGGCATAAATATTTGATGCTCGCTTATGTGCGTTGCCCTCGAACTGCTCGAGCCTCTATCTCCCTCTCACTCTCCCTCTCGCTCTCCCTCTCCCTCTCTTTGTTCTCTGTTCTCTAGTAATTTGATTGCTTTTCATTGGCATTTGCGCCACATTTTTCAATTTGCGACCAAATCAAATGCAAATGCCAAACAAATCTCCATTTCTGACTACACTCGACTTCTTAATATATATATATATATATATGTATATATATATATATATCTGTGTGTACTTTGTATTATTTTTGGCCACTAATTAGATGGCGTTATTTGTAGCTGGATTTCCTTTTGGCCCTTCGTCTGCTTCTGATTGACATTTTGTGTGATTTAATTAAACCGCAAATTGGAATTTTTTTCTTGATTTATTTTTTTTTTTCTTTTGCATTTATTTATTTTTCTTTGTCATCTTATTTATGCATAATATTGACTGCCTGCTGCCTGCTGCTGTGCTCATTGGCCTGGCCTGCTACAGTGCGGCCCGCACGCCAGCTCCTGTGGGGCGGGGCAGGGGGAGGCGCGACGCTAATGCGTCTAATTGCATTTTGGGGCTCGTGATTTACTGCCGCGCCAGGCGAATTATTTTCACGCTCTTGCCACGTGTGCGTGTGTGTGTGTGTGTGTGTGTGTGTGTGTGTACTCTGGGCCATGCAGGCGCCCGCAGCTGCCGCATTTCGTCGCATATGAAAAATGTTTTTTGGCCTGTTTTAACGAAAAAGGAAAAAAGGGAAAATTCGTGTAAATTTTTATCAGCATTCGCGCAGGCAAATGGAACTTTGCGAATCGTACGAAGCAACCCACAAAAATGTCCCACAAGAATAGATATAGATATAGATATAGATATAGATATAGATATAGATATAGATATAGATATAGATATAGATATAGATATAGATATAGATATAGATATAGATATAGATATAGATATAGATATAGATAGATCAGATCTTATCTTACTGTTATCGTAGCTCAGCTTAAACTTTCCTCATCGCAGCCACTGAGCAGCTGAGGGCCAAATGCTATTTGTTGTTTCACTTGGCTTTTGCCTAATATATGTCTTAGCTAAGCACACATTAAGGATTAAAGTACTCAGATCTTGTATGCGTATTACTGCGATTAACTGTTGTATGTTGGCTGCATTATTTCTAATTAGTAAAGTTTTTGCGCGTTTCGCCTGCTGTTTCCCTTCCTGTGTGACGGGCTGCAAAAGTTTTCTCAATTCATGCCAAAGAGGCGGCAATCAAATCAAAAAAAAGTTGGAAACATATACGAGTTGATATGTATATATACGTATATCTTTATGTATATAGACTCGTATCTAGATAGAAACTAGAAGTAATTGCAACGCAATTGAAAGTCGCAAACACACACGTGATGGCCCCCCCTCTCCCCCTCTCTCACTCCCTGTGTGCCTAAATGGAAATGCCAAGCGACACATTTTGTATACAATGCCAAGTTAATGAGCCTGCCCTGGCTCCACCCCTAGCCTAACAGCTCTGCCCTGCTGCTTGCGAGTTTTTGCGTGCCTTCTGGCATCATTTGTCCGTCTCTCTTTCCCTCTCTCTCTCTCGCTCGCTCTCACTGTGTGTGTTTTGGCTTTAGCCTATTTCCCAGGCTTGTCATTTTCATGTTGTACAAGTTTGTGCAACAACTGGAAGCCAACAACTCGAGGCAGTTGCAACCCGAAACTCAAACAGAAAATCTGCAAAAAAAAAAAAAAAAAAAAAAATTTCAGGTGAATAGAAAAAAGTGGAAAGTGAAAAAAAAACTATTTTTAGCACGGCGAATATTGAATATCCTGAATATTTGACGGAATTCAATACCATTAGCGATCAAACAATCGTATCTAGGCAGTCGAAATAGTTCAGCAATGAACTAGTTCAGCTACACTAATGCTGGCAAAGCTGCGAAGGTGCTAAAAAAATATGCATTTCTGAAAGAGAACTAGAACATTTCATAGAACTAGTTCATTTTTGCTAAAGGAACGATATATGAAATATATAGCTATAGCTTTTTGGACAGCTCATTTGATTTCAGTTTACACTCGACTTACAATATAGATAGTTCATTCTGTGAACCAGACGACTGTAAAATGAATATACCCGCTTGAACAGCTTCATATTTCCTGGCCAAAGTTTTTACATTCGATTACCTTCCGTTAATAAGCCACCTAGTCAACTGTACCGTTAAGCAACCCTTGCAGAGCAACACCCTAACCCCCTCACACACACACACACAGCTCACCTGTTGTTGTAGAAAAGTGCTCTTCTCCCCCCTCTTCCTCTCCCCTCTCTCTCTCTCTCTCTCTCTCTCTCTCTCTCCATATTTCACTTAAATTTCGTTCCTTTGTGCTGGTAATTTTATGCTAATGGAGAACGTTTGCATGTGTTATCGATTGTGATTACATTAATTATCGATAACTACGTGACTCATCAACGCGTCGCGCGATTGAGTATTTAGTGTCGCCCGTTTGAGCGACATGCTCCATTTTGCAAATTATGTGAGAAGTTTGGCAACACGACCTAATTACTATGAAAAACTGTGAAGTGTGGCAACGCTGTTCAGCTAAGAGAATAAGGAACGACAGCTTGATTTAAATTGGTTTAATATTTCTCCTTTTGTTTTCCTCTCAAATATTCCCCAAATTTAGAAGCTGTTTCATTCCGAATTGATTCCCTGCAAAATAATTGCAAATTTTTGTTGATTTTCTTGTATTTTTCGCCATGTTTTTTGTCAGATGCTAGTTTAAAGGTAACAGACCATAAAATTGCGATACGCTTCGATGCACTTCACTTTGTTTATTCGCAAGGATGTCTAAAAATATATATATATTTATGTAAAATATATGTATGTATTACATGTATTACATGCATATAAATGCATAAATATGGTGCCATGCGAATGTTCCATTCCATTTTCCAGTACAACTATGTTTTTCCTATTATGTTCAGTTTGTATTGTATGCTTTTACGTATTGTTCTATTCCGTTTCGTTCCACCATGGTGCTACGTTTATTTTGAATAGAATGATTTCATGTTTCATTTTATCTTAATCCAGTCAATTACATAATCAACATTTTCTGTTCCATTCCACTTCGTTCCCTCAACTGTTTGTGCTTTCATTATATGCATATAAGACCATTCTCTTCTACACCATGTCCTTTCATATATATTCCATTATTTTTTTGAATCACTGTGTTTCATTCCATCGCGTTTCATCTTTCCAAACGCATCCTTTGATTCAATTATTCCTGTTTGTGCTCTTAAACTGTGTCCTATTTCACTCGATGCACTGTCATTGTGTTTCATTTCATTTCGTTCCCAGACGAGCTTCAATTTCATGTCGTGCAATTTCATGAATTTTGCATGTGTGCCATTTCGTTACATTCCATTTCGGTTCTAGTGTCTGAATAGCGTCGCTCTGTCTACTATCTAGCCGTCCGCTCCGCACTTCACTCGCTGTCGTTCTTTAATTGGAAATTGTTGCCCTATGAATGTGCGGCCGCAACAGGAGTTAGCGACCGCAGCGACAAGGAATAACAATTGATAGGGAAACGGGCCTGGCAGCTAGGCGGCTAGTGTGGCGCATTGTCCTGTGTTTCGGGGCCATTTCTCTAGCGACAGGGACAATAAATCTCACATACAATTTATTGACAATGCTTGGGGCGTTGAGCAAACAATGTCCTTCCGGCGCTCGGATGCAACAAAAGGATGTGCCAGCCATAACCCGCACAGCGAGAGGCACAAACAAATGTATATATATATATATATATATATATATATATATATAGAGACAGAGAGAGAGAGGGGGATGAGAGGGGGCTGGGCAGGGGGTTGGGCAGTGCTGCAAGGGGGCAGCCAATGTCAGCGCATTGCGTTATGTTTTTTTTGTTGCTTTGTTTCTCGTTTTTTGTGTGTTTTATTAACAATTAACGCAGCGACGCGTCGTTGTTGATTTATGGGCAGCAAAAGGACTTGCTTCCCTGACTCTTAACATTATTATTATTGTTATTATTATTATTATTATTATTATGGCTATTGTCTGTGGCGCGCCTATTTGGGCCCTTTGCCACTGGCTTTGCCATATGGAAATTTCCCATAGGTGAATGTGTCATTCGCTTCGGCCGTGATGAATCAGCGGTCATTCGGGCCACATGCAACAAATGTGGCAAGCCAAGGGCAACAGGCGCAATGTGGGTTCACTGCCAGCTGGCCACAGCTGCTCTGCATGTATGTGCATATATAAGCTCTTCTTTGAATAGTTTTCGCTGGGCTTATGACTAAGCTAGCCTTTGGTTATTGAAAATATAAAACATGCAGGAGAAGAGTCCAGAAAGTATATATATATATATATTCTTGATCAGCAGGAGCATCTGAATTGATCTAGCCATGTCCATATGAATGCTTAACTCTCAGCTCAAGAGACTTCCACTTTCCCAACAGCTAAGCTTTCCTTTAGCACTCGCAGCTCAAGCTTAGCCTTAGCCTATCCCATCGTCAGCTAACAGCTTTACTCATCTATATTCTTTGGGGAGAGACCTAAGGTATCTACATACCCGGCATACCCGCTTTTAAGCAGTCTTTAAGCTTTTCTAAACAAACCTCTAACCTAATTTCCAATAAATTTATTAAGAAATATCAATGAATAAATAAATATCATTAAATATTCCAAAAGTTAGTCTCCAAAATGCATATAAATTACTCAAAATTTTCTCTACACAGAGAAAGCTTTCGCTCTACAAATTTCAAATTTGCAACTGTTCAGTGTAGAGATTTTCGCTGAAAGCTTTGCGCACACGCTGTGCTATAAAAGCACTGCCACTCTCCATGAAAGCTTGCCATAAAATCTTTGCCATAAAGGCCGCGCTGCAAGGGCGCTTTATGGCTGTCGCCGCAGCGCCCTCTGCCGGCAATGTGTGCGTGGAATGTTCGAAATATTTCTGGCATATTTCCATGCAAGCTATCTTAAGGAAAGTATTTTAATTAGACTTTTAATTGTGCAATGAAAAATGTTTCAATTATGGCAACTATGCTGAGGAGCGAAGGCAAGGAAGAAGAAGAAGAAGAAGAAGAAGAAGAAGGAGCTGCGGTAGCAGACGCAGACCAGCCAGAATAAAGCCAATTTTGTGTGTTGTTATTCAATCTGTGTGAAAACTTAAGTGCACTTGAGAGCGTACTTTAACGACTATTGCTAAACTTGGCCAGGCAACTTGCCGAGTACCAAAAAGTTGTGCTCGAACAAGTGCATTCAGCTTCAGCGATAAGTGGCGTTAGCTAATGCTAATGCTAATGCTAATGCTAATGCAGATGAATGAGCCAATCCATATGATATGATGTACACAATGGAGCGATTCAAGTTGCTTTTGGCCTTTGGCTTGATGGATGGTTCCAGATGAACTATATAGTGGGCTGTACGTAGTTGAAAGTTAATACTGCTGTTGGCTGTTGTTGCTGTTGCTGTTGCTGTTGCTGCTGCTGTTGTTGTTGTTGTTGCGGCTGTTGTCCTTGCCACGTGGCAGTGCTAATAAATTTGTCGTTACAAAAATGTTGTGAATTATTTGTTGCTGAACAATTTTTATTGTTTTGGCCTTAGCTGTAGCTGCTGCTGCAGTTGTTGTTGCTGCTGCTGTTGCTGCTGCTGCTGACAACGACATAAATAAATTGTTTCGTTTGTTTTAATTTGTTGCAGTTGTTGTTGCCGGCTCTGTTGCTGTCAGTTTTATGTTGCTACTTTTTGCGTGCAACCAGCCAGTGACTCAGCCTTCGGGCCGGCCCCAGGCGCCGCCTCCGCATGCGTGGCGCCCCACCGCCCGCTGTGACATTGCCCCCCACAGCAGCAATAAAAATGCACTGCAGCTGCAGCAACAACAGTTGCTGATGCCGCCGCTGCTGCTGCTGTTGTTGTTTTGGTCATACACAATTTGGGTCACTGCGGCAATGTTTTTGTTGACTAATGCACAAAAGTTGCAGCTAATGCAACGGCCACAGCAGCAGCACCAGCAGCAGCAACAGTAGTAGCAGCAACAACAACTGGGAAACTCAGTTAAGCCGTAGCAACCTACTGACCAGCAATGGACTATCTGAAATGTGGCTCTGAGTCAGGATCTGACAATGTTGCTGGAGTAGGTCGAAGTTGAGGTTGAGATAAGCGAATGGGTATGCAGAAGCTAGAGGGAGAGAGGTAGAGAGGAGAGAGAGAGAGAAGAAAACGAGGGATATACACAGGAAGAGAGGGAGAGAGAGAGAGAGAGATAGCGAGAGAGAGAAACAGAAAGATAGAGAGAGATAGGGAGAGAAAGAAACAGAAAGATAGAGAGAGAGAGAGATAGAGAGAGATACAGAGAGAGATAGAGAGAGAGAAAGATAGATAGAGAGAGAAACAGAAAGATAGAGAGAGAGAGAGAGAGAGAGAGAGAGAGAGAGAGAGAGAGAGAGAAACAGAAAGATAGAGAGAGATACAGAGAGAGAGAGAGAGAAAGAGGAACAGAATGATAGAGAGAGAGAGAGAAAGAGGAACAGAATGATAGAGAGAGAGAGAGAGAGAGAGAGAGAGAGAAACAGAAAGATAGAGAGAGAGAGAGAGATAGAGAGAGGTACAGAGGGAGATAGAGAGAGAGAGAAAGAGAGAAAGAGGGACAGTGGGAGACAAAGAGAGAAACACAGTGAGAGAGACAGGAAAAGAGAAAAAGAGACAAAAAGGGAGAGGTAGAGATAGAGAGAAAGAGAATGGACAGAGAGAGATCGAAAAAAAGAGTAAAGGAGAGAAATAAAGAGAGAAGCAGAAGGCAGAGATAGGAAGAAAAACAATCAGAGATTCAGAGACTGATCAAGAGACTAAAAGTCAGTGAAAGGAATAAATAAGCAAATCAATTAAGAAAGTTAAGAAGGCAGCAGGAGAGAGGGACAGAGTGAGAGAGAGAGAGAGGGAGAGATATTTAGGTATAGATTTTATTTTTAATGTGTATATTTTATTTAAACTATTTTTCTACTACCTTTTATGGCAACTTAATCTAGTTTTAAATAAGGTATAGATTGACATAGATACAGAGCTAAAGAGATGTCAAGTGGGTGAGATGGATTGCAAATGTACTCCAAGAGAGAGAGGGAGAGAGAGAGAGAGAGAGTGAGAGAGTGAGAGCACATTTGCAATTGCAAATATAAATTGAATGCAATTCGAGCTGTGATAGGCCAAAAGGGGAAAAAAGTGTTGCCTACTTTGCAGCGCTGACAGCTCAAGCGAAAGTTTCAATGAACAAACACATAGAGAGAGAGAGAGAGAGAGAGAGAGAGAGGGAGTGGGAGAGAGACACGGACAGCAGGCGTGTGTTAAAACTTGTGTTTGTACATTTATCAAGTAGTAGTTGTAGTTGTAGTTGTTGTTGTTGTTGCTGTTGTTGTTGTTGTTGTTGTTGTTGTTGTTGTTGTTGTTGTTGTTGCATTTGGAGCGCAAATAAGTGGTTTATGATGATGCCACGCCCAGCTGCAAAGCAATGCAGCTTGCAGTGAATTGTTGCTGTTGCTGCTGCTGCTGCTGTTGCTCTTATTCCAGCTGCATCATTTTGCATTTTTACGAGCTGGCATTGCCAATGTCATGTGTTGTTGTTGCTGGCTAAATGCTGTTGCGGGTGCGGCTATAAATTGTTTATGCGCTTCAGTTGCCTTTGAGGCCATTTTGGGATCAGAATATTGCACACACACGCACACACATGTGTGTCTGTCGATGGGCACTAAAATGTGTGCGTGTGTGTGTTGTGTGTGTGTGTGTGTGTGTGTGTGCTTGTTTGACAATCAGGCCATGTTCCGTGCACGTGTTCGAAAATCTATTAAGCGCCTTTTTTTATGAGCTGCACATAAGCACTTGCCTGCATGTCTGTGTGCTCTATGTGTGTGTGTGTGTGTGTGTCCGGCATTTAAATTTAATTCAGCTAAAAAGCAAAGCAAGTAAAAAGCCAAACGGGCATAACCAACTGCATGACACTCGCTCTGTGCTGGCTGCAAAAAGGCAAAAGAGTGGAGCTTTGGTTAGAGAAGACTCTGAAGTAGAGTCTTCAGAGTGATTCTAAGGACAATTTAATGAATATGCTGAGTTACATATATATATATATTTGACAATAAGCCACGCCCACACTGGGCACATTCAAGCAACTTGCCTTGCCTGGAAAGCCAATATACTCCTCACACATTGCGAATGGGCATAAGCGCAACAAATACATGCATAAATATGTATATACACAATATATACATATATATACATATATATATATATATAACATATATATGCATAGCAGCATAAGCAAAGCCATAATAATTTCAATAATCATTTTGATGCTGCTTCCACCGGTTGTTGTTGCTGCAGTGTTAATTGCAGCTAAAGTCATGAGAAAAAAAATGCAAAAAAAATAGAATTGAATGTACAACAACAGCAGCAAAGAGCGCAGTCAATGAATCGAATCGAAATTGACAGCAATTCGATAATTGAATTAGTTCAGTGGAAAGCGATTGAAAGTGGCATTTGCTTAAGCAGAACAAAGCGGGGGAAATATTAGAAAATTAGGAATTAGCTTAGGGAATATTTAAATAAGTTTAAAAGGGAAGTTAAATGTAGAGAGAAGAGGGGTAGATATATATAAATGTATATATATATATATATACTTGGTAAGTCAAGACTAAGTCAGTCGGGCACTAGCAGCCAGCGGAATGTCTAGCCTATGCTGATGATGAATAAATTTGCCATATTAAGCTGAGGCATAGAAATAATAAGCATAAGTGCTAGATATAATATATTATGTGATCTATATATGCCTGCCAAACAACAAACCAGTTTACACAAGCCAATAGACAGACAGAGAGGCAGACCGTGCTAGACGACATCTGCCATCAAGCCAATCTTGACGCGCTCAAGCACGCATTCAACTCATCAAAATTAAGTTTATAAAGTCAACATATATTTCCGATATATATACATATATATATACCCCTCTAGTAGCCCTGACAATATTTCGCAATATGCAATAAAATGTTATTGCATTCATACTGCACTCAGCTCCCTCGCCACATTTCTCTAATCAATTTTGCTTCATTATTGCATTTGATTGGAGTCCGATTCATAATTCAAATTGAAATTGAAATGTGAATGGCTGAGCGAGTGCCGCCAACAATGGCATATTTCAAATGATTCCCGTTCGTGATAATCATTATAATTGCATCACTATGCTGAGTCCATTAAAAATTTGCCATTTTTGCATTTCAATTATTTAGCACACGCTTCGCATTCCGCATTGCGCATACGCCACGGGTGCACTATAATATTTCACATTTGCGCGATTTGTTGCTGTGTGCCGAAGTCAAATCAAAGCTGGAGTGAGAAGCGTGTTGATGGCAATCATATTTGTGTACTCTGTTGTCTGCTGTAGATACTTGCAGAGAGAAGCAGAGCAATAAGTTAACATTGCTTGAAGTTATTGTGTGGATTGCACTTATGGGTAAGAGCTGTCTGCCGCTTCTCTGCTTGCTTCTCTCTTTGGAAGCCAAAGTGATGTCTGTAAGGTTTCTTGCTGCAGCTTACATGCTTTACTTATCTCTATTCCCAGCTAGCTTTAATTTAAATATGTTTTAGCTTTGGTAACGACAACTTATCTCAGCTTATCTCAGAGCATCTCTTGCTCTTTGTGCTTGAACTCTTAGGCAACTTCTTTTATTGCTTCTCGCTGCTCACTAAGCAAGTGAGAAGACCTTTTGAAAATTGTTACTAAAGCTTCTTGCTTAGACTGCTTCTTCTTCATATATTTCTCTTTGCTGCCCTCACCGCTTCTCTCTGCAGCTGCCTTTTGGGCTTACGACTAGCTGAAATATCATATATTTGCGCTGCTTTCAATGTTGATTGTGTTTTTAGCATATTCAGAGGACGCAACACACATTTGCTGTCCAGTGGTGACCTCGAGGCGGCCATTTTGTTTTTAATGTTATTGTTATCCTTAGTTGTTGTTGCTCCGCCACGATACAAACAACAGCTGGCATTTGGCTTTGTTGCTGCTGCTGCTGTTGCCTCTTTCCTGCTGTCGCTCTGCCACCAAAAATCTTCAGCAGGCCACATGAAATGTCTTGAGGCTTGAGACTTTTGCATTTCCAACTTGTTGTTCGCGCTGGCCTTCGCTGTTCGCTTTGTTGTTGTTGTTGTTGTTGTGCCAGTTTTATTCTCTGTTGCGGGACCTGAATGCGGTTGCTGCGCTTTTATATGGCCAGCCATATAAATTATATGAGTGCATGTAAAATCTAAATTTGTTGTTGTTGCTTGTTGTTGTTCTATTGTTGTTGTTGTCGTTGTTCGCTGTAAGTCCTTGATAAATGTTGTTTGGCTTTTGAATTAATTACAATTAATGCGCGTTGCCTTTGGACACAGCTAAAGCTGAAAATCCCAGCAATTTAGCCATTCTGGCCTTGAGCACGAGAGTTGCCAGACTGGCGCCGTATATGTATATCAAGTGTTGCCAGATTGCTCTTGATGTGACAAATAAAATATAAAAAATACAAAAAAATTTATACGAGTATTGAAATTCTTAAAAAGGCATATTTACAATTAGACTGTGTTGCCAGATCAAAAAAAATTTCCCTTTTTTTAATGTTTTCCATACTTAGAGTTGCCAGATAGCAAGATTGCTTGATTTATATTTTATTAACGAGCATTTAAGTCTGTTTACTATAATGTGTAGTAGCGTACGGCGTTGCCAGACTGTCGTTTTCACTCATTTTGGGCATATTTCTGCAAATTTGCCATACAATAGATTAGCAGACCTGAATAAGCAATCAGACAAGACAAGAGCATCCACATTGGCGTTGCCACACTGTTGATTTTCCTATGTTTTCTATTATTTTGCCAAACTTAAACCTCAGCTTTGCTGTATAAATCGAATTTCCATTGAATTGATTTATCAAAACAATAGTTTTTATAGATTTAACTATTTTTTTAAATATAGATATATTTTTTATATTATTTTTTTTTTTGTGCAAGCGATTGAAATGCAAACGCGTTTGCCAGAATGTTTGTATTGCTTTAATTAAGCTATCGAAAAGCTTTATTGGCTGCAAGAGCCAATTAAGAGGGAGCAGCAAAAAATGGCGTTTAATCGTCACGAAGTTGGCTAATTGTTGTTGTTGGGCTTTGGCTTGGCCATAAAAACGAGCAGCAACAAAAAATGCAATTTGAAATTGAAAACCATCGACGAGGCGAGCCACAACAACGACAACAGCAACAACAGTTTGCAAACTTTCGACGTCTCAATGCTTGGCAACCACTTAGCCGCCTAACCACTTGGCGGGGTCAGACAGCCTCGGTTGCAACTGAAAGCCTCAGGCGTTAGATAAGGCTCCGGACAGAGAGCTGAGTCATGGGGAAGTCTACGAAACATTTGTGCAACAGCCAAGTTGCAAGTTATCAATTATGAGCGCAACTATGGCAGCCACAGTGGACTCAAGCAGCTGGTTAAGGGCAAAGCTGGGCACTAATTGGTTAACTGCTCTGTAAATTGTCTGGCTCAATGGCGTTGCCAGAGTGTGCGTTTATTAATTAAGTTGTGTGAGCCAGCCATGCACTCGCTCACAATAGATGGCGTCTGGAGAATTTGTGCGCAAATAACTTGAGAAGTGTTGCCAAACTGATTGGGCTGAGTACTTGGTGATGTGGCAACGCTCAACGCATTGATACTATCTATTCGATAATTATCGATCATTTCTAACTATATTGATGTCGGTGAAGGCGCAGACGACGTATGTATATCGATTGATATATCAATGTATCGATAAAAAGGCAAACCAGAATTGTTATCGATTATATTGATCGATAACTAATGCTTGATTAATTGTTATGATATCTTAATAATATATCTATCAAAGCATAATGTATATCGATAAGTATAAATAGAGTTGATATATCGATAACACATGATATGCTGTGATAGATAAGCTAGCTATTATCGATACTTATCGATTGCGGCAAAAGATATACATATAACTTTTTCTATTAATTCCATCAGAGGCAACCACTGTGCTGTGATAGATAAGCTAGCTTTTATTATCGATACTTATCGATTGCTGCAAAAGCTATACATATCAATTTTTCTATTAATTGCATCAGAGGCAACCACTGTGCAGCTGGCGTGCCAGACGTTCAATTACCTTTTCTCGCACAGACGACAGTCGCACAACGCCCTTTTACCTGTAGCTCGATTCGCTGGCGTTCTAATTAGTTCTTCAACTTTTGTTGATGTTAGAAAAAAAGATGAAAAAATAAATGAAAATGAAAATGAAATAAAAAAATATATATATATTTATATATAGCTATAACTGGGTGAGACTGAAGTGCTGCGATTCGCTGTTGTTCTTGTTGCTGTTGCTCTAGTAATTGGCAAGCGTAACAAATTAGAAAGCACTCCCCCCCCCCCCCCCACACACACACACACACACACACATACAGTGGTACAACAAGCAGCAACTCGTGAATGCATTGAAGCGTTTTGCGTAATCAATTAATTAGCTACAACATTGCAGGCGGCGCTTGTTAATGAAGTTGCGGCCACAAAAATTATTGCAGCAAGCAAACGAACGCGCAAACAAACAAGCGACAATAACAAACAACAATTTAGACATTGCTTTGTACAACTTATTTTCTGGGTCAATTGTTCGTTTGCCAACAAACAACTAAGAACTGAGGGAGTGGAGCTGGGCTCAGCTCTGAAAGAGTTATCGATATATTTATCGATATGGCAGGTCATAATGGTGCTTATTTTAGATATAGACAGATATAGAAGACATATAGATATATGAGGCATATAAATATAAAAAATGTTATAATGGGTACAAGCATTGTGAACAATCGATATATATCGATTATTGATCAAACTAGTTTTACAGTTTTATATCAAATATAAAAGCGAAGCTTGGCTGAAAAGATATTAGTTGCCTAGGTGTAAACTAACTGAGAAACCTCCATATAAATAAGTGGAGTAATCGATAAATTGCGATATTAATCGATACATGAACACACGCATCTATAATATAAATCGTAAAACTTTACATAAAAGCTAGCTCTATGTAGCTCTGTAGCTTTAGCAAGTTAACGTTCATATAATTACAGGGTATTTCTGGCAAATAAAGATGAGATCAACTGCAAGCTACAGCATTTTCAGGCTGATCGATAAGTCTTGATGTGCAGTACTAGCCCATGCAGCGCACTCCACCATTTTGACAGGGTATTGCATGCAATCGAAACGGTTTATTTGCTGTTGGGCGTGGCCGCTTCGGCAAGCGAACCTATTTGTAGCTCATTTAATTATTTGCAACAAAATTCAATTTACGGAACTACAAAATGTTGCAGTTCGCAACGGCAGCTCTGTGTGTGTGTGTGTGTGTGTGTGTGTGTGTGTGTGTGTGTGTGCTGTGGCATGCTCTATTAAGCAGTAATGAGATTTGGTAATTGATTGAAGCGCGCCGTGGCTAAAGCAGAGATATCCCCAAACCGAAAGCCAAAAACTTCAAATTGATGGATGGCAACAACAACAACAACTTGCAACAACAAGTCAGTTGCAATACAAGCAAACACGAAGCTAGCCGCAAGCTGGCAACTTGCTTCATTGATTGAGTGCCCAGCGCCATGCACCAGCGCTCACAACATGTGCAGACAACAATTCGGACATGTTCGCCGCTCCTCTCCCCTCCCCTCTCCCTCACTCTTCTCTCTGCCTCTCTCTGCTTCTTTTTGTTTCTATTTGAGGTGGCGGATTCGTGATTTGCCTGCCCATTGAGTGCGGCGCGGCCTTCGCTAATTTCGACAAGAGCGAAAGTGAGCTGGGAGAGAATGAGAGAGAGTGAGAGAGGGCATTGTATATGTCTGTCCAGAAAAAGAACTCAACAAGGCAAAGGCGAGGTATCACTTAGTCGAGCACTCTAGTTGGTGCTCTAGCATTCTAGCTGGCTGCCTAGATTAGCATTAGCCCAAGCTACCCGCTTCCATCCAGAGGTAGCCTCAACAAAGCAAAGGCGAGGTATCACTAAGTCGAGCATGGACCACTCGAGTTGCTGCTCTAGCACTCTAGCTGGCTGCCTAGGTTAGCTTTAGCCCAAGCTACCCGCTTCCATCCAGAGGTAGCCTCAACAAAGTAAAGGCGAGGTATCACTGAGTCGAGCATGGAGCACTCCAGCTCGCTTTCAGCTGGCCCACAGTCAACTTCTAATGGAAAAGTTGGCGCAGCTCGATGCCTAGCTTAACTCTAGCCCATGCTACCCACTTTCGTGTGGGGCTGCAGGGTATGCGAAACAAATTATAGGGATTATAGCGCAGCTACAGCTAGCTAGCAGCTAGTTACATGTGCATATGTCTCTGCGTGCTGTCTCCCTCTCCCCCTCTCCCCCTCTCCCCCTCTCCCCCTCTCCTCTCTCTCTCTCTCGTTACTTCACCTGTTTGTGCTGTGCCTTTTAGCTACTTTTAACGAGAAACTAAGCTTTACGCTTTTAATTTATTTTTATTTTTTAATCAGAGTTGCATTCGTTACAGCTCCAAATGTCTCGCCCCCTCCCCACTCCCCCCTCCCCCTCTGTCTGCCTCTTTAGCTGCCTGCTTTCATGTGTCATATTCTCGCATCCTTCACCTAATTCCACTGCCCGTCGAGCTGCTAGCAAACTAGATTATGGTCAACGTTTCCGCTGGCAAAGCCCACACCTGCGCAGCCTTTCAAGCACCTATATCTGGATATATATATATATGTGTGTATTTACAGTTATATATCTATACATGCACTTTTTCTAGCCACAATTAAAAGCACAGCTGAAATCCAAGCTGAAAAAAAAGCTAGCAGAGCTGGTGCATAAATAAAACTGCGGGCTTGGGCTACAAATGTGGCTACCACTGTGCGTGTGTGTGTGTGTGTGTGTGTGTGTGTGTGTTTATCTGCCTCTGTCTGTGTGTGTCTTTTACATTCTTCGTATCCTTTGCTTTGTTTCGTTGTTGTCGTTATGGTCTAATTATCTCTATTTATTTATGCCATGCCTCGACTTTGTCTGCCGTTGCCTTTTGCCACATTCTTCTTCGCTCTCTTTGCTATTTCCATTTCCATTTCCATTTCTTTTTTTTTTTGGCTACTTTAACACACACACACACACACACATGGCTTACCTGCTTTAAAGTGCACATTGTATGGCCATTATGTTATTACAGCTGTGTGCGTGTGTGTGTGTGTGCGTGGGGAAATGTATGTAGACCGTAAAACTGTGGATAATGAAAGAGCTATAGCAAATTGTATTCCCTGTGGCCCCCATCCCTTGCACAAACACACTCACACACACATGTTGCGTATGCGTAATGGCCAAAGGCAACTCTTTGCTCGCTGGCTGCCATTGTTATACCCTGTTTCATAGACCGGGTATATTGGCTGCAGCTGTTACAGTTTGACAGTCATACTGCGCATTACAAAGCTTAAGCCTTAGCCAGCCAGTTCATCGCAAAGCTTGAGCCCATGAGCGAGACAGTTTAGCAGTCACTGAGAAGAGTGCTACAGTTTGGAAGCCATTCATAAAGGGTTACAGTTGCAGTATTCAAATTGGCTCTTGCACAGTTTGAATGCCATTTGAGTCCCTTTCCACGGCACAGAGTATCGCCCAGTCGACCAACGCCTCGCGCCACCATTTTTCCATTCTTGTCTATCTTCCTTTAGGTCTCTTTTTTTCGGTTCTTTGTTGACTTTTTTAATGAGTAGTTGAAGCTTTTTGGAGTGAAGCAAATTTACAGTCAATTAAATTGCAAAGCCCCGCAGCGTCCTCAAATCCAAGAACGAGCCGCAAGCCCCACTCCGACGCCCCTCAACACCGGCCCCAACCCCCATCGACAACCCTAGCAACTGACGCGACGACGGCGTCTCTTACCAAATTATGCCTAATGAGCTGAGCTTGTTGGCTATAGGGTATAGTGAGAGGGGGGCTGGGGGTCTAGGGGGCAGTGGTTGGGGCGGCATTTGATGACTGTTCGACTGCCGCTGGCAACGGGCGCGTTATCACGAATACATAATTACAATCGAAAATGTTTTTCATTAATTTCGAGTGCGCGTCAAAAGGAGAGCGAAAACGAAAACGAAAATACCAAAAAAAGGAGAAAAATACCAGAAAAAAGTGTAATCGAAAAGTGTATAAAAATAATGTAATGTCGTAAATTAATTTGAGCAGCGCGGAACGAGGGCAGCCGAAGAAGAAGAAGCAGCAGGAGAAGAATTAAAGGCAGTCAACCTGAAGTACTTGAACAGGTGGCCAGGGCAGGGGAGGAAGAGAGAGAGAGAGAGAGAGGGGGAGCAGCGCAAGGGGCTTAGCCAACTGCCAACTACCAGCTGCCAGCTGCCAGCTGCCATCTAACATGGCGAAAAGGGTCACAAATGGGGTTAAGAGCTGGCAAACTGTTAAACAGCTTAAGATTTTTATGCCGGGCAAAGAATAAGGGCGAGGCGCAGCAGCGCTGCTTGGACTTCACTTGGGTCGAGCACGGTGCATAGAAGCGTAAATCAGAAATTTTGCATTTCAATTGCAAGCGCGGGCCGGCAGCACTGCCGGGGATTAGCTGAGCAAATAAAATGCAATCAAAGCTGTGAACCGTCCACGTGGCATTACGGGCCGAACTTATGCAATTTGCATTTAGCTAGATTAGATAAGTTGAGAGTGGAGTCAATCGAGCGATGAAATCGGGGGGAGAAATGTTATCGATCTTAGCAATCGATTTCAAGTGAATTACTGTGATAAGCTGGGAAGGTAGACATAGATAGAGTATATATGTAGAGTATAGAAACGGCTTAAACTAAGTCAATCGAGCGATAAATGTTATCGATCTTAGCAATCGATTTCAAGTGAATTACTGCAATAAGCTGGGAAGGTAGACATAGATAGAGTATGTACGTGTAGAGTATAGAGACTGCTTGAGCTATGGCAATCGAACGATGAAATGTAATCGATCTTAGCAATCGATTTCAAGTGAATTACTGTGATAAGCTGGGAAGGTAGACATAGATAGAGTATATATGTAGAGTATAGAAACGGCTTAAACTAAGTCAATCGAGCGATAAATGTTATCGATCTTAGCAATCGATCTCAAGTGAATTACTGTGATAAGCTGGGAAGGTGGACATAGGTAGAGTATATATGTAGAGTATAGAAACGGCTTGAGCTATGTCAATAATATATATCGATGCTGGTGATCGATAACAGTTGCGTTCGATATGAAATGTCTAGTGAAATATGAGTAAAACTAGAAACCGCCCAGTGGCAATAAATGTTGATTGATAATATAAGCTTAATGAATTGTTAATGCTCGGCAAATGGGTTCGACTTTTGCAGCTCACCGCTTCATTTCAGAGCGGAGCCCAAGTTGGCCTCCCTTGGCCAGTTTAATTAGCAAATTGCTTTACCTGTTCCGTCAAGTGTTTGTAATTTGAGCCTGGAATATGGATGGAATGGCCGGCACTCCAGTGTTGGAAAGTGCTGCGATAAATCTATTTGAAATCGTGTAACAAATTAGGAAGCATCCTACCCTCTCCACGGGATGCGCTGAAGGGCAAACTTCAAAGTCGGAAAATTGCTGTGAAGAAACAAAAAGCCACTTGGCCAGAGCTGGCCGAGGGGGTGGCTGTTAGGGGGTGTGTGGTGTGGGCTGAAAACAAGCTTAGCCAGTTAGCAATTTAGCAATAAACTTTTATTTAATCGATTTTAACACTTCACTGACAACGAGCGGACGCAACTCAGCCAGGGCTGGGCAGGCAGACGGGCGGGCTTACAACGTGGCCAACTAAGGTGAGTGGCTGGGGCTGGGGGTTGGGGCTGGGTTGGGTTGGCGCTGACAAATCAATTGTGCGACCAACTACAAGGCTAAAAGCAACTGCTGCCTGTCTCCAAGCCGCACGCAGAAGACCCAAATATTTAGAGCGAAGCCTATTGCTGCCTCTCACTCTCTCACACACTCTCTTTCTCTCTCTCTCTCCCTCTTTCTTTGCTTCTCCCTCTGGCGCTGACTATGACTCTGACTCTGGCAGTTCAATTGCAACAAATAAAAAGTTTTTTCTCACTCACTTAGCAGACACTGAACGTTTTACGATACCTCTATATACGATGTATATAACCGATATATATATATATATATACGATATACATATATATATGTTTTTATACACTGCATTTTACAGTTAACTGTTCATCATTCATATTTTTTTCTTATCGCTGTAAACTTTGAAGTAGAACTGGCCAAAAGTTTGGGCCCCATAGTTTTCGCACCAATTAGTGGGCAGCTCTGGCTGCCAGCGTTGCCAGATCAAGCGACGCACACATACACTTGACTACTTTAATAGCCAATTCATTTGCCTTATTATTGCCCGGCTTCGCAATCTACCAATGGACTTTATTGAAGCCTCATCAATCTTGTTTTTTTCGAACTCAGTTTTTTATATACCCTGAACCCATTGAAAATGGGAAATCTGGGTATAAGGGTTTTGCTGAAACGTATGTAACAGGGAGAGGGAGGCGTGGCAGACGCCATAAAGTATATATATTCTTGATCAGGGAGACAAGACGAGTCGATTTAGCCCTGTCCGTCTGGCAGTCCCTCCGTCCGTCTGTCCGTATGTGTGAACGCATCGATCTCAGAACCTATAAGAGCTAGAGACTTGAAATTTTTATGGAGGTTTTTGTATAGCACGCGCAGATCGAGTTTTTTTTTTTTTTTTTTTAACACAGATCGAACGAGGTTTAGGGGATCTCCTAGACTAGAGCTTTTTTACTTGATATAACTTAAAATAATAATAATTATAAATAAATAATTTAAAAATTCTTAAAAAATAATTTAAAATTTATTCTCGTAATACCAAATTGTCAAAATTGTCAAAATGTCACTGCGGTGAGCCAATATGGCCGCTTGCGCTGCTGAGCGAGCATCAAAGACAACAGCTTGCAAATTTGTGTGTTCCCTCTGCGCCTGCTATAATCGCCTTTTGCTGTGCACCGTTCTGTGTCCGGCGCTTGTTTTACATAGCTCCGCTCCACGGGCCTTGGCAGTGCCCCGCATTTCAGCCTGCTTTCGGATTAGGGCAGAGTCCAAAACTGGGCCCACTGGGCCCTCGACGCGGTGACCCACAAACGGTCAAGTCTCAATTTATTTATTTCTGTTTCCATTTCTCGTTTTCATTTTTGTTGACCCTTTGCCTAGTGGAATTTCATTTGACAAACGTGGAATTGTTTCGCTTCGTTCGAGCGAACAAATTTGTTGGCCTGACATATGTGAACCGGTTCGTAAGCGGCTCAGTTTAATTGCTGCACTTGGATGAGATATAGAGAAGAGTCTAGATAGGTATAGCAGAGAGAGCTCAAAGAGCTGTGGGGCATAGTGCTTATAGAAGAACTGGTTCCAAGCTGGTTCAGCCTAGATAGATGTATACAATTTGGGTGTTTAAGTGAACTAGTTCTCAACTGGTTCACCACCTGAGTCTGTTCTCCGCATTGCAACCAAGTTTTATAGTATTTGAGCACAATTTCAGAGTCTCTTTGTGAACTGACTCAAAACTGGTTCAGCATCTGAGTCAGTTCTTTGGAATCTTTTGAGCGTACCTCGAAAATTCTTTATGCGAATCAGTTCGAAATTACTTCACAGCCTTAGTCTGCTCTCTGTGGCCTTTGTTTTCTATATTTGAGCAGAATTTTAGTTCAGTCTGTTCCTTGGCATCTTGAGAGCCTTGCTACCATAAGCCTATCATATCGACTTCCAGCCATTACGACCAAAGGTCAGTGGACAGATAAGCTTTAAGCCTTAAGAACTGTTATGGCCAGGCCGAAACAAAACTTTCGCCTTTTATCGCTTTTAGTTGTCATAAAAGGCTAATGCTAGTTGGACTAGTTGATATTCATTTAATAATCTGGCCATCAAAATGTTTACGAGTTTTATGAGAGAGAGAGACGGAGGGAGGGAGAGAGGAGAGCAGCTGCTTTAATAAATCATGCTAGGTCCTAATATCTGCGAGCCACTTATCAATTTGTTGAGCCCACTTTTGTGTGGTTCGAACTAGTCGAAAGTTTTGGTCCCGCACACACACACACACACACACATCAGAGGCCAAAAAAGTATGCAACAGTATTTTGCACTTTGCCGCATTGTTTGCTCTAATCAAACTTTTTGTCTGCCTAGCGGGTGGCAAAGGGGGAGAGGGAGGAGTGGAGCTACGCTGGTTTTGGCCCAGTCATTTGGGAGTCTATGAAAATATTTTGAACAAAAATTGTTGCCTGTCATCCAGCTAACAGCTAAAGCTGTGTGCAAAAGCCAAAGGCAAAAACATTTCCCTGTTTACTTTTTGTTGTCCATATATATATATATATAAATATATATATATATATATATATATATATATATATATATATATTATTTTTTTTTTTTTTTTTTTTTTTTGCCATTTTCTTCGTTTTTTATTTTTATTTTATTTATTTATTTTGCCATGGCACATTTACCGTTTTACTAACGCTTTTTGCCTTTTGTGCGCTTCTTATTTTCCTTTCAGGTGAGTAAACGCAACTGTTTTCAACTATCTCCGTCTCTGTCGCGCTGAGAGGGCCCACTCGCATTGATGTGCAAAAGTGAAATCCCGTTTGATGTAAAGTGACGTCGGCTGGGCTGGGTGGGGAGAGGGTGAGAGGCAGGCACAAGTCCTTCGTGCCCCCTCCCGCCCTACCTGCCGCTCTCTCTGTGTGAGTTCAAGCAAGAAATACAAAATGCCAAAATCTATTAATGCGTTTTAGGGTTGTCCCAAATTACGTCACACTCACAAAACTATATCCACTCTAACCGAACCGCCCGCCGCCCCGCGCCCACTGTCCGGCCGTAAACCAAGCTTTAATCCGGCTGATGCCGCTGTCCATTACTGCAAGCGCTCATTACATGTGGGTTTGGCGGGCAGCAGCGCCGCTTTGGAGGGCAGCATAGCACTATTTGCAAATACCCTGTACGTGTGAGTGAAAGACGGGCATATCAGTTGCGTCTCAAAAGTAGAGTTTAGAGTGAGCTCAAGCTGAGCAAGTGACAAGAGAAAGAGAGAGAGAGAGAGAGAGTTAATTCATATAAATTACAGGGTATCGCTTAGTCGACTACACGCACTCGCCACATCCTCACTTGTTTACTAATGTATGAGAGTTCGCACAGGATATTAACCGCAAAACTGAGGGCGAGCTTTTAGCGAATCGTTGAGTATGATGAGGCAGCAGCAGTAGGTGGTCAGAGTGGGCAGTGGGCTGAGGTGGGGGGGCAGAGTGGGGCGCTGGGCTTGGCACTTGGGCCAGCTGCCAACATTTGCTAATTGCTTCATTAAATGTTTGCTTAATTTCGTTCGAATTAGCTTCAACCGACTGTCCAGCGCGTGTGTGTGAGAGAGAGAGCGGGACGGGGCATGCAGGGGTTAACATGTGAATGCCACCTCTCTCTCTCTCTCTATCTCCCTCTCTCTCTCTCTGTCTGTCTCACTCTGCCTGTGTCATTAGGGTTTTGCGTCTGTGCTTAATTGCTGCGCGCCTTCGGCCGCTGCTTTACGCACATGTCCAATTTTCTTTTTTTTTTTTGTGTTTTTCTTGCACTCGTTTAAACCGTTTTAACTGTTGCAAAATGCTTTTCAAGCCGCAGCAGCTTTCTTCCTTAAGTTCGACCACAGATGGCGCTTAGTGGTAAGGCCGCAAGTGTGTTGAGTTTCCCCACGGCGCGTGTCGAGTTTCCCCACAGTGTGTTGAGTTTCTCTCGCAAAGAGCGCCAGCTGAAGAGAGCCGCAGCATTTAAGAGCGCGAGCGAGCACGGCGCTCGGCGGCTTTTCGTGCATTGTTTTGTTTTGTTGCCAGTTGGGCGCGCAAGGGAAGCAGCCGGTGCGGTGCTGCGATGCTCAAGAAATTAATGTTAGTTCCAACAAATTGTAGAAAATCAGAGATAACAATCGAAAAAAATGAGAAATGTGGTTAAATTGAATTTAAAATTTATTAAAATTAAATTAAAATTTGAAATATATAAAATATAAAAAAAATTAATTTAGAAAAATATGAAATATATAAACATAAAAAAATATTTTAAAGTAAAATATCAAATAAGAAAAATATTAATAAATTTCGAAAATTTATTTCAAATAAAAATAAATAAATATGGAAATAAAATGAATAAATTAATATTAATGAAATCAAAATTATTTATCTTAAAAATAACAAAACGTACTTAAGGCTAAGAGTAAGAACAGGATAGGGTATTTTTTAAATATATTTCTTATTTTAAATATATATATATATTTTTTTTAATATTCTGATTCTTTCTGATTAAAAAGTACATCAATTATTAAAAAAATATATATTGGTATTATTTGATATAAGAAAATTTTTAAAAATCTTATATTTTTGTTGTTTGCAAATAAATATATATATTTTATTTTTCGTGAAAAACTTTTTAAAAATATATATATTTTTATTTTTTAATTTATTTGTACTAAGCAATATATTAAATATTTATTTTTACTATTAATGTACTATTTGTAAATTGATAAAATAATCAAAGAGATATTTGCAATTAAAAAAAAAGAAAAAATTTATTCCAAACTTTGTATGCCCAAAAATTGCCTATTTCCGTAGTTATTCACATATATATACTCGCTCAAGAGCTGATCGCATGCTTGTGGAAGACTGCAACTGTGCGCTGCCCCGCCACGCCCCCTGCTGACAGCCGCTTATCAAATCCTTGCCTCGCTTGCATTTTTGCTCTGCGACACGTTGCGTATGCGTGATCTTGCTTAAAGCAAACACCTGCCGCTCGTTGCTTAAAGTCTGTTGCTGCTGTTGCTGCTGTTGTTGTCGCTTTAACTCACCACGCAGAACGTTGCGTGGGCTGCGAAGAGCGTTCGCATTGGCGGTTTGGCTGCTGCTGCTGCTCTTAGGCCCCGGCTTTGGCTGCCAAAAGGAAAAACTTCGTCCACGGCTGCTGCTGCGTGCGCGCGCACACACACAGCCGCAACAGACTCACACACACACACTCACACACGCACACAGTTGGAGGCTGTGCTTGGTACGTGGAACGAAAGAAGTAAACGAGGCGACGGCTCACTTCGTGCTCGTCGCGCTTCGTGGCGCGTCCTTCGTGTGCGTTGCACGCTCGTGTTCGTGCTCGTGTGGCACGGCTCAGGCACGGCCGCTGCTATCTTCATGGGATGAATCTCGCCGAGTCTGCTGATGCCGCAGTCTGTTTTCAATACGGGCGTCAAGCGGTCGTCGTGCACGGGCCAAAACAGCGCCAAACCCAAACAAACAGCCAACAGCAGCCACATCAACAGCAGCAGCAACAACAATAACAATAACAACGTTAAGCGAACGGCAAGCAGCAGCAGCAGCCGCCGCCGCAACGTGCAACATCGAACAACGCGCCGTGTGGCAAGTGCCACCAGCGGCGCCAGCAACAAAATAAATTCTAAATTTTCTAAAAATTTCCAACAAAATTTCAAAATAAAAACAAAAAACCCGCAAACAAAAACAATTTGCAAGCCGACGACAACGCGCGCCAAAAACTGTGCTACGAAAAATTTCACTAAAAAAATTGAAAATTTTTTTTGAATATTTTTTTTGGGCAATTTATTGTATTTTTTTTGTAGTGTCTAAAAGTGCAGTTACAGAAAACAAATATATTTATATGAAATTCAATAAATATTTATGAATTATGAAATAAAATATTAAAGTAAATAAAATTTGAAACTAGTTGAAACAAGTTTGGCGGTAAATGTGTGTGTGTGTGTGTGTTTGATAATTTAGTTGTTTTTATTAATTATAAATATTTAAGCTTTTAGTATGCGCTTATGTAGTATATGCTTAGAAATAATTTATAAATTAAAACTAAAAATGAAAAGAAATGAAATGAAGAGCTATACACAGGGCGTGTGTGTGGGTGTATGTTGTTTTTTAATTTTAAATTAAATATTTAATATTGCTTAATATATATACATATATTAATAACATTATTATTAATATGAAAATTTAATATTTTGTATTTTAACTAAAAGACTAAGCAAATTTGTTGTGCTCTAACAAACAGCTAAGCAAACAGCTAGGGCAAGTGTGTGTGTGTGTGTGTGTGTGTGTGTGTGTGTGTGTGTGTGTGTATTGTTTGCTTAACTTTAAGCAAGTTGTGACCCGCATGCCTCTGTCTTCAGAGTAAACAACAATGTAGCTGAGTGCCAGCTTGATAGACATAGAAAATGCTGATGAAGCGCAGAAACCCTGACTTTAATGCTGAATATAATATATGGAAAATATATTTTTTTTAATATATAAAAAATTTATATAATACATTAAATATATATAAAACTATATATATTATATATTTCACATATCTAAATCATATATAGCCAGTTACCCAGATCTATATTTGCCTCTGCTCAGCTTTAAGCTGAATGAGCTCAACTTTTATTTTTGGTTAAAATTTGCTCAACAGCAAAAATGTCATAAGAATTTTGTGCATATTTAAAGGCTCTAAAAACAAAATAAAAATATTTTAATAATTTTCGAAAACAAAATTGAAAAGCTACAAATATTTTTAGAATTTTCCAAAATTTTCGAAAATCTAAGAAACTTCGCTTTAAATTCTTTGCTTTTACCTAAATATTTAGTTGTTGTATATAACTGTATATATCTGTTTATAACTGTACATAGTATATGAATCATAGCCACAGCATAATTCTGTAAAATATAAACTAAATAACTGTACAGTTAAAGATTTAAATAACATAAACAATTAAGCATTTCAGACTGCTTTTTATCATGCATAAATTGTTGTTGTTTGGGCATAGCAAATATGCAAAAAAAAAAAAAAAAAAAAAAAAAAAAAAAATATATATATATATATATATATATATAACAACAACAACAAACAATAATAATATCGAATTCCCTCTATAGCAGGTTTTCTATTTTGTTTTCATTTCTTGCTTATTTTCTATCAATTTCTCGTTTTTTTTTTTTTTAGCTTTTTGTTTTCCTTCGCCTTTCTCTAGTTTTACAACTTTGCCTCGTTTTCATATGCAAATTGTTAATAACAACAATATGCAAGATGTTGGCCAGGCTTACGCTTATCTAGATACATTATCTATGTATATAGATTTATGTATATATATATATTTATTTATACAGATTTATGTGCATATAGTTGCCTTTGGCCATGCCAATTCCAATCTTAAATATCAATCAGGCATCGAAGCAAAGTCTAGCATATATATATATATATATATATATATATATATATATATATATATATATATATATATATATATATATATATATATATATATATATATATATATATATATATATATAAATATATATATCACAGTATGCTTCTGAATGGCTAAGCCGTCTTTTGACTAAGCCTCGTCCTCAGCTTAGGGCAACTCTATGCTTATGCATAGATATGATATATATACATATATATTATATACATGATATATGTACATATATTATATATATACTTGTATATAGACTGTAACTGAATAAACTCGTTATATGCGGCTTGAGCTCTTTTGTTTATCAGCTCAAGTATTTATTGTTGCTGCTGCAGCTGCTCGGCCTTTGTTCAAAGCAAATAAACAGTTGAGTGGACATTAAGACTTCAGATTAGGCGGCCTAATGCGCCTTTAAAATAGCACACACAAACGCACACACGCACACACCCACACAGACCTCTTCTGCATATGTGTGTGTGTATGTGTTCGTCTTGTCCATCACGAAAATTAAGCCGCTTAGCCTTTAATTAGTTCCATTCAAAGTACAACAAAGAGGAGAAGAAATCATAGTTCATTTGCATATTCCATACGAGTTTCGGAATGTTTTGCCAAAGCAGATAAATTATTGGATGAAGTAGGGTAAAAAATAATTAAATGAAAATATGTAAATAAAAGTTATGGTATAAAAACAATCAAAGAAAAATAATAAAATGAAAATAAGAAAAAAATTAAATATTTTAAAAAATATATAAAAAAAAAAAAATAATAAAAAAGTAACAATATGAAAAATCAGTAAATACAAAAAAAAAAAAAAAAAAAAAAAAGATAATCATACAAAAATTATAATAAAATATAATACCTCCTGTGCTTAAGTAAATAAAAATAATAAAATAAATAAAAAATAAAAATAACAATATGAAAACAATTAAATAAAAATAATAACAATAAAAAATAAGATAATCATAAAATAAAAATAATACAATTTAAATAATGAAATAAAAATAAAAATAATAAAAAATACTAAAAAATGAAAATAATATTGTAAAAATAAATATAATAAAATAATAGACAATTAATAAAATGAAGAAAAGATATTTTATACATTAATATGAAATAAAATTCATAAAATAAAAATCTTTGCTCAGCCAAATAGCGTCAGGGCTTCATTTCAATATATGTCTATTGAGAATATCTATACCAATACATTTATTATATCCATATCTATATAGAAATTCTGTGCTAGAATTTGCTATGCTGTTCCTTCGCTCAGTGTATTTAGCTGATAATGCGTTCAATGGCATTTAAGAGCTTAGCCTTAGCTGTAAATCGACTTGAATTCGTTATTATATGGTGTTTGGCTTATATTGCCAGGTGTGTAGGTGCAGGTGTGTGGGTGTGTGTCTATGTCTATGGGCAAGTGTAAATAAAGCAAACTCCTTTTTGGCTCGTTGTGCATTCCAGAAGTAGCTGCACACACACACACACACAGTTAGCCATACCTGCAAACGTCTTCGCACGTTCTATAGTTATTTACCTTATATATATATATATTTTTTTTTTTTATACATTTTCTTTACTTTTATTTGATTTACTTGCGAGTGTGTCACAGCTGTGTGTGTCTCTCTGTGTGTGTGTGCCAAGTACAGAATTGTGTTTTTAGCTCGCTTGAAAAAATTCGTATATATATGTGTATATAAATATAATGCTTTAGAGTGTGCCCAAGCCAAGATTTTAAGCAAGCACTTCTGCCCCTCCCACTCTGCCTACCTGGCTCCCTCTCCCTATAGCCCTCTCCTTGGCATAAGCATATTTGCTTAAAAATCAATTACGTCATCATTGTTAACATTGGCACTCGTTGGGGGCGGGCGCCCAACGAGCTGCGAATGGCTGAAGCCGCTCCTGTTCAATTCCGCAGCGCCGCCTCTGCCAATACTTTCGCTTAGAGATATTAGCATCAATCTGACAGCAAATAGCGCCAGCTACCTCTGCCCCTTCTGCCCCTCCGCTCCCTCGCCCTGGCTGTCTGCTGCCATTGGCTCTGCCATTTGTTACCCTTTTGCCAGCTGTCTGCATTTTATTTTATTTTATTTATTTTCTATTTATTTCGTTTTTGTGCCATATTTTATTTATATTTTGTCAAGTTTCGCCCGCTTCGGCCCGCTCAGCGTCTGGCCGTCGCTCACCTGGCCCCAGAGGTAAAATGTAATAAAGGACAAAATTGTGACAGAGCATCCTTTGGGCCATTGTCGCAAAGTTTTTATGGGCCAGCGAGCCTGGGCGAGTTGCCAAAAGTTGCTGCAGCTGTCAGCAATCGGCTGACATGCTATCGATAACAGGCCGAGACGGCCTGACAATCGATAAATCTGCCACGGCAATTGCACTTCAATTAGAGAATGACAAGTTTATAGATATTTATGAGATAGCAAGCAATGGAGAGTTCAATGGAGTTCAACGTTCTTGTATTTGTATTACTTGAACAGTTATCGAATAAGTTATCGATTAGCAAATTATTATTGCCGTTAGGTTAGCCTTAAATTGTCTAAGAGCATCAGTTGTCTTGAGTGCTGAGTGCATATATCAGATCAAAGATGTTGCATGAAGCACTTAACTATCGATAATCGATAACATGGGTTTATCGAAAGATCAACTGAGTTGTATATTTATTTATAGCTTTCCCATTGGTGCAGCTTTTATAACACTATTCGATTATAGAGTCAGAGGCATACATTAACAGTTAAAGTTATCGATAACATATCGATAAATAATAAAAAGCATAAAATTAGCAACTTTTTTATTAAAAAGGCTGCAAATTGCACTCAACTTATATGTTTAGTTTAATCGATAACTAACCGATATACCGATAGGCAGACAGCTTGCATAATTAGGGATTAAGCCCGATGGATACACCACAGTATAGCATCGATAGCTTAAGCGGCTTTTGTCTGCTTGGTGATTTATCAAATGGCATATATATATAGTACATTGATATATAATATATATATATATATATATATATTTTTTTTTTTTGAATGTATATATTTTGTCAGCGCTTGAGCGGCTCAGGTGAGCCAGTGGCTGCTTGGTTGACTGCGTTTTTTTGCTCTTTGTTGTGGAGCTTTATTTGTTTTGTCACGGTTGAGCGTGTTGCACATTTTATTTTCTCTGCCCTCTCGCTCTCTCCTTCTCTCTCTCTTCCCATCGGCTGCACAGAGGGCATATTGGTTTGCCTTCTTAGGCGTGCAACTAGAGACTTGAGCTCGGCTGATACTTGGCTGACTCTAGACTTGCTCTATATAGGGATCTATAAGCAGCCATAAGCTATATCAAACATCTATCGATAATGAGTGAGGAGTAAGGCGTATCGCGTAATCGAAACGAGTATAGAGTATCAAGCAGTCGCCTATGCCCGCTTTGCCTTGTTCTTAGTTGTTTTTCAGCTTGTATGTTTGCGCTTGCTATGCGGTCGATGTCACTGTGTGTGTGTGTGTGGGTGTGTGTGTGTGTCGAGTCTCTATGTGGGCGTGTCTGCATTCACTGTATGTGTGTGTGTGTGTGTGTGTGTGTCCGATGCCTCATCAGGATTATTAAATGCACGAAAATGCGCAAACATATTACGAGGGCGCCTGGGCGGCAGCAGGCTCAGCTCGATCCATGCCACGCCCACGCACGGACACAGAGCACACAGTGTAAAAGGGGCGGCACGGGACAGGGCGAGAGGCAGAGGAAGCTATCGATAAAGCGTACAAGGCAAGCTCTGTGTGCAGGCAGCGTAATTCATTTAAGTGTAGCATCATGTGACACGTGACCCAGCCACCCACACGATATATATATATATATATATAATATATATAACATGAATTTTCATATATTTAATGACTGTCAGAGAGTCAATGCAGCAACAAAGGGCATTCTTTTCAGCTGAAAGCAAACATTTGCATGAAAATGAAAAATGAGGAAAAGAAAAAAAATGGAAAAAAAGGAAAAAAACATTCAAAGGGGAAAAGCAAAGCAAATATTGAAATCAAAGAGCGAAAAAATAAAAAACAAAATGTTTAACATAAAGTTAAATTAAAATTATATAAAAAATTAAAAAAATTAAGTAACAAGTTGATGGGAAAATTACTGAAGTTGCAAGGAATCCAAATGGAAATTAAACTATTCTAGGATAGTTCAAGCTGGAGCTTTAGCTAACCTATAGAGTCTCTGTCTGTATATACTTCACATATCATAGTTGAATCATTTCTTTGAGAGCTTTCTCTACGATTCACTCATATTCCACCTGAGTTGGTGGAATTGGCTTTGACCACAGGGTATCTAGCAAGTCAGTCTATAGAAGTGGAGCTTATATTTTTACATTCCCCTGCTGGAAGTGATATATTATATTCCATAATAGTTTTTGTTTGGAAACTCATATCAATTTACTCTACAGGGTATCTCGCTAGCCTATATTTGAGACTCTAGAAAACCAGTTCTCCGCATTTTTCACTTCACTTATCTGATTACCTCACTTACCTCATTTCATAGTTAATTTGATGACTGCAGCATACCCTGCTTTACAGGGTATCTGGCAGTCGTGTACTACTCAAATTAACATTTTTAAAGAAAGTATTCTTTAGTTATATGTGAAGCATTAGGCCAACAGGCTCAGCCCGCTACTCATAGAGTCTCAACGGGCCCCGCAGGCCACTCACATGTTGCGAGCAGAAAGAGGGAATGCCCCTAATGGCCGAGTTGTTTGGCTTGCAAATTGAACGAAAACAATTTCAAAGTTTGCATGGGGCACTTTAAGGCACTTGAATGCATGTTAGACAACCAGTTTTTACTCCAAAGAAATGCCCAGCAGGGGGGAGGGGTGAGTGTGTGGCCAAGTGAGTGCAAGGAGAGTTGCCAGTGGCAAGTGGCTGGTGGTAAGTGGTAAGCGTGGCAAGTGGCAAGGAACTCAAAGTCTTTGCCTCCGAGTTGCAGCCAGCTATCCGTTTATCCATTGACCAGCTCTGTTGGCCCCGTTGGCGCTGAGGCCCCGCCGCTCTAATCGAGCCACGCAACAATTTCGAACAGTCTGGCAGCTTTGTTGCCCTCTTAACAGTTTATGGAGTCAACCACTTGATGGGGCTGCAAATTGCTTAGCTAGTTTGGCTAAATGAAGCTCGTTTTGGAGTCGGGGGCTGTTATCGATAGACGCTGGCTATCGATAATGCGTGTGTTTATCGATAAGCAATGTGTTGTTTATCGGAAATATAACTGTAATAGCTGAATCTATATTGATGAGCTGGATTAGAAAGCTATCGAAAAAGTTATCATTGGTTATCGATATATATAAATCGATATATAGATACGTATTTCTTTCCATCTCTCTCTCTCTCTCTCTTTCTCTGCCCACATTTCACTCACTAAAAACAAATGTCAATTGAATAATTTGCATTTCGATAAACATATATCGATAACACACACGCTCCGCCCACCGAAATCTGATTAATTAACATCTTTGCAGCTGGACAACTATGCGGCCACTTGATCCCTAATCATGCACATGATACAACCATAAGCCCGCCTCCGGCACGCCCACGCTCGCTTGACCCGTGCAACGGGGCAGCAATAAGCGACCGCAGTGGAGCGGTTGTCAAGTGGTTCGGCTTAGCTGTAGTGGTTCGGCCGGCTGTGCCACAAAAGTGCGTGGCATAATGAGCATATTCAATGTTCGCTGCGGTCGAGCTCTGTTGTGGCAGTCGCCGCTTGCCGCAAGCCGATGCAGTTGCAACAAAGTGAATTATATAATGCGAAATGCATTTGCATTCGGTTCTCTCTCTCTCTCTCTCTCTCTCTCTCTGTCTCTGTCTCTCGGTTTTTTAATAACTGTTGTGATTGTTTTTTTCCCATTTTGCTGTCATGCTGCGGCAGTGGGCGTGCGGCATGCAACAAGGTGAAGGTTGCTGCAGTTGACAAAGCCGCAGCAAACAATTTGCAGCTTGTGCTGGGCCGGCCAACGTGTGCCACGCCATTTGGGGCACATTTAAAAATTTATGCTGCAGGCAAGGCCAACGGAATCCGCCCCTTGCCACACTGTTGCACGATCTCTCAGTGTGTGCCTCGCCTGCCTGCTGTTTGTCTTTTTCTTTGCCGCAGTTGCCTGACTGAAAGAGGTTAACATGCAGCGGTGCCAACAACTGGACGCAGCTGCCTCTGCCAGTGACACTGCCCCAACCTCTGGCTCCGGCTTCGGCTCCGGCTCTGGCTCTGGCTCTGGCACTGGCGTCTCAGTGCCCCATAACAACAATAACAATGTACGTCGCAACACTTATGTTGGTTTACTTTCCGCCAAAGTTCAGCAATGGACACACAGCAGCAGCAGCAGTTGACAAAATGAAGTGGCTGTGGCAGCAACAGCAGCAGCGGCAGCAGTGGCAGCAGTGGCAGCAGCGGCAGCAGTGGCAGCAGCTGCAGCTCTACAGTTGGCAGCCATTGTTGTTTTTTCTGCATTTCTTTTCTATGCCATCGGGTCACATGGACTTAGAGCTAAGCTTAACTACTATGGCAACTTAGTATATACTAACTTACATATATCAAGGCTTGAAAGCAATTCAATAAATAGCTTACGCACTTCGTCTTAGGTAGATCGCCATTTTGATTTGCATACATTGCTGCAACTTCACTCGATCATAACGACTTTGCAATGCGCTACGTTTACACTCCAATGAAGTCTGCCTACATTTAACACTGCAAATAAAAACACTTAGACATAAATCAAAATTTCCTTCAGATAAAAAATACTCTCCTTTTAATATTAATATAACTTACATATATTTACATGCATTTGCTTCACTCCTCACTTCAGTAGCGCATGCGATGTTCGTCTTCGTCTTAAGCTTCATCTTTCGCGTTTGCTTTGCTTGCTGCGCTGCCCTGCCCTGTTGACCATGACACATGCACACATACTCCAGAGCAAACGCACAGTTATTCGCAAGCGAGCGCAATAACAACAAGTCCCTTGTCTCGCTCTCGCCGCTGCTGTCGTTGCTCTAATTAAATACCAAAAACAAATAAGTGCAGAGAAAAAGTACCAAAAAAGATATTTAATCTCATAAAAAAAGAAACAGCAAAACGAAGCGTTGATTTGCTGTTTGTCTTCTCGCTGCTGCTGCTACTGTTGTTGTTTTGCTCTCTCACTTGCTTAGCAGCGATAATCACTGCTGCATTGTCTACCAATTACAAAGCGTGAAACGAGAGAGATACTGAGCGAGCGAGCGAGCGAGTAGTGAGAGAAGAGCAGCAAAATTGAGAGGGCAAAAGTGTGAGTAACTGTTGTTGTTCTTGCTATGCAAAAATTTTGAACTCGAGCTAACAACAGAAATATGTATGTAAGCAGGAAATTCTTTTTTTCTCGTGTTCTCTTGCTCCCTTCCTCTCCCAGCAGCAGCAGCAGCAGCAGTTGTTGTTCGCTCGTTTTACTTTTAATGATTAAATTGTCGAAAAAATTTTGCTGCTGGCATCTGTAACGTCAAAAGTCAGTGAAACATCAGACGCAGCTGCCCGCTCTGTGCAGCATTTGCATACACACACACACACACACACATGCAACGAATTGTAAAAAGTTAACGCGCGCTTAACTGTGTTTAGCTCGTTTCTCGCAGCTCTGCCCGAGCTGCCTTTGGCCACGGCTGCCAATTTCAATGCGCAATTACTTGGAATTTGTTTGAAGTTGAAGCAAAGCGGCTGCAAAACTTTTCGCTCTGTCCCAGCACACATCACGCAAACATACACATATACATTAAAAATTTAATTAGAGTGGCTTGCATAGTAGGAGAAAAAAATGAGAGAGCATGTAGTCGTGAGAGTACTTTAAATGTAGTCGATCGTGCAATACCCTGTAGAGCGAGTGCGAGGCTTTAATTGACTTTTAAATTTCTCAAATATAACTGTGAATCTTCGACTGTCTATCAGTTAGTGGGCGTGATCAAGCTACTATAGGCTCTCAGCTGCGCCTCGCACTCTGAGTGAGCTGTGTCGCCAGCAGTACATACAAAACTAATATACCCGCTCTCACTTAGCGCCCGGAACATTAACAAAGAAGAAGCAGCGCTTACAAGGCAAATTGCAGAAAAGCAAAATGAAATTGAAAATCAAAACAAATCGAGCAAAAGTTACCAACAAATTGAGTTGGAAACACGAAACGTGTGGGGCGGTGCCTGTAGTAACTGTTGTTGGCTTTGTTATTGTTGTTGACGTGGCAGCAGCTCAACAATTTGCCGAGTTGCATAAGCCCTTGTGATAGCTCGCAGATTAAAGCCGCCAAACTGCAATCGGCGCTCAATGCCAATGGGCACAGTGCGCGCGTGTGTGTGACAAAGTCCGCATGAGTGTGTGTGTGTGTGAGAGAGGGAGGGGCACATTCAGCCTATTTGATCTGCTGCGCGTCCTTCGGCTTACGCTTTGTCAAGTCTGTGTGCGAGCTATGTAAAGGGTTTCGCTCATTGCCTCTCGCTCGCTCTTCGTCTTGTTTGGTGCTCTTTGGTTTTGTTGCTTTAACGGTGCCAAAGCAGCGACGACGACGACGGCGACCCAAAGCCATAAATAACGACACGTTGTGCATTTTGATGTGGCTGAAGGAGCGAAGCCGAAACGGGAATGGGAACTGAAACGGGTACTGGAACTGGAACTGAAACTGTGACTCTTTAACCCAATTGGGGGGGCGGGGAATTGGACTCTGGTCACAATGTGGCCGTGATTGCTGCGCCCTTTTACGCATCATCGATTGACCCGATGCTAGTAGTGGGAGTGGCAGCGGGACGGGGCTATATCCTCATTCACATCAGCTTTGGGCTTAGCTGCGCTGCGTAAAGTGTTTTATTTTCCAATATTATTTCTTTCTCTTCGTCTCTCTCTCTCCCTCTCTCTCCCTCTCTCTCTCTCTCTCGAACTGTGATTACGATGTGAGTTTGCTATAGATATCTCCATTCATATTGCATATCGAATTGCACGATTAAGGATCAAAAATACATTTCTCTCTTACCCCCAACCCTCCTCCCCCTTTGTGTGTGTGTGTGATTGGTACTTGGGTCAGCTGTGATTGGCACTTGTGCTGCATGTAAATGAGTCTTGAATTGCGTGTAAATGGATTATATATGAGTGGACCCCATCAGAATAAGAATGGAAATGGGGCCTACAAAAACCGGACTCGACTCTGCTCGATTCCTACAGTGTATATCGATGTTTTTATAGCATTAAGCGAATCAAATATTCTATGTAAATGTATTTTTATTATCTTCTTTGATTTATTTTATACTTTTTATTGTTTACTTTCGCATATATAGAGTCGATTCATAGCGTACAATGGAATATTTAATGAAAATATGAGCAAAATCAATTCCGAATTCAATTCAATTCAACAATTTCGCAAACAATTTGTCAAAAGCCATTGTTTTTTCTGCAAATAGTTGGGGAATGGGAATGGGAAGGGAATGGGGAGAGATGGTATTTTGCCATAATAATTGTAGTCCATTGTGAATGGAGGGGCCGTAAAATAAGGCCAGCGTTTTAGAATATGAATACAAAATAAATAAAAAATATTAAAAAAATAAATATCAGATTAAAAAATAAAAAATGAATTTAAAAATAAAAAAAATATAAAAACAAGTAAGAATGCTCTAGTCGAGACGGCTCGACTAGGAGATACCCTGAGCCCTGCGGAGTGCCGATACTTCAAATATTGTATGCTTAGTTTGCATATACATATATTGCAAGCAACACATACACACACACAGACGCACGCTCAAGCACACGCTCTGCCAACTGCGCAGTTGACGTAGCGACAGCGCTTGGGCTGCAAGACGCCTACGCTATGGGAAATTAAATGTTTAATAACTTTTTTTCTAGAAGGACTTTTTTATTCAAACTTTCAGGGCATGATTATGTTATTCATATGTGTGTATGTGCCGAAGCACAAGTCTCTAGTATTTGAAATGCGTTTTTTGCAAATTTAGGGCGAAGGGGGCGTGGCATCCAAAAACCATAAATTACAAAATGTCTGCATTCACAACAGGAATCTATATAGTTAATTTCAGGTCTCTAGCTCTTACGGTACGTAAAAGAGACGAAAAGTTATCGAAATTTATCGATAAAAAGAGAACGGGAAGAGTTATCGAATTTTTGAAAAAAACTCGTATAGCGTATGGTATTCAGGAGTATACATGTCAAATTTCAGCTCTCTAGCTTCTGTGGTTTACGAGATCGCTGCGTTCACACAGACGGACGGACGGACGGACGGACGGACGGACGGACGGACGGACGGACGGACGGACGGACGGACGGACGGACGGACGGACGGACGGACAGACGGACAGGGCTATTTCAACTCAGCTCATCGAGCTGATCAAGAATATATATACTTTGTATGGTCTGCGATGTCTCCTTCTGCCTGTTACATACATTTTCACAAAAACATTATACCCTGATTTCCCATTTTCAATGGGCTCAGGGTATAAAAATAAATAAAAATCTATTCAGTTAGAGCAAATCAATTTAACCGCGCTATATAGTTATATATATGGCTAGAAAGTTAGTTTTTAGTATTTATATATATAAAGCTATATATAGTTAGCTTTTAGTTGCTTTTTAGTCATATCGTACAGTTTAGAGCTGTAAAAATAGCTCGTTTAATAAAAAGTTAGTCATAGCCGCGCAACGCCGGGCGAATTCTTTGTCAGGAATATTTTGGATAAAAGTGCTAAAAAATATTTCACTTGAAATCAAGTCAGGATAACATGGGTCCATACACCGTCGCAGCATTTAAGCATATTTTGCACACACACACGCACTCCCCCTCTCTCTCTCTGTCTCTCTGTCTCTCTCACACACTCTGGCTTTCCCTCTCCCACTCACGTTGTCCATCAATTTTCGTTGTAGTGCAACATTTGCTGCATATTTGATGACTTTGTCAGTTTTGTGATTTTCGCTTGTTTTTGGCTAGCCCAGCGTTGCCAGACTGTTCTTTTTTCCCCACTTTCTTTCCATCTCTGACAAAAGCTGAACCGTTTTTATGGCGGCAGTTAGAAAAATCTGCCATTTTTTGCTGTCGCTTTCTGTTTGCTTTTTCTCCTCCCAAATATTTTTACATTTTGTATTTTTTGGTATTTTTGTTGGTATTTTTAGTGTGTCTGTGATTGAATTAGAGTTTGCATAGAGAATTTAACTGCTTGTTAGCTGGCTAACATCAGCTTTGACAGGCACAACGTTGAGTAGTGTTTGGGGCAAAGCTTTCAACTGAAGCTAATGGAAAATCTGAGTTATTATGAAATTCGACTACTCTGCCACAGGGGCGAAGGAAAGCGGAAAACTCTGCCACAAGTTTCGATTTCGAATGTGGCAAGGCGAAGCCAACTCAGTTAACACTTTACTGTGGGCGTTTGCTGTTGCCCAAATGCTGTAACTTCTTCATTGGCTTCTCCCTCTCCCCTCTCTTCCCCCCCCCCCCCTCGCTGCTTGGCTCCTGCTCTTGTTGCTTTGGCATTTCTTATTTATGCGGCTTCTCTCAGCCGTTTGTTTGTTTGCGCTCCTTGAGCGAGTGGGCGGCGTGGGCGTGGGCGTGGCCGCGGCAAGTGCGTGTGCCGCGTTGCTTATCGCTAAGCTCTGCTTAACGACGCCCACAGAAGACAACAAAGTCGCTTCCTGTTTTTCTCGTGCTCCGCTTTTATTTTGCCTCTTTTTCAAAATTTCACTTTTGTTTTTTTTTCTCTCTCTCTCCTGCACACGAAAGCAATTGAAAACCGAAAAATATTGTTGCATACCTTGAGGCGGCGGCCAAGAGGTAAAAGGCAGGAAAAGAAAAGAGAAACGCAAAGCAAACAAAAACTCAGCCGAAGCGAGCCGATCTAGGCCTATGTATATAGAACTGTATATAGAATATAGTACATAGAGATGTATATATGTAAATATGTAAATTTGTCTATATGTAAATATGTAAATATGTAAATATTGTATGTAAAGCTTTATTTCTTATACTCATTCATGAAGTGAAAGGGGCATATTGGCTTTGTGCAGTGTTCATCCTGCTCTACGTCCGTCCGTCTCTCCATCCGACTGTCCTTAGCAATGCTCTTGGAGCTGGAGACTGGAGACTGGAGACGCATGTATACTAATTCTTCAAAAATTATGGAGCTTGAGCTGACTCCTTACAGACTCCTTTACCGAAGCCATAACTAAACTGTGAATGAGTATTATGCAGTCGGTAGTACCCGACTGCAATTTACTAGTGCTATGCTTGTACTATTTATGTATATTTATATATGTGTATGTGTATGTATGTTTCATTTCTCACACGTTCCGCACACACGCACAGCGCAAAACAGAAGAAAAAAAAAAGAAAAATAAAATTAGGCTGAATATATATCGATAACTAATTTAAAAAAAATATATATATATATAATTATAGATATATTAATATATAACATAATTATAATATAAATATGTACAATATATAACATATATACAGTTTTTATTTATCGATCAATATGCATTTTTATCGATAACAAATATCAGTGTATCGATAAATAATTAAATAAATTCTAGCAAGCATATATATCGTTAAAAATGGATATATATGTGCAACAAAACAGATTTTTTATCGATAAACTTGTAAGCCTAAATTTATAATTCTTTTTTATTCATATATATATAGATATATTCCGTATATATCAATATTCAAAGCTATTGTAAACTGCTTTTAACTTATGCAAATGAATAAACGCACAAAAGGCAATAACAAGAGCTCGAATTCGAACTCGAATTCGAAGTTAATTTGAGTGTTGCAAAACAAAGCGGAAAGCCAAAGGAAAACAACAGAGAAAACGTCTAAAATGTGAAGTCAAAGCGAAAATGAAGTGCGAAAAGTGTCAAACAAAGCAATAAACGCGAGAAAAACAACACAGTTTGTCTCTCTCTCTCACACACACACACATATAATACTCAGCCACACACACAGGCAGACTGACAACGAGGAGAGCAAAAGCCAAAAGCGGTTTCGTAGCGGTTCCAGCTGTAACGGTTAACGGTTGCTGTCACGCGTCTCAAATTTCAGTTCGTTTCGCTCCGTTCCGTTTCGTACCGTTTCGCGTTTCGCGTTTCCGTTTCCCGTTTCCCGTTTCGTTCGCCGTCTGCACTTCCAATGGCTGTTTGTTCCTTATGATGGAGACATTTCTTGTCCTGGGCCTGTGTTTTATCCTGTACGAAGCATTGGATTTCTTTCAAGGCTGCATCCATAGCAACACGCCCTCACCGAGCGACCAGATCGAGGCCTACCGCCGCGAACTCGACGAACAGCGCCAGCAGCAGCAGCAGGAACAATTTCTGGCCGGTCTAACGCCTCTGCTGGGCGCCCAATTTGCCGCCGCTGCAGCTGCCGCTGCCGCTGGCTCTCAGTCGACGCTCAGCAGCACGCCCACCGCCTCCACGGCGAGCGTCATTAGCGACTCGTACGAGCAGGAGCAGTCGCAGTCGCAGTCACAGTCGCAGTCGCAGTCACAGTCGCAGTCGCAGTCACAGCAGCCGCATTCTTTGAGCACGCCGGGCTTGTTCCGGCCCGCCGCCTTGGGCTATTACGATCCGGAGGATCCGTTGCATGCTACCTCGTCGCTGCCACGCGACTACTACTATCTGCAGCAGCAGCAGCTGAAGAACAAGGCCAGCTCCAAGTCGCTGCTCTCGAAGTTCTCCACGACCAATTCCGATAATCGCATCCACCCGGAGGGCAGTGCTCACGGCGTGCTCGGCGCCCACGGCTCGACGGTTGTGACCACACAGCCGCTGCCCGCGGGTGAGTCGGCGGCCAGCTTGGGCCTGTTCGACTGCCAGCCGCAGCTGTTGCCGTTGCTGCCGGCAGCGCCGCTCTTCCTGGAGCTGAAGCGTGCCATAATCAGCACACAGGCAGCGACGACGGCGACGACGCGCCGCACGAGCCGGCGACGCTGTCACATCGACGAGAACGAAGAGGACGACGAGGAGGAGGAGGAGGACGAAGAGGAGCAGGAGCCGGAGCCGGAGACAATTTGCCCGCAGTGCGTTGAGGAGGAAGTGCAGCAGTACGAGGAGCAGAAGGACTCACAGCAACAGCAACAGCAACAGCAGCTCGCAGAGGACGATCGGCTCTCCAGCAACGAGCCGGACTGCCACGCCAACAGCGAGCCCAACATCTGCGCCGCATCGCAGTTGCCACGCATCCATCACATCGCCATCGACGACATCGGCATCGGCGGCATCGGGCTGACTGCGGCGAGTGGCGAGCCGAGCCACTGCCTGGCAACTAGTTCCAGTTCCAGTTCGCACGCCGATTTCCGTGAGATCGAATGCGAGCGTCTGCGACGCAAGTGCGTGAGCGTTAAGCGCATCTATAGCATATCGGAGAAGTTCTAAACTTTCAATCCACAAATCGGAAAAGAAAAAAAGAGAAAAAAAAACAAAATCAAATCAAATTTATCAAAGCTCAACTCATTTTTGCGCTATACTCACCTTTGCACCAGTCTAATTCAAATATATATCGATAACTATCGATCCAAATCGAGCAATCAAAAATTGTACAATCGAATCGAAATCAAAATCGCAATCATCTATCGCCTCACTAAAGAACCAAGAAAAGAAAACTAAAAACAAAATTGAATAATCGATTTATCGATAATCGATAATCGATAATCGAACAATGCAAGCAAAATCACAAAATTTCCATCTGCGAAATACCCCACACAAGGTTAGCAAAACATGCTCCAGCACTGCAAACATAAAAGAGAAAAAAAAATGAACTCGAAGCGAACTTCAACACAAATCGAAATTTTCCAGAATTAATTCAATCGACTCAAATTTGCCAATAGAAATTTGTATTTTTTTCTTGCACCGCATTTTCAGCTGCCATTTTCGAAGAGATTTCTTTATTTTGTTGGTATTCACCTTATTCACCACACCTGCTAACTTGCCACCACCACTCACCTCGTCACCTGCCTCACTCTGCAATTCTCAAATTCTGATTTTCTTGATTTTCCGCTTTCCACACACCTCACCATCTGTAAATCGCTCACTCCACCCCACAGCAATGCCTGCTCTAGTCCTTTAAGTGTTTAACGTCTTCTATAATCGTATTTCCAGACAGGCCCCACACAGCAGCTGCACGGTGCGGCCCGATCACTAGTAAGAGACTGTCTAAACTTATGTTTTATTCCATTTTGTTTTCTCTCTTGCCCTGCCCTGAACCCATTGGCAGTTGGGCACTGATCGAGTTGCCTTTAAGTTATCGATAATGTTATCGACCCTCACTTATTTGAGCATATCTCGGGGGTCTTTCAAGCTAGACTTGTCAAATTTTATATTTAGCTTCTTGTGAGATATATGTATATAATTTTGATTTACATATTTTATATTTTGTTTAGCAACTTCCAGTTCGACGGCAGCAATGAAATTAAAGTTCAGACAAAGAAATTGTTGATATTTAAGTAAGTTTCACTGCTTCTGAGTATTTATGCATATTCAGTGGAACAATGAGGCACTGTGTTGAAAATTGCATTAGAATCCCTTAAGTAACTCGCAAGTTATTCAAAGAAAACCTGTGGCAACTAGCGCCGAGCCAATGCCTTTTGCTCTATTCATGCACACGCACACAGAGCCACTCACACACACATAGAGTGCTTGCAGTTCGTTTGAAGTTCTATAAATAGAAACGTAAAAGCGCTTCAACTGCGTTGGCATTGTCAGCTGCTGAGTTTGTCGCCTTACTAGCGATTGCTGCAGTGGCGTCGAGGGCTATGACGATAGCTGTATTGAGTTGTGCATGGTGCCTCGGGTTCGAATCCTGCTGAGGGCAAATATTATTATTATTTTTGTTAATAGAATCTATTTATATTTTATTTTCAATACAATTTTTTTATAGACGAATTTATTTGTATATAATTTTTTTTTTATTTTCATTATTTTATATTGAAAATAATATTTTTTGTTAGATATATTACCTGAAGCATCAGCTCAGCCTTGGTTCAGTGTATCCCCTAGTCTGGCACAGCCGTCTAGAGCACTCTAATTTATGCCATTTAATATGTTGTTATATCTTATAAATATTTATTTATAGAAGCTGTTTCTATTTATAATTAGGGCGCATTTCTAGCACTCTCCCCACCCATCCCCCCTCTCTCTCGCTCTCCCTTGGCAAATCAAAGCTCACTTGTTGTTTGGCTTTAAAAGCGTTTCGCCACAAACATATTCATTGGCCTCTGGTTGCTGTTTTCTGGCTATTGTGTTTATGATTCAGTTTTGCTTTACAGATTTCTCCACTCGCACTCGCACTCGCACTCGTCGCTGTATGCGAACAAAATGTTAACTAGCTTAAGCTCCACTACCAGTCCCCGCCCCCAGCTGCCTTTCCATCGGATGCTTCAGCCGCCGCAAGCTGCTTTTGTTTGTAGCCAGGCAACTGGAGTCTGTTGTGTGCTGCTGCTCTCCAGCTCCAGCTCGACTGTTATGCAAAGTAAATTGTATATAATTGTTGGGCACTCACACACACACACACACGCGTACATGTGTATATGCTCTCTATATTATCATATCTTACAAATTGTCGTTGCCAAGTTGAAGCTGCAAGAGCCAAAGCCAAAAGTTTACAGATATTTCGAAATTTATGCAAATTCAGAAGCTGCATGTTTAGGTGGAAGGCAATAGATGTAGATGTGTATAGTATATCTTAAAAAAAAAAAAAAAACAGGCGTCTATATCTATATATAACGATTTCAGTGTATTCGCAGTCTAGAAGAAGTTAAAGCTGAGCATATTAATAGCCTATATCGTCTATACCTATATCGTCTATATCTATATATAACGATTCCAGAAGAAGTAAAAGCTGAGCATATTACTAGCCTATATGCATATACTCTCTCTCTATGTGATATCTCTCTATTTATTTATATAGTATATACATACAAAAAAAAAAAAAAAAAAAAAAAAAAAAAAAAAAAAAAAAATAGCGTCTATATCTATATATAACGATTCCAGAAGTTAAAGCTGAGCATATTAATAGCCTATATGCATATACTCTCTCTCTCTCTCTCTCTATGTGATATCTCTTTTTATATATAAACTATATACACAAAAAAAAAAAAAAAAAAAAACTTACATATATATTATATATATGTATATTATTTATATATGTATACTATGCACATCTACATCTATTGCCTTCCACCTAAACTTAAAGCTTAAAGGGAGCTATATATATCTCTCTACCATCTCTCTCTGCTCTAACTCTGCTCTACTTCTATGCCATTTCCTGGTCTTCCACTCATCACTTGCCTCTGCAGTTAGTGTATTACTGAGTCATGCTCTTGCTCACTGCACTTGGCTCACTTTGCGCAGCTTGCGCGAATCCCTTTCAATTATTCGATATGTGGTAGCATTTACTGTTTGCTGCTTTTCTTAACTCTATATATAATATATATATATATGTATATGTATGTGTATGTGTATGTGTATATATATGTTATTTTTCCTTTCATTGCCTCAACCCTCAACTTTTGCTTCGTTTTCATTTCATACACACACACACACGCACTTTCGCATAGTCCTAAGACCCGCATTATTTTTCATTTCCTTCCACTTGCTCAGCTCCTGTTGCGAGCATCGATTGTGCCTCTGTGTGTGTGTGTGTGTGTGTGTCTTGGTATATGTTTAGTTAAGTCCGCGTGGCTCACATTCGCGTCTATCCATGGCCAAAGTCCGCAAGTCCTTACTAGTCCTTGCTACTCCCACACTCTCCCTGCTCTCCCTGCTCAATGTTCGTAATCTTTTGGTCTTTTCTTCATCATCGTTTAGCTTGATGTGGTTTTGCCCCCGACTTAATCAGTTTTACTATTGTTTGTTTTCACTATATACATACCATATTCCGGCTTTCTCTCTCTCTCTCTCTCTCTCTCTCTCTCTCTCTCTCTCTGTGTGTTAGCCTCTGCTGATTTGCTGCTGGCCAGCGCAGCGACTGGCCTTCCTCTTCTTCTGCTTATGCTTGTTGTTGTTGTTTGATGTTGCTTTGCTGATTGGGTTCAGTGGTTGGCTGCTCTACTCAATGCCTTGTTGTACACGCACACACACGCACACACACACACGCACACACGCCTGCCACAATGGCGCGTTAAAAAGTTAGCTTCGCCTTTTTGTGTAGAGCAGCCAATTATGTTGCATATGTGTGCGTGTGCGTGTGTGTGTGTGTGTGTGTGTGTGTGTGTGTGTGTGTAAGCTGCCATGACAGTTTAGCATTGCTATTATATGAAGAACAACACACACACACACACACACATATACACCCTGCCACAGGATTCTCTGGCGGCTCATAAATGCTTCATCATTGCAGCCAAACAGCAACAAAAGAAAACCCAAAGTAAAAGAAAGAAAATGCATTGAGAGTCAGAGTAAGCCCGACTGCAATATACCCTAGCTGCGGGCAGAGTATGTCTAGGCTTTAGTATATATGTGAATGCTGACCAAAAGTTTGTATACGCATACAAATTTCTAGCCTTTTATGTGCGTGGCTCTCAAACTGCAGTGGCTTTCAAACTGCAGTGACTCTCAAACTGCAGTGGCTTTGCAACTGTAGCACAAAATGGAGTATATAGAGCTCTGAGTGTCTGAGACTTCACCTGTGACTCTCAAACTGCGCCTTAAAGTGACTCTCAAACTGTTTGCCTACGCAATTGACTCTCAATATGCCATAATAGCTTATTAGAAGTTTCACCCGCTACGCTCTCAGCTCCCTCGCTGCCTCGCAGGTAAACATATAGTATATATATATATATATATATATATCTATATATCTATGCATGTAATGAGCTTAACATTCTCCAGCTGCCAAGCGTTCTCATAGCAACAGAGTATTACAAGATATATTCACAATAGAAATGAGCAAAAACCAGGGCAGCATTGCCCTCCCCCTCTCACTCTCTCTCGCTCTCTCGCTCTCTCGCTCCCATTGATTGCTTAGCCACAGCTCAGACTCAGCTGCACTTGCCTCAAATCAGTCAAGGGTAATATTCTTCCAGAACATTAAGCAACGGCAACAACAGCCGACGCAATGAACCCTAACTGAAATGAAAGCTGAATCACAACTCCCAAGTCTCTCTCTCCCTCTCTCCCTCTCTCTCTCTCTCTCTCTCTCTCTCTCTCTTGCTTATCGAAATTGGCCTTGCCTTTGATGTATATTCATGAATTGTGCACCGACTACAAGCTGCGAACTGCATTCATTCAGTTCTCGAGCCACGCCCACAAGCTCCATGCAGCACGCCCTGCTGAGAGAAATATTAGCCTTCGATATTTATCGATAACTTGCATTAATCGAGTTACTCTGGTCAAAGCTTAGCTGGATTACCTATTCAAACTAAAACCAAAAGGTCTTAAGACTCACTTGACTTTCTCTATGCCCCCCCCTCGCTCTCTACTCCCTAATCTCCCGTTATTTATTGGCCATAATCCGCGCTTTGTCTCTCCAGCAATGCGACAAATCCAAATCAATTTATCAAAGACTTGAGATTTGCCTCTGCAGCAGCAGCAGCAGTTGACGGGCTTAGGTGAGGGCTAAACAAATTACCAGCCCCAAGCACACACAGCACCCTCTCCCCCCTTACCCCCTCTCCCACGCTCTGTGTGTGGCAAATCAAAGCCTCTGCCTGATTCCCTTGGAGTTGTTTGTGTTGCGTCTGGTTCTTATCATTTGGTTTATGCACTCGACGTTTGCTTTAGTTTTCGATTTTGTTTTTAATGAGCTGCATGTGTGTGTGTGAGTGTGTGTGTGTGTGTGTGTGTGTGTGTGGGTGTTTTGTAAAACTTGTTGAGTTAACAAGTCTGCAGTTGACAGCTAACAAGCGCACGAGCCACGCCTCCCCTCCCACACACAGACAGCCGAAGCAAAGGAAAAGAAAAGCAGGAAATGTCGCCACAAAGTATGCTTCAAGTTTTAATGTCAGCCTCATGTGTGTGTGTGTGTCTGTGTGTGTGTGTGTGTGCTTATGCGTACCGCTGCCTACAGCATATCTCTCTGTGTGTGTGTGTGTGTGTGTTAAGAGCTGTCACTCCACTCGCATCGAACACAAACAGAAAACAAAAAGAAAAAAAATAGTTAAACAGTTGCCACGCCCCCCATTGGTCCGTCCGCCCTTTAGGGCAGGAAGTGCGCCGAGAGCTTGGGCTGCCCCGGATAGGTGACGCGGCCAGTCAGCGACTGGAGCGCCGTGTGCGGCAGGCACTTCTTCTTGGCCAGCTCGTCCAGCTTGACGCTGATGACCATGTCGATCTCCTTCTGGCGCTGCTGCTCCATGGCGCGCGCCTTGTCGCTCTCGAGGCGCTCGTTCTCGATGTCGCGGCGGCGGGCGCGCTCGTGCTCCTCCATCTGGGCGGTGACGCCCTCGTGCAGATCGGACTTGCGGCCCTGCTTCTTCTCCCGCTCGACCTTCTGCTGCTCCTCGTACTGGGCCCGCTCCAGCTTCATCTCGTCCATGTCGTGCTGCCGCTGGGCGTAGTAGCAGGCGCGCAGCTTGTTGATGTGGGCCATGGCCTCCAGATTGCCCTGGCGCAGCTCCTCGGCCTGGCGGCGGCGCTTCTCCACCGCGAGGCGCTCCTCCAGCCGGTACTTGCGCTCGAGCCGCTCGTGCTCGGCCAGCAGGCGCATCTCCTCGCGGTTGTCGTTGGCGTCGAGGATCTTCTGCTGCATCACGTAGAGCGCCTCGCGCTTGCGCTCCTTGGCCAGGTCGATGGCGGCCTTCTGCTGGCGCTGCTCCAGCCGCTTCGCCTCCTTGTCCAGGACGTATTTGTTGGCGCGCAGCTCGTCGCGCTGCTCCTGCTCGCAGAGGATGCGCCCGAAGTCCTGGTGCAGCTTGATGTAGTGGAAGAGCTCGTTGCGATAGTTCGTCTTGCGGTGGCCCTTGGCCACCGTCTGGTCGGCCAGGAAGCGCTTGTACTCGTCGTAGGCGTCGCGCATCTGTCGCTGCTCGTCGCGGCGGCGCTCCTCGGCCATATGGCGGAGTTGGCGGTGGTCGTTGATCTGCTGGCGCACAGCAGCGCCGAATGCCTGGCGCTTGTTGTGCGCCTCCAGTTCCTGTTGCTCCGCCGACCCCCATTTGGACTCGTTGAACGCCGTATCCTTGCGCGCCTGCTCCACGTCGTGCTCGGCCTGCAGGCGCTCCATCGTCGCGCGCTCCTCAATTTGCGATGTCCACATGGCGCTGCACTTGGCGGCGCCAATCGACCGGATGGCCGACTGGACGCGCACATCGTTTTCATGGCGTGCCTGCAAATCGATAAATATCGATTGGTTATGTGATGCAAATGCATATCGATTGGCTGATCAATTGAAGCCACTCTAAGTGTTATCGATTTCTAGTTCCAATTAAGTCTATATACTGCTATCGATAATGTTATCGATTACTATTTCATGCATCATTATTGGATTTTACTCGATTCTTTCAATTGTGGCCACTCTAACTGTTATCGATTTCTGGTTCCAATTAAGTCTATATACTGCTATCGATAATGTTATCGATTACTATTTCATTATTGGATTTTACTCGATTCTTTCAATTGTGGCCACTCTAACTGTTATCGATTTCTGGTTCCAATTAAGTCTATATACTGCTATCGATACTGTTATCGATTACTATGTCATGTATTATTATTGGATTTTACTCGATTATTACTCTTTCAATTGTGGCCACTCTAACTGTTATCGATTTCTAGTTCCAATTAAGTCTATATACTGCTATCGATAATGTTATCGATTACTATTTCATGCATCATTATTGGATTTTACTCGATTAGTCTATCAATTGTAGCCACTCTAAGTGTTATCGATTTCTGGTTCCAATTAATGCTATAGATTGTTATCGATAACATGATCGATTACTCTTTCATGCATTATTATTGATGTTTACTCTGCATTTTATCGATCGATTACTATTATATATAGCTGTTAGCGACTAGTGCTATCGATTACTATTATAGATGTGAGCTACTTCTATCGGCTACTGTTATCGACCACTGTTATCGATCACTTGACTGTTATCGCTCACCTGCAGTGACTTGTGCAACACCATCAGACGCTTTGCCTCCGCCGCCTTCTCGGCGTCGTCGTCTTCGGCCTCGGCGTCGATCTGTCGCTGGATCTCGAGTTCTCGCTCGCGGCGCGCCTCGTCGATTTCTTGGTAGTAGCTGCGCACGCGATTCTCCTCCTCTTTGTTTAGGCGCTCTTCCTCCCTGAGCTGCTCCACCTCGGCCTGGATCTCCTCGGCGGTGGGTGGGCGCGATGACTTCAAGCGATCCACATGCTCCTTCTCCAGGGTCGCGAAGCCAATCGACTCCCATGGCCGGCCTTGCACATGGAAGTAGGTGGCCTCGCCGCCGACTCCTTTGCGCTTCGTTGGCTTGGGCGCCGGGAAGAGGCGAGTGGCCTTCGGGGCCATAGTGCCCGGTGGCAAGGTGCCAGGGGGCAGCTTGTGCCTGCTCACCTTTTTGCCGGCCATCAGAAAGCCCGGCGGCTGCATCTGCAGTCCCTCCGCGTACTGCTTCTGGCAGATGGAGACCCGCGGCTGCCGCTTGAAGGCGCCCAGAAAGTCTGTAGGCTCCGGCTTCGGCAGCCGTATGGGCTTCTCCAGCTCCAGTCCAACCTTGCGGCCGCGTCGGTCATAGCAGTCCGAGTGCAGCGGCCGGCCCCTCCCTGTCACGCACGGCATCATCGACGGCATCCTGGCGACGGACTTCTGTTCACTGTTCTTCGGACAAATACAAAATATATAAAAATGGAATTTTTTTGTTTATTTAATTTTTCTGAATTGTTTTTGCGTTTTGGAAAGTTTTTTGTACTGTGCTGCTTTAGAGAGAGTGGCTGACTGAGGGAGACTGAGAGAGAGAGAGACTGCGAGAGAGAGATTGGGAGAGCTGTGCGTGTGTGTCGGAGCTCGAGTAAATGTGAGACTGAGACTTGAGCTGAGCTTAGCTGGCAACTGAACAGCGCTCGCCCAGCCTACTCAGCGTGAAGAGAGTGTCGAAAGGGCTACTAGATATGGGCTCTTGTCAGGAGAGTAGAACTAGTGCCTATCGATCACCAGTTACTCAAAGTTCTACCCGATCGATTACCTGTCGCTTAGCCCACAGCAAATTGCCTATTGTCAATTAGCTACCCATCAACATGGGGTGTTGACATTGAATGCTATCGCTTGGTCTCATAGAAATATATCTATTAAGATTTGAGACTATCGATAGGCTATCGGCACTAGCTCGCCTGCCAACTAGCGCTGAACTATCGATATCAGCAGCTTGAGACTAGATACTATCGCTTAGCTTAGGTCTAATAGATATTTATCTATAGACACGTCAGAAGATTTGAGACTATCGACAGTCAACTATCGCTGCGCTATCGATATCAGCACTTGACATTGGCTTCGACACTAGATGCTATCGCAGGGCTATCACTGAGCTATCGATTAGCCTGGTAGAACTTGACTTGACAGCTACATAAATTCACATAAATTTACGTGCCTTCAAATATAATATTTTACGATTCTAATAAAGTCCAAGAAACTCGATTCAGTAAAGTGACCAAGGGCGAGCGCTGTGAACATGAACGAGCTGAGATACGAAAACTTGAAGCTGCCGAGGGCAAAAGTGAGCACAAAGGCTGCCCAGCCAGCAGAGCTATTGAAATTCAAGCGTGCAGCACGAGGTCTACATGAAGTCAAAATCAAGCCAAAAATTGGCCAATTGTGGCTGAAACAAAGGCAGCAATGTTAATTAAGTAAGCTCAAAGCACAATTGCATTGATTCTCCATCTGCATCTGCCTCCGTCTGCTGCCTCGCCCCTGCTCCCTCTGCCTTTCATAATGTCTAATGAACGCATATGCTGCTGGCCCCATTTGTTGTTACTTCTATTGAAATCTGCTCGGAACTTTGCGCTGTCTGCCCCCAGCCCCCAGCCCCCAATCGTTTATGAAATTCTTTGTACTCCCTCCTCAGAATTGATGTGTATCCAAATGCTGTTTTGAAGCCAACTGACGTCATGCGCCATTCGAGCTTCAGTTGCTCCAGAGTTGTTTTCCCTCAGCGCTGCTGCCAGAGTACACATACGCACACCCACGCACAGCTAGGCCTTACGTGGCTGCGGGGCAGACGCTTTTTCTGCTCCTGTATCAAGTTGTTCGTGTCGTGTCTTGTTTGTGGCGCCTCGAGTGCCCGAGGACTCATTGTGTTTGTCCTGTTTATTTGTTATTGTTATTATTATTATTGTTGCGATTTTTGTTGTTCTTGTTGTTGTTTAGCTCTCTTGTCAGTCACACATGCCAATGGCTAGAAGCAGCTACAGACAACAAATCTATAATTCACTTGCCTCTCAGTCTTCCTCTCTCTCTCTCTATCTCACGCTCAATGAGTTGAGTCAAGTCTGCAAATATGAGTAACGCTTTGCCTCTCACATTACGCATACGCCACATAGTACGCCCATGGGCCGACGCCTCGGTGGGCGCGGCAGCAGCGTGGCAACGCACAAAAACTTTTGCACATTTCAATGGCAATAAAAGTGATTTAATAATGCTGCGCTAAAGCCCCAAACGACAGCAGCGCCAGCAATAACAGCAACAACAAAAAACGTCTTAAAAAAAATAAGAAACAGAAAGTTCTAGGCAAAGGTCGTCGAGCAGATACCCTAGCAAAGCAGAGACAAGGAAGCTGGAGCAAGTCAATTACTCTGAGGCAGAGAGCAAGCTGGCAGCCTAGCTTTCTTTTATAATATAGTCATATGAACTGACCTTTGACCTTTATAGGTAGTTCTAGTAGCACTGAAGGTCTAAACTTGGTCATTGACCAACACTGAGTCCTTAGATAAGAATTACAATTAATATTCATAGAAGACTTCTTGCTTATAGACTTAACCAACACTCAATTTTAGCGTTAGCTAACACTAGCTAGTCAGAGCACTAAATTCGCAATGGAAATATCGATAGTTTATAGCATTAACCAACACTGAAATCTAAGCGAAGAATTCTAACGTTGGCTTTCATACTTTACTTCTCTAAAAAGACTATCTCTGGCGTTAGTCAACACTAAGTTCTTATGCAAAATGTATAGATTCTAGCGTTATCCAACACTGGCGCAGGTTTCAAGCTCCAGTCGTGTGGGCTCTCGTCGTTCAGTGTATTCGACGCACTGCAAAATCAATTTGATTTGTCGCCGGGCATGCTGTGCTGGGCTGAGCATAGGCGTCTGGCCACGCCCATTGCGTGTGATTAACTGCGCGTTTAATGTGCATGCCCGGCCATAAAACAAATTGCATGCAATCGGCCCATGTCCAATGTGCCCCCCTCTCCACTCTCACACACACGCCCCACTCCGATACTTCAGCTCTCATTCACCACTCCCAGTTCAGCTGCTGCTGGCGCTGCTTTGAAATGTAAATACAGCTCATTATTTCAATGCGTAGCCATTCATTTGCAAGGATTCTAAGGACTCTAGCCTTGACCAAAGACACATAACCCCACACAGCCCCAACTCTGGCCGACACACACACTCGCAGCGTCAAAGCGCAACTCGAGCCTGTGCGTGATAAGTTTTCTAGTTTTTCACAATGGACACACTCAAATGTCATAGATTTTTGATAGCACTCAGAGAGCTGTGCAGATAGGGCGATTGGGGGCGTAACGAAGCCCTCCGGGCGGCGAGGGCGGCTGCTCTGTGTGACAAGTGAATGTCTATTAGGGTGGCTCTGTAATGGCTCTTTTTAATTAGCTGCTTTGACGAGCTTTTTGTTATCGTTTATCGATTGTTTACTATCGATAGCAATTATATGTTGTATATAAGTGAAGCATATATATTTATAACAATTAATGGAGCTAGCTTATATTAAATTATTGATTGTTATCGATTTGATTTATCGATATATTTTTATAATCGATTATTACGTTTTCAATTATTATTTTTAATGTTTTCAGTTATATATTTTGTGACACTTGATTGGTATGGTGTAGTAATCGGTTTGATTTAAAATTCAATATATTTATCGTTAAATAGTTATCGATAGTTGTACGCTATGTTGTGCTATGAATGTATCAAGCTTTTTTCCATAAATATGTTAATTCATGTCAGAAGTAGTGAAAGTTATCGCTAAAAAGACAATAAAATCGATAGCTGGTATATCGATAGCTGTGTTTAACGTATCGATAACAGTGTTCTGTGCATTTTGGCATATGTCAGTCAACCATCAATCTTTTCAGCAGCTCACTGGAGTTTTGCTGTCATTTCTCTTGTGCTCGCCCCACTGTGCGCGGTCAGGCTTTAATTAACTTTAGTGCTTCATCTTCTTGAAGCAAGTCCCGCAGAGTCACGCCCTTTTCGCCAGCCTGTACAGCTAGTTGGGTGTGTGTTTTGTGTAGCGGCCGAGGGGTTTATTATTTTCACTTAATTTGTGCTTCATTTAATTTTTTTCGCTGGTTTTTTTTTTTTTTATTTTGTTGACCCCAACAACAATAATATTGCGTTTTTTTTGGGGTCGTCTATGAAATTGACGTGTCTCGACTGTCCCAGAAAGTCAAATGCCGCATCATCTCGGCTCAGCGGAAAAAAGAGCGAAAAAGTGGAAGAAGAGAGAAACCTTCTTCATTTTATTTTTGCCTTTTCATTTCGCTTCTTTCTTTTTTTTTCCTATTTGTTATTTATTTTTATACAAATTTGTTAGTCTGCCCCTGCCGCAGCCAGCTGTTGTTGTTGTTGTTGTTTATGTTCAAATTAACTTGGCCCACAAAAATGTTGTAGAAAGGCAAAGGCTGGCGAGGCGAGCCGAGGCGATTTGAGGCCAGGCCCGAATGACAGTGCAGGTAGCAAAAGGTATTCAAGGTGGGAGCCCATCCGCCGGATAGCCTCGTCGCTGGCGCAGGAAGCCGAAGTGCGAGGGCCGAGGGAGGCTGAATTGGGGCTAAAGGTTGCCCCGTTGTCGTTTCCTGACTGAGCTCGTCCCGGACACAAAGCGACAAAGAAATGTTTCGCATGCTGCACAATGGCAAATAATTCATAACTTGGTTCAAAAGTTTGATTTAGCTGCAGTTAATACACAGTCTATCTGCCTCTCTCCCTCTCTCAATGTGTGTGCTGGCCATACGTCGGCCTGCATAAATTTTGCTGGCAGTTGGCCCGGCCCAGCCCGGCCCGGCCCGGCCCGGAGCCACGCTGACAGTCGCAGCCACACATTTTGCTAGCAGATAAATTACGCTTGAAGCATCAGGCGTATGGAAGCGGAAGAGCCAACAGCTCGGACCGAAGATGAAGCAAGAGCGACTATAAAGGGCAGGCAGGAGGCTGGGGGTGGCTCGGGGGGTAGACAGGAGCAACAGTGCATAAAGTACAGCAACCTAAGGTCTATAGACGACAGACTGGACTGGACCACGCGCTGACGATTGTCAAGCGGGTCTCTGCATGCTTATTTTACTTGAACTGTAAACGCAGACAACACACAGAGACACAGAGACACACTTATGGCCTGGCAGGCGACATAAGTAACAAACTGATTTTGGGCACAGCTGGCGAGCAATTGCTCACTAGCTGCTGCCTCGACAAACGTTGCAGAAGATTTTTATGGGCTTAGCTCGAGCTTAGCCAAGAACCGATTCAAGTTGTTGTTTATATATGCATTCAATATCTAAACTGTCGAATGAGCTTAGCTACGCTTTGAGCTCAGTTTAAGTTCGCCTTATGCCAGAAAATCTTTCTAGATCCTGCTGAGCCTTGGAGCTTGAACCACTTGACGGCTCCAGTTCTGAGTCTCAGCATTGTCTAACTTAAGAATCTGGTAAGATGTACAGCTTGGCTTAAAGTAGAGTTTATTAAAGGTTAGGGAGCCTATTCGGAGTATTTCGGAGTAGTTATTGAAGTGATTTAGCGCTGTAAACAGAGCTGGGAATGAGCTCTAAGCTTATCTGCCTATTTTGATACTTTTCTATATTTTTCTATAAATATTTCATGCTTTTATCTATCTTTCCTTGACTCGTAATTTCTAGTAACTAGTAATTTCAGTTTATTCGGAATCATCTAAAGATTTCTTTTTAAATTTCTTTACATATAGTTTTATAGCTTGTATATGTCTCATAAGCGTTAAGACTTTAAAGAAAAACATTCCGAAATTTTAGCGAATTTATAGAGCTATCTAGAAATGCACTCAAGGTGTGTCTTAAGCCTTAACTTTTGTCGCCTGGTCAGCTGCCAAAAGATGCCAGTCTGGGACTCCATTTCCTCATATCTTTGTCTGCCTCTCTCTTTCCCCTCTCTCTCCCCCTATCTCTTTCCCTCTTTGTCTCTGTCTTTTGGCTGCCTTTGAACATATCTTCGCTCTGTTCTTGGCAATAAATTTTTAACAAACATTTAACTTGCATTTTATTAGTCCCCAGCCAGCGGAGCAGAAGAGTTACTAGCTGTCAGACAGACAGAGAGAGAGAGAGAGAGAGAGAGAGAGAGAGAGAGCGGGGCTGCTGTTGCCCTCTCTATCTGTGCTGTATCTCTGTCTTTCGGTTTCCTTTTGGTACGAAGTCATCATAATGACAATTTCTTGACTGTTTTTCTTCTGTTTTTTTTTTTTTTTTTTGGGTCGCATTAGCCGTGTTCCACTTTCGTCTTGGTTTCATTTCACTTTGTTTCGCTGCTGAATTGGAACTGGAACTGGAACTGGTGCAGTTGCTCACAGGCCGTCGATTCAGGCAGACATTTTACTTTCCTCTCGATTTGATTTGAGTCCTCGACTCGTTCCGTTGGCAAATTCTAACGAAAAAATTCTAGAAAAACAAAACAAATATTTATAAAAAAAAAAACACATTTTCAGTTAAGCAAATGTGTGAGCAGCAGTCAATCAAATACTTTTAAAGACCAACAACAATAAATTCAAACGACAAAATATACGAAAAAACAACAAAAAATACCAAAACTAGTGCAATAAAAAATACCAAAAATGCGAAAAACTAAATAAAAAAGAAAAAAAAAACAAATTACAAAAAAAAAAAACAACAGCAAAGCAAACAAAAACTTCAGTAAAACGTTCCGTCATCGATAACCGATAACTGTTAATCGCAAATCGTAAACGACCAATCGATACATTATCGATAACAATCAGCAAACACACAGACAGACAGACAGGCACACGCACACAGACGCACAGGCCAGACTCCACGCCGAGATGGACTCGCTGGAGCGTCTAATGCGTGCCGCCCCACTGCCCCGCATGCTGACCAGCGGGGTGGTGGCAACGGCCGCCGCTGCCGCTGCCAGCGCCGCTGCTGGCGTCAAGGGCGTCGTCGGCATCGCTGGCCAGCAGCAGCAGCAACAGCGCGCCCTGGTCCATGCCTCGCTGGCTGCAGCCACAGTGGGACGCAAGGGACGCCATCTGACCGGCACTTTCTGCCTGACCGGCGATACCATGGAGGGCATCATACAGTGTTTGGTATTTCTCAAAGCATTCTCGGTAAGTGGAGCAGAGAGAGAGAGAGAGGGAGTCTGGGTTTCAATCTTAATCTGTGTCTCATATTTCGTCCTGGACAAAATTCAATTTAGTTTTTGGTTTGCGCTTGACTAAGTTTTTTTTACTACCCTCACACAGACACACACACACACGCATCAGCCCCCACCTTAACGAGCCATCAAAATGTGCAATAGGCTGTAAATAGGCAAATACATTTCACACACACACACACACACACATGGAGACTGTCCTCCTATGTGTGTGTGTAGCTGATTTTGGGATTTTGGCTTGTGAACTCACTTTGATATGAATTTTATAACTACATTTACAGTGGGCCACAGCCTGGGGCCACACAGAGAGCGGGAGAGAGAGAGAGAGGAAGAGGGAGAGGGAGAGGGAGGTAGAGCTGTCCTTGTCGCCCGCATAATACTGACCATGTGCCATAAGCCGATATTCATATAATATAATTTTACTTGTCTGCATATTTTTTAACACATTCTCTCGCTTCTTTTTTCGGTATCTTTGCAGGTGAGTTGAGTCCGGTTCCGCCCACTTAATGCACGCCCCTTACAGCAACACCTGCTGGGTTTTTGTGAGTACAGCATTCAAGTTAATTAAAAGCAAATGCTTAACTTGGCCAAAATACACAGCCAACACACACCCACACACACACAGACACTCAGAATTTGGCCACAGAATTTTAATTCGAGTTTTCTGCTTAGCAAATATCCTAGTGTGTTCGAGTGCTTGTCTATGTGTGCGTGTATGTGTGTGTGTGGCGGCTCTGCACAGTTGACAGTATGCAAATTCTCTAAAATTTCTCCAACATAATTGGCTTTGTCCAGCAAATAGGACTTTAAGCTAAGCTTAAGCCGCAGCAAAGATAACAAAAAGAAATGAGATAAAAATGAAAGGAAAATAAAAAACATTAATTAATTAATTAAAATTAAATTGCAAAAATAATAGAAAAATATAGAAATTGAGAGAAAAATTGAAAGTATTTTTAAAATTAATTTATATATATTTATATTTATATTTATTTATATTTATATATTTAATTATTTTAAAAGTACTTTATTTGAATAATTAAAATTTTAAATATGGAATAAAAATATAAAAAAATAAATAAAAATTAGTGACAAAATTAGAAAATTATTTTTTCTTTAAAAAAATATATAAATCAATTAAAAATATTTTTATGTAAATATTTAAGCCAGAATTTATATAAAAAAGAATACTAAAATAATTTAATGAATATAATTATTAATAATAAATAATTAACTTAAAATAATATATTATAAAATTTATTAATATTATTATAAAATATAAAAAATTAATTAATATTAATATAAATTAATTGTTAAGATAAGTCGAAATTCTGGAATAAGCCCTCTGTCACTTAAACCTCTGTCCCTTAAGTCAATCCTCATTCTAAATTCTCATTGTAAATTGTTTTCTCATTGCAGCAGTATTAGAGCTCTATTAATAACATTTCAGCCCTAACTCTTCATAGCTCAACAATTCAAGCAAAAATATGTTCACTAAAGTTTGCTCAACTAAGAGTCTTGATTGCCGTGCACATATCTAGATATAGATATGCATAATTGAGGCAATAGCATTATCTGTCAGGCTTGCTGTCTTCATTTTCATTTTTCATATCAATATCAATTGAGCTGGGTTGCTTTGGTACGGAGCACGGGCTGGCTGGAGTCAGTTTAATCGTCGCATGTTTATAACTCAATTTCCTTGGCAACGCGTTGCTTTTGCCGGTTGGTTGGCGAAATTTGATTGATTTATCTGGCCTCTCGTCTTTTTCATGGGACTTCTTAATTAAGTTTGACTTCGTTTCAATTCTCTACCGACTGTTTTAATATTTATTTGCATTCGCTTTTCAGTCTGCTGACAACTTCATTTCCTTTTGCCTTTGGCATTTATTCCTTGAACTTAATTGCAAGCATTTCACTTCCACTCCCAACCCAGCGCCCTCTCCCTCGCTTACTCCATCTGCTTTTTTTATTCTCTTTTGCTGTCTCGTTACTCGCTGCAACCGAACCAACTTGCCGTGGCAACTGTTTAAATATTTATTTACAGCCGATTCGCGGCCTCATGTAATACGCTTTGATATTTAAATACTGCCTCACAGTCCTTTTCTCCCACTCGTTACTCTTTGCCTTTATGTTCAATCGTTACCTGTTGCACTTTTGGGGGGAGCTGCATTCAGTTTAATCGCTAAAATTTGTGGGAAAAGTTGTATGTCTTCCTGATATGGCTTTCGGTCGTTGCTTTGTGAGTGTCTCCTTCATAGTTTGACTTGCCTGGTAATGTCTTTCACTCGTTGCACGATGCATGGTGAATTGGCCACTAGCTCTGTAACTCATTACTTGATATACTCTCCTTTATGTACCTCCTCTATGTACACCTTCCTAGATCTACTCATTTAGCACTTAACTGGTTACGTCTATCTACTCGCTACTCGCTCTGTTCGTTACTTGTTCTAGGTTTACTCGTTACTTCGATACTTGCCCTAGCTTTACTCGTTACCTTTCTATTCGTTACACTCTGAACTTGTTCCTCGTTTCATTCTATTCGTTGCTTGTTTTACTCGTTATTCTTGTATCTGTTATCTTTACAAGCTCCTCTCTTTACTCGCTACTCGCCACTCGCTACTCGCTACTCGCCACTCGCTACTCGCCACTCGCTACTCGCTACTCGCCACTCGCTACTCACCACTCGGTACTCACCACTCGCCACTCGCTACTCGCCACTCGCCACTCGCCACTCGCTACTCACCACTCACCACTCGCTACTCGCCACTCGCTACTCGCCACTCGCTACTCGCCACTCGCCACTCGCTACTCGCTACTCGCCACTCGCTACTCGCCACTCGCTACTCGCTACTCGCTACTCGCTACTCGCTACTCGCTACTCGCTACTCGCCACTCGCCACTCGCCACTCGCCACTCGCCACTCGCCACTCGCCACTCGCCACTCGCCACTCGCCACTCGCCACTCGCCACTCGCCACTCGCCACTCGCCACTCGCCACTCGCCACTCGCCACTCGCCACTCGCCACTCGCTACTCGCCACTCGTTTCTCCCGACTCTGTAAATACGCCATTTGCTTAACTCATTGGTAGCTTTATGCCCTCAACTGGCTACTCGTTCGACTTGTTACTTTAGTCTTAGTTGCTACTCGTTACTCCCGCTACTCGCTACTCGCCACGTGCTGCAATCGCTGATTGTTTACCTTGCTTTTATGCGTTTGTTAAATTGTACTTAGCACTCAATGGTTTTGCTCTATGCATTACTGTCCCAGGCGGCGGCTGTCAGGTTTTTACATTTCATTTTGTGCATTTTACGGCTCACACACACTCTCACACTCTCACACACGCACAGATTTATTTGTATATTAAGCGCTGGGAGCAATTGCAGCGCCATTAAAACTGACACATTGCAATTTCATTTCACTGGGGCTATCAAATAATTCCGCCAAGACTCAAAAAATACACACACATACGCATCAAGGCACACACACACACGTAGATTGGAGGGAGACATTCATATAAATAAAAACCACAGTGAGGACTTTTTACGCATCGTTAATTTTTCCCCGTAGACGCATCTCGACGCTCGGCGACAATTCTGTGCCTTTGCCACCACCACACCGCCCCGGCCAGTGGCTGTCACTATCTGTTCCTCCGCCTCCGCCTCAGCTCGCTGCCGCCGCCATCTCTTGCTCTGTCGCTCATTCAGTTTGTCACTCTTTCACTCAATCAGCCATTGGCGCTGTCTGCCATTATAATGATGTCTGCCTGTTAGGCCTTTACATTTTACTTTGACATCAACACCAACAGCTCAAGCAACCACCGCAGTAGCGGCTGCTGCTGTGATTTACTTACTGTCGCACCACCCAGCCCACCTCTCTCTCTCTTTCTCTCTCTCTCTCTGTTCTCTTCCTATCTCGCTGGGTGTAAATTTAAATGTTGCACAAATATGAAAAGCAATTTACATAATATCCTGCCAAGTGTAAAATGATTGTCAATGCTGTCTGCCCGCTGTAGAGCCTGTGGAGGCCCCGGCAGCCCATGCGCCGCCTGCTCGTCGCCACAGCGAACCACAGAGCCACAAGGCTCTGGCCCAGGCAACTGTGAAATCGTGTGGAGCTGGTAACCATGGATCGTTGGCCATAGTCTGTATATGGTCACAGAAAGGCCTAGCAATTGAGTCGATAGAAAAACAATATATCGATAATTGGTCAAGTTCAATGAGTTATCGATTGCACACTTTACTGGTTGTCAGCTTGACTTCATTATTTAAGTACTGCGCATTATCGACAGCTTGACCATATTCGATAGTCAGATTAACAATGTATCGAAACCTGTTATCGACAGGTTTATCATACATATCTTGGATATATATGATACTTTTCTATCGATATCTCATAATGACTCTATCCGGACTGTTGAGTCTGATACGTTTCGAAGTCTCGTTATGGCCTATCGATATCGTCCCTTACTCATTTGCATACACTTATACATTTAATGTTATGTTATCGATAACATATGAGCATATTTTAAGCATTATCTTTCCTCGCTAATTTATTGCCCTCTCGAGTCGAGGAACGTACATATATTTAAACTTTCAGCGCTATCTGCGTCGCAGTAAAATGTAATCGAGTTTTTTACTATTATTGCTATCGATAAATATGTCATCGTGTCACACGTTGCGCTGCGATTTTTCATCATTGCGACTAAGTAGATTGGGAAACACTTCAGCTCGGCCATGTACCTAATGCCTGCTCACGCCCAGCTCTCGCCTCCTCCACTCAGTGTTTCTCTTAATTTATCTGCGCCCTTGATTCGGGCTCTTCGCCTGGTGCAGCGTCCCTTGGGCAGAGGCGGTGGCAGTGGCGGAGGCGGAGGCGGAGGCGGAGGGGGAGGGGCAGGAGGGGTCTGTGCATCCGTCAACATTTTGGAATTGATGATGTCTGCGCATATTATGAGGTTCAATATCCTGGATAATGACGACAAATTGCGCAATATTTGCACCAAGCAGATAGCAAATGCGAAAGGAGAAAGGAGAGAGAGAGAGGGAGAGAGAGTGGTGATGCGTAGGTAGAGACATTGCTGACTGCTGCTGAGTGCTGCGGCTCCTGCTCCCACTGCTGCTTCTACTGCCGTGTGTCCTTGTGAGTGCCATCTACGTCTACGGCTACGGTCAAACATGATTGATGAACGCTAATTAATGTGGCTGCCCAGCCATTGCCTCCGCCCCCTGCTCTGCCCATTACCTATTTACCTCAGCGCGTCCCTCCTCGATTTGTGCAGAAAATTGTGTAATTAATTTGCAGCTCAAGTGTCTCCAATACATAATTATGACGCTGCAGAGCTGTGTCTCTCTCTCTCCCCTTTTTCTGTCTCCCTCTCTCCTCATCCTCCTGCTCTTTCGCAACAACGACAGGGCAAACATTGGCTCTGATTTAAATAGGGCTCATTAAAGTAGTTGCGCTCGCATATCCTGTTGCTACTCGACTGGCCAAAGTGGCGTATACTTAACGTTGATTAGTTGCCTCCGCCAAGGGGTGTGGACACCCAAACACAGCAGCACGAGTTGAAGACTCAGCCGATCAGCAATCCAGCTGCTTGAAATAAAAGTATAAAAAGTGCCAGTGCCCATGGCCTCGTATTGCTGCTCTGACTGGCTGTTCGTACATCAGTTTGTCAGTCAACTCTTAGCTGAAATTATGTCCGTCAAGTAGTCTAACTACCAATCAATCAGTCAATCAGTCAATCATGCATATTATCAATTAATATTCTTGCGCTGTCACTGACGCATTCTGCGGTCTAGGGAACGCGGAATTGAAATGGAAATGGAATTCGCATAGCCGCAATAATTTAACTGAAGTTTGTCACACTGTGCAGCTGCTGCTGCGGCTGGGCTGTGTGTGTGTGTGTGTGTGAGTCTGTGTCTCGGCATAACAAACATGCGCAAACACGCAGCTGCACTTGAGCTGCAGGCACGTCTCTTGTGTGTGTGAGTGTGTGAGTGTGTGTGTGTGGCACACTTTAAGCCATAACTTGGCCAGCAGCAGTTGGCGTCTGCCTCAACATCAATTGCACAGTTTTAGCTGCTGCTCAAACAACTTGAGCAGCCGAAAAAAAGGCTAAGAAAAGAGACTTTGATCAGAGCAGCGCAGAAGTTCTGAGAGAAAGGAAATTCTGTAAAATTTAAAATTGAGCATGAGCCAAAGAAAGATAAATAAGCAAAATAAATATTGAAAAGCACACAACAAATAAATAATAACAAAATGCCAAGAAACACAGAAATCGATTCGCTTTTGACAAACTTTTGCTGGTTTCAAGCCAAATATTTATATATATATATTTATGTATGCTTATATCCATATCTGAGATAAATAGATAACTGTGCATGAGTTTACACATTGAAAGAAAATTGAAAGAAAATGCAGTTGTTGTTCGCATAAACAGTTCAGCCGGACACGTGGACAAAGGAGCTGGCCTGCTCTTTGAGGATTAGCTTATTGCCCGGCCATGGGACAGTCGACTGAACACACAATCGACTTGCCCTTTGGCTGTGTGCCTAGCCGGGCGTGTGTCTGTGTGTGTGTGTGTGTGTGTGTCTCTGTGTATGTTTGTTTTTTTTTCTGTTGCTGTCACTTTGCGGCCCAGCTGAGCATTCAGTTTGAATGCCCACAGAGATGCATTCCTGCAGTTTGCATTCTGCATTTGCATTCATTTTAAATGTGCATAGCCGCAGGCGTGACTGTACTTTTAACTGCCAACTCTATGCCCGGCTCATGCTGTGCCACACTTCCCGCGTCTCTCTGTCTCCCTCAATTGCTGAGTGCTGGCTGAGTTAATTAGAATTCCAATGAATTTCCTTTGTGCTCAGATGCGAAAATCTTCTGTTATTTATTTCCATCATCTCAGTTTTTCTTATCATTCAATTTGCTGCCAAAAATCCTATTTTATCTCTCAGTTTTATCGAGAATTTTTGTTCAGTTTAAATTGAAGCTGAATTGACATTCCTCTGTTTGTTTTTTTTTATCATATCAACTATTGACTTTCAAAAGTTAATTAATTTAATAAATATATTCACTTAAATTTCGTTTCAATTGCTTTCGATCCATAAGTCTTATTAGTCTGCGTATAGATTGATTGTATTATAAATGTTCTGTTCCATTCCATTTCATTCCCACTTTATTCCATACTTTTTTTAATAAATGCATTTTTAAAAATCGTCTTAGTTGTCTAATGTGCACGTTTCTACTATAAAAAATGTTTTGTTCCATTCCATTCTGTTTCGTTCCATTCCATTTCGTTCCAGTCCCTGATTATCGCCATTTTTTATATATTCTAATGCCATAATCAGTATTTTTGAATACTTTTATATATTTATATATATATATATATATATATCCGCTTCAATTAAATTTCTCAAGTCTCAATTCGTTCCATTAGTTCGCTTTGCTACAAATTTAGGTACCCAGCCAGCCTTGCATTATGACAACAAAGGCTGCTTTCTATAATTCAATTAGATGAACATATTTGGCGTATCGCACATGTGGTTTGTTCCATGTAACTATAATTCCATTTCGTTCCAATCCATCTACCTTTGTGCTCGCTTAAATATCGATCTTAAAATGCTCGTTAATCGCATTAGCTGGTCGCTATATTCAACATTTTGGCACTTGGAATTCATTGCCTGTGCGGGCAGGACAGGGAGGGCGAATGGGTGTATGAGAGAGGGAAAGAGAGAGAGGGGAGGGAGGGTAAGCTCATGTAAACGCGCCGTTGTTTGTTTGTTGTTGTTGTTGTTGCTGGCATAGTTTTGTATGCCGCACACGGTCGTTCAAGAACCTGACAATTTCGCTGCCATCTAGTTAGGCGACTGTCTAGGCCTCTATAGGCGTGTGTCTGTATGTCTGTATGTGTGTGTACGCTCATGTGTGTCGCCTTTTAGTTTGCAGCATCATCTATCTAAATGGATATCGCGCTTTCCAAGAGGCAACAAACAACAACAACAACTACGGCAAAGAGCGTTATCTTGAGCACATGCTCACGTTTGGCGTCTATCTGTCTGTCCGTCCGTCCGTCCGTCCGTCCGTCCGTCCGTCCGCTCGTCTGTTTTCTGTTTTGCTCACGTCTCTCCCTGTCCGTCTGTCTGCTGTATTGTTGCACGTACGTGTCGTAGACTTTTTGTTCAGCCTCTGCTAAAACTTCACTAAAAAATGAGCCGGGCATGGCGTTGAGCATTTAAACTAGCTACAAAACATCAGCTATGAATCGCAACACTCTAATACAACAGACACGCCCCCATCCCCCGTCCCCTACAGCAGCGCACAGCCCACAGCCCACAGCCCACAATCCGCTACCGAAATGTGCTCCTACCAGGGCATAGCCACACCGCAGTCAAGGTGGAAAAGCGGCGCTGCGCTACGTGCAATGCATGCACAAGTGCCAGGCTCTGTGTGTGTGTGTGTGTGTGTGTGTGAGTGTGTCTGGTTGCCAAGACAAAATGCGGCTAATGTTTTTTTTTCGGTTTAGATTTACAATACAACGTGAAATGTTGTTGAGCGCAGGGCAACGCTTTATGCTGCCTATATATATATATATAAATATATATGTATATATATATATATGTATATATATATATGTGTATATATATGTGTGTGTGTGTGTATAATTTTTTCGCTTTTATCATATTCACTCATATGCATAAGTATTTGATAGCGCCTGTAGTTGAACAGTTTCCCCCAAAAAATGGCCTGCGCTGAAAAGTATGCTACGTTTTTTTTGTTTCGCCTCGCGCAATTTCCATTGAGCGCATATTACGTATACGTAGCGGAGGCTCGCTTGCGCCTGCAGCGCAACACTGAGTGGTTGAGTGCCTAGTTATTGCCAACCATTTTTTGGCAACAACAGCTATCGCCACGCCCATCCACATCCACACCCACTACCACGCCCACGCCCACTACCCACTCTCGTTTCACGCTAATTGTTTGCCATTTGTTTCGGGGCCTTCGCTTCAAGACTCAATTGAATTTTTGGCAAGTTTCTTAAATGGTTGACAAAAGTTTCCGGCCAGCCAACTAGCTGGGCACCCCGAGGCATTTTCTTGCCATTTTCGTTGTTATCTTTCGTTGAGCTTATCTCCATTTGCTTTCGCCTCTGCGTTCAATTCAACTATTGCTTTTAGCCTCGGCTTGGCTTTAATGGAGGCTTTTGCTGCCATTAGCAATGATTAGCTTATGGATAGAGCTCCATACATTTGGCTATTCCAGTTCGATTTTAGCTATTTTAGCAGGCGCCTTGATGAAGAACACGCTGCAGATGAAATTTATATGCAAGGTTTAATGGGTAGACTCAATTTAATAATTTTTTTTAAAACTATAGGCTGCTATGCAGCAGCTTTGCTTTAATTTTTAATCAAATGGCATGTCTTACTTAGTATTTAAAAAATAAAATGTTATCGATTACATAAGCAACAGCTAGCACATAATTATCGATAATAGTATCACTCTTGCTTGGACACTCTAGAATTAAAATCAAGCTCAAATCTTTTGTCTCCTAACATAAATGCTACTATATATATTATGTATATATTAATCAAATTTAAATATACATTTATACGTCTGTTTCATATCTGTAGCTCACCATAATAGTCCCTATGTTACGCTTGTCTCTTCATCAAATCTATTTAGACTGTGTCCAACACTTGATGCTTTATGTTTACTCTGCAGATTTTCCACTTGAAAGTTTATTGTTTACATATTTTTTGAACACTCTTTACTCTCCACATGTGTCGACTAGCTTCTCAATTATATAAGTTATTCAGATTTATGTCACCTCCATTTTTTTTTAAACTTTTTGCTATGTTATGCGAACTCTGAGAGTTGGCTTCATGTGCGCTTTGCACTTGGTCATGTGGCCAGCTGACCATATATATATAAAACATAAAATATGCAGGTAACCAGCAGAGGTGCGAGACGAGGATAATAAAGATGAAGGGCAGAACTAACCACAATAACAATAATTGTGGTTAAACAACTTTGGCTAAAAACTTGGTAACTTTCAAAGCTTTTTGCTTGCTTTCATATTTTTTGTTGCTTGCCTCTTAGCTGTTCTCATCGTTGTTGTTGTTGTTGTCATTATTGGCCAATGACATTTATGTTTGTCGCTACGTTTGCTGTGCACATTGTTGCCGTTGCTGTTGCTTAAGAAAACTATAAATGAAGCAACCAACTAGAGAACAAGTCAACAAAAGCCAAAGCAATTTGGCAAACTATGCGAAACTAAGCAACAGACAAAGACCGCAGCTACCCACAGACAGAGAGAGAGAGAGAGAGAGAGAGCGAGAGAGAGAGAGAGAGAGGGTGAGGCTGGGTGACTGTTTGGGTAAAGCGTAAATTGAAAGGGCGATTGAGTGCTAAAGAGAACTGGCTGCCCGGCGAGTTAGTAAGAAAGTTATGCCAATTCATTAATTAGCCAACACACACACACGCACGCACACACACACACACACACACAGCAGCAGCAGCTATATGTAACTTGATATCGTCCGCTTACTTAATAAAAGGCAAACTTCATGTTGCTCTTGTTGCTGTTGTGGCGCTCTGTGTGTTTTTTGACAGCCATATTCCATATTCAATGCGCGTGTGCCTTGGCCAAACACCACCCTAAGCCCCAGCTCCATGCCCAGCCCATTCGAACCCCTGCTAAACATGTAACTCACATTCCTTTTGCGTTCATTTATTTGATTAGTGTGTGCGTGTGTGCGTAAACTTTTTGCCAGCAAATATGGCAAACAATTTCACAAAGTGGCCAAAGCCAAAAGTTTTGTCATCGGCATTGAGCCGCCGTCAATCTGCTATTGCCATGGACTTGGCTAATCGTTGACTTCATCGCAGCTGCAGCCGAGACGCACGCTCCCCACTCCCCCCTCTCTGCTTTTGCAACATAAATTTAGCAAATGTTATGCTCTATGGCATTATATTCCACGCTGCACGTTTTGGCCACCTAATTAGCTAACACACATGGGCACACACACACTCGCACACACACACACTTGAATGTGAATTGGATGCTGTAAGCGAAAAGCTGAGTTTAAGTTCTATTTGATGTGTACGGGGTGTTTAGGCTCAGCTTTACTACATTTCCAACTAATATATTATCGATAATAATCGATTAATTTGATAACAGCGACAATCTTAATGTGTTTTGTCTTTTCCAGGGTCTTCGAATAGAGCTTGCTTGATTACTTTACCAATTAAGCTCTGATCGATAACAATCTTAGGCTCAGCTTTACCATATTTCCAACTAATGTATTATCGATAATAATCGATTAATTTGATAACAGCGACAATCTTAATGTGTTTTGTCTTTTCCAGGGTCTTCGAATAGAGCTTGCTTGATTACTTTACCAATTAAGCTCTGATCGATAACAATCGATATATGTAATAGTACCAACAATCGATTGTAAACCAGTCTCATATATATAAACTTCTTCAACTGGCCTCATCGTCTGCTGCTCCCCTCATTTGGAGGCATTTAATATTCGGCTTTGTCAGCTGTTTAGCTGCTTGCTTTCTGTTTGCTCAAGGGACGATTTTGGCTCCGCTCTTAACTCGATTCACAAACACATTTCAACTGTGAAAATACGTTTTGCCTTTCAACGCATTCAATTAGTCAATTTACTGTCCCACTCTCTCGCAGTCTCTCTGTCTCCCTCTCTCGCGCTGTGTATCTATACATTTAGTATATTTACTTTGTTTGCGCTTCAGTGAGTTGAATGCAAAAGGCATTCGCTGAGCTCATCTGAGCTCCTGCAATTAACTCGTGATATGGCCACGTTCCCAAGTGGAAATCTTCTGCCCGTCACGTCGCACTGCGTATCCCGTATCCCGTATCCTGTGGCTGCCGGGAATGTCATTAGCATTCATTCAGTTGATGATATGCGTTAGATCATTGAGTGTGGCATTTCGAAATTATAATACACAATCTATATGTAAATATACAGCATTAGATGGCCATAATGTCGCTTATTATGCAGATAAACGTATATATATCTATCTATCTATCTATCTATATATATGTGGGTATGTACTACAATATGGCATGGTCAGCAGGTCAGTCAGTCAGCTGTGGACTAGTTTGTGATAGGCCCTATCAATGCCACGCTAAATTTGCAATGGAATTAGCAAAAACCAAATAAAAACAGAAATGAATAATTAATAAGCGACAATTCGATGATGTAGCTGGGAATGATATATATATATATATATATATATATATATATATATATGAATAGCTAACTATATATGTGAAGTCAATTTACAATTGCTAAAGGCAAGTTTGATTTGCCTTAATGTAGGCTAAATTGACTATACTCTACGAAGGTTTATAGGGAACTATTTTGAATTCTATTTATGGCTCCCAAATAGTTAAGGCTAAGCAAAAGCAAATGCAGCTTTCATGACTGATTCCATAAGGTCCATATAAGTTCTTGAAGCAGAGTAAGAGCCAAGTGAGCATCTGCTCTCTGTTCGTGTTTAAAGTCTTATAATTCCAGAGAATCAATCGGTCGATAACATTACAACAATCGATTATAGCAATCGATAACTTTTGAAACCAAAGCAACAGTCCCTATGCAAGTGGTTAAGCAGAAACTCTAAAATCAAAGACTTTACTTTATGAATACCCTTACCCCAGAGCTATATGATAATCCATAATTTAAATATATATATCATATTCAATGAATGCAAACATCTCTCATGAGCACTCTCAATTGGTTATGTTTCTCGAATGATTATTTCAACGAGTTCTCAAACGAGATTCGTGTTCCAGTTCTTGACAAGTGCTGCCATATTTTCTAGCCAAGCCCTGCTTGCTATCAGTGCTGCCAGATCTCTGCTGGGCTAGCGTCTGTGTGTGTCTCTGTGTGTGTGGAGTGTGCTTTAACAACGTGCTTGGCTGCCTTTAAAGGCTTCGTTCGCAGTTGCCAGGCACTTAGGCGTGCGATAAGCGGGCGCTGCCAACTGGCGTCTTGGAGTCCATGCGCTATCTGGCAACGCCATCGTTTCCGCTTTTATGCATTGGCTCGGCGTTATCTAAAGCACACATCGCACACGGCTTGCATTTATCCAGGACACGCGTCCAAAGAAGCAGCAGCTGAAGAAAACTTTGTGATGCCTTTTTGGGGTTTTCTTTTTGTGATTTTGCTTTTCTTTTCTGTTTTCTTTTTTCTTTTTTCCTTTTTCTTTTTTGTTCTGTTGTCGCTGGCTTTTCATTAAAATTGTGTGCGCCTATCTGGCCAGGCAGATCTCTCTCGACTAGGCGACTAGTCCAACTCTCTCTGTCTCTCTGTCCCCCTCCCGCTCAGACACGCGCTGTGTGCGCTTTGACTTTTGTTACCTTTGTCTAAAGCGCAAAATTGTCGAGTTTTGCAAAAATTTTATTGCTGAAAGGTGCTAAAAATGCAAAAGTGCTGATGCTGATGCCAAGGATGCCAAGGATGTTAAGGATATTAAGGATGTTGAGTACGATGTTGCCTCGATAGTGCCGTGTAACCTATCTCTCTCTCTCTCTCTCTCTCTTGCCTATGTGTTGATGCTTCCGCTATTGCTGACCCGCTCTCACCTCTTGCTTTAATTATTTAAATTAAAAATTGCCACAAAACTTTGTGAGTTCGTGGCCCGCGCTGAGTCGCTCAAGTGTCTGGCACTTGGCATAGTTTTCAATCTTATGCCATCTCGACGCGGCACATACCAGCCTGCTGAGCTGGAGCAGGTATATTGGCTTGCAGCGGGCCAGTGGGAGTGTGAGAATCGCAGAGAGAGTCGCATAGAGTCGCTGCAGGATAATGATAGACTCAGATCTCCTCCAAGCACTCCTCAGCTCGCTCTGTCTGCATGCAGCACAAGTTGCGAACAGGGCATGCGGCAGTTGGGCGCTGGGATGCTTATTTGCCAACTTTCTTACGCTTAGTTGCAACGGCGACAACAACAACAACAACAACAACAACAACAACAACTGACGCGTTTAATTAAGCAAAGTGGCTGGCCAAGTTGCTGTCAGCGCTTTGGTTTTTTGGCTTCGTGCACTGCTTTTGCTTTTGGCCAACATGCCTGGTGCCCACGTCCTGGCTGATGCCCACGCTCTGGCCACATTCCTGCTTAACCCTTCGGATGCTCTGCATTTTGCTAATTTTGTCTAATTCTGCTTAAGTGACGGCTTCAGGTCGTTGCCATTTATGAGGGGGGGGCGCGCGCACATCAGCTCAAGTTAACAGCCAGCCGCAGCTCGCAGACAGACGAGAGTATCTATTCAGCAGCAGCAGTGCTCTGCGGCTGGCAGCATATATTTAATTTCTTTGCCGCTGCCTTTTGTGTTAACTAGTTTCCGAGTTGTAGTTGCAACTGCAACAACAACAACAACAAGAGCGAAGCGGCCTGTGGCATGCGCCTGCAGCTGGCGGGAGCATTTGCCTCGCAGCGCTTGAAAGTCTGCAACATTTTTGTGCCTTGTCTGAAGTTTGCTCACAACATACATGAATTAACTTGTCTGACTGGGGCGAGCTTTGCCTGCATTCCAGCTGGACACTACTCGAATTTTGTTTGCTTTTATGCTGCATGAAATATCAATATAAATCGAGGGCAATGGGAATGAAAATGTCTCAGATTTGACTCTAGCTTAGGTACTGTAGGTACTGTAGGTACTATATTTACTCTAGGTGTAATAGGTAGTAAATGTTATCTATGCAGTCTAGATACTTTAGAGTACTCTATGCACTCAATGTACTCTTGGTACAATAGGTACTGTAATGTACTCTTTGTACTCTAGGTACGATAAGTACAGGTACTATATATTATCTATGTAATCTATGTACTCTAGGTACTTTATTTACTTTAGGTACGATAAGTACACGAGTTACTCTGTGTACTCTATGTACTCTAGGTACTTTATGTACTTTGGGTAGTCTAGGTATTCTATGTAATCTATGCAATCTGTCTACTCTAGGTACGAGAGGTACTATATGTGCCCTATGTAATCTATGTACTCTAGGTACGATAAGTACACCAGCTACTCTGGGTACTCTATGTTCTTTAAGCACTCTAGGTATATTCTATGTACTCTAGGTACTCTATCTACTGTAGGTACGATAAGTACACCAGTACTCTAGTCACTTAAGGTACTTTATGTACTTTGGGTAGTCTAGGTATTCTATGTACTCTATGCAATCTATCTACTCTAGGTACGATAAATACTATAAGTGCTCTATGTGCCCCAGGTACTCTAAATACTCTAGGTACGCTGTGCATTTAAGGTACTCTAACTACCACAGCTTGCTTTCAGTGACAGTGAACAGTGACTTTGGCTATTAATTGCACACATTACGATAACTATTGAGCTATCGAGCTATCGATAGGTATCGATAGGTATCGATAGTTAACAGTATACAGCACAAATTAGCTTTTAGCTGCTTTAGCGCTGGCCACGATAAAATCAGCTGCACTTAACCCACTTTAGCCAGACGGTTGAGTTGACTTCGCTTCCCTTTGCCATCAAATAGCCAGGCGATAGTGGCAATCGATAACAAATCAGCATTGGATCCTATGGAAATTGCCATTAAACTCAGCGAGCTGCGTTCAATTTGTGTGACTCGCAGCGACGACGGGCTGGGCTGGACTCGCAGCGTATGTGAGGCGACAGGGCGTTGCCTGTTTAATATCCTGTCGCTTAATGTCGCATTCGCTTTTTTGCCCTCTGTCTGCTCGGGCACGTCTTGATTTATTGGCCAAGTGCAAGTTGCATCATTCTGGCATTTGGCGTGCCCCCACCTATCCCAGCCACAAATTTCATTACATTTATTATAGATATATATATGCTATATATATATACATTTCTTATTGCTCTCACAGCGAGCATTTTCTTAATTTCACTCCACACTCAAATATCGCCCTCCGTCTGGCAGCCGTTTGCCCTTTCTGTGCAGATTGAAAGCGCAGTCAAGCAATGCCACGACTCGCAGCCCCCAGCTGCCCCCAGCTGCAGTCCCCAGTCTCGCGCAGCATGAACAGTGCACATTTGGAAATTGAACAGCAGTTTGAAATATGCGCGACAATATTGCTGCAATACTCTGTAAATGTGCGCGAGAGGGTCGCTGCGGGCAGCAATTGTGGGCTGTCTGACTGGACATATATATATATATAGCCTTATATATATTTGACCTTTTACTTTCAACAGAACTTATGCTCAATTTCGATGCAAGTTGGCTCTTGTGTAGCACGTTTCTAGCCAGCTTGATTGAGTGCTTCCTGGAATACTCCCTTTGCCCACATCTAACGAGCTTACCTTTGTCAATTGGTTCAAGTGCATCATTTAGCTATGTCTTCAAGCTTCTCTGAAAAGAGATTTTCTTGACAATTTAAAACCTCTTCTCCATGCTCTCAATCAATTCACATATCACAGAATCTTAAGTCTCTTCTCTGCCTGCTCTGACTTAAGCTCTACACATATTCACACTTGTCATTCGTTTACAGGGTATCTTCTAGCCACATATGCCCACTTTTTCACACACACTTGCTAGCCAGCGTCTTTTGGCTGCTGATATTGCCGCGTCAAGCATCGGCAATCAAGCCAAGTGCAGACGCTAGTCATTCCTCCGACACTCGGCTCTAGCCACAGGCAAGCCAACCCCTGCCCACACTCCCCCCGCCCCCCTCTCATACACACACACACTCACGCCCCCGTCCCATTCACTTTTGTTATACGTTTTTAAATCATATTTAACGCTCAATTATTGAAGCTCAAAGTCGAGGCTGTTGGCAACAGACAATGGCAAACTAATGGCCGTCTCTTCGGAAAAATGGAGAATGTATTTGGCTAGGGGCTGGGGGCTGGTTGCTGGCATAGCAGCAGAGAGCAGGGTGGGAGGGCTGGGGCCAGAGGAGCTGCACTTAATGCTCGTAACTCGACGCATCAGTTTGGGAGCTCCGACGCTTTGTATGCTCAAATGACAATTTGTAAAGCTTTCAGTGAAGAAGGCGGCCTATAAAGCGATGCCAAGGCACAGCGAGAGACAGGGAGGGAGCGAGAGAGAGGGAGAGGGAGAGCAGCCTGCGACAGACACACACAAATGACAGCCACTTTGGCTGGCAGTGGGCGGCGTGGGTGCCATGCCCGGGCTCAGTCAGTAATCAATCACTCAATCAATCAGCAAATAATGTGCATTGAAAATTTTTTAAGTGTCCATAATGTTTGCCCGGCTTCAGCCAAACTGTAGCCAAGGCGGGCGCCGAGAGGCGGCAGCCAAGGAGTCAATTTAGCCAAGGAGAAAATAATATTTGTCAGCCTGACTAAGTAATTGTGCTGCGTGAAGGCACTGAGAGTGTCAGGCCTCTTATAGCCATGTCACTCTGAGGCAAAAGACAGAGGGGGTGGCTGTGAGCAGTGGGCTTAAGTGTAGAGGTGACTAGACAAATGTTTCAAAGTGAAACAATCCGCATTCGTATCGAAGTCAATTATTTTATGCTGTCAGGATTATGGCAAGCTCTCTAGAAAAGATGGAAACTTTGGAGTGAGAGAGAGGGAGAGGGAGGGCAGGGAGATAGAGACAGAGAGAGATGAGCAAGTTAAATATATATATATGAAAGCAAACATTGGCCCAATTAGAGTTTCGTAACTAAAGACAACTTTGACAGCTGGAAAGTTAAGGCTTAAGGATTTATGAAAAATCAAAGGAAAAGTGAACAAAGTTTGGCAGAGAAAGGATGGCGAGAGCTTATGAGCGGTAGCTGACTGTAAATATGTATATATAAATACGTTTGTATATACATTTGTTTGCACTTGTAATTTAATACGCTTGCTGCCATTTACAGTGTGATTTGCCAGCCAGAGCCGTTCTATTCGCTTCTCTTCAGGCACCAGCACTGATACCGACTGCCATGAATAGCCATCTCACTCACACTCAACAATAGCTGGCACTATGTGCAGCAGCAGCTGTCTCTCTCTCTCTCTCTCTCTGTCTAATGGCTGGCTGGGCAGTTTGTAGCTCTCTCAAACCAGCTGCAGCTCTCATTCCTCATTATAGCCGCATAGAGTCTTCAAACCTAATGCTCGAACAACAACTTCGTCAAGCCTACAACTCAAACCTGATCCACTCACACTTATATTCCATATATAACTTATGTTCCCTCACTAACAACCAATAGCTGTGCAACCAGCTCATGGAACCTCTCTACTCTAGAGTCAGCATAGACACCTGACTCATACTTACTCACTCACTAGTCCTACGCAACTAATATTTCGCTCATTAGCTCTTCTCTCTCCATCTCTCTCACTCACTCTGCAAGTCTCTGTATATATCACAGGGATCTAGCTAGAAGAGATCTTTCGCGGTACTTGCTAGTCGAGCACACCCGACCGTTGCACTCTAACTTGTTTGATTTGCATATGTCACACATTTATAAACTTTAACTTGACTCGAAATGTTTAATTTGCCCGCTTTAAATAATTTATTGAATTTCATTTTGATTTCAAGTTTTCGCTCCGCTCTTTGGCTTGCATCAACTGTGTTGCTCGAGTCGCAGTAATATTTCATGTGTCCAGCTCGCCAATGACCATGCACATTTGACAGGCCGCGCCCAGTGTCCAGCGGGGGGCGGCAGTGACTGGGTGGGTGGCTGAGAAGGGAGGGGGGAGGTTACATTTTGCTTAGCGTGTTGCAAAACTTCGATGATTAACTTTTTCGATTAACTCAAAACTCAAAACAGACAAGGCACACACTGCCACACACACATACATATATATATGCAATGAAAAATAAACAAACAACAGCAAACAAACAACTGCTGCTGCTGCTGCTGCAAACTGAAAACTTTTTCATGGCGATAAACAATTTTCCATCCTTCGCCCTCAATGCTAGCCACCTTGACGCGCCTCCTATGCTGCTGTTGTCTCCCGCTCTCTCTCTCCCCCTCTCTCTAGCCATTTTTTTATAGCATAAATTTATTTTAATGTTTATGCTTAACAATTTGGCGTGCAGCCACCCAAAAGGCCGCCCACGCAATCAGCTTTGGCTCTAGCTGCAAAACGTGAAAAAAAGAACAGAAAAGAAAATAGAAGAGGAAGACGGCAAAGTTTTGGAAAACCCCCCTGTCGAGCAGCTGAAACTTTGCATATTGATGCCCTGGCCTTATCATGCAGCAATGCGCACAGAGATAAAATACGTGAAAGCAGATTAAAGGCGCAGCCTAGCCCCAGCCCCCCCTGCGCCGCCCCCTGGGCCCCCTGCCCCAGCTACAGCTGAGGCCGATTGTGAAAGAATCTCTGATTGATGTCTGTCAGTTATGTGTGGCAAAAGGAATCCTTTTATCATTTTTACCCCAAATGGGGCGTGGCACATGCATGCATGCGTGTGCGTGTGTGTGTGTGTTGTAATTATGGGCCATGTTAAGCCAGCGGCAATTGTTTGTGATGATAAATGATGAGCGAAGCAGAGCACGAGAAAAAAAGAAAATAGAGAATAGAATAAAATGAGGTGGAAGGGGCGGAGGGCATGGGCTGACCATGAAATTCATTAAGGAACTCTCACACACACTGAGCCAGGCCCTGACCCAATTGTGAATGCTGCCTAATGGCCAACGCAGGAGCCATCAATAATGCTGCCCACAACAATTGAGGGTTAGATCGGAGCCGCTTAATGAGGCCCCACGCAGACTTTAAAGATATGCACGGCCCCCACAGGCCGCTCCCCCTGCAAACAGGAAAAACAAAAGTGATTTAGCGAAATAAAAAGAGAGGAGAGTGCGCATAAAGCAAAGGCATTCCAAAGGCGAGCAACTGCAGCTGCGAACTTTGAACGCGTTCGCCAACTGTGGGAATTGTGCGAGAATTGTGGGAACCGTGGGAACTGCGCCTACTCGCTGGAGGGGGGTGCCTCTAGCCACTAGACCAATAAAAAAAAAAAAAAAACAAAAAGAAAAGTTTCCCAAGAAAACAAAATTTCCCCAACGAGCCATTTCCGTAAGTGTGCGCAAGAAAAGGTGAAGAGCACAAGCCAAAGAGCAAAATAAAATCAAACAGGCATGTGCGCTGGACAAGTCTATCGGCTGGAGCATACTCTATGCCAAAGCTGATCAAGTCAATCAATCGGAGTAGTAGATCAGAATCGATCAATAAGCTAATCAAGGTGTATATGAAGTATATGATTAAGTTTGGTCAGGTCTCCCAGTCAATCACTCAATCACTCAGCAGGCAACTCAGTCAGGCAGGCAGGCAAATTCATCAATAAGTTAGTGAATTAGTCGAACAATCTATAATGATAATCAAAAAATTCATCAATCACTGTATCAATCAACAGCTTAATCAGTCAATCAGTCTGCCTATTAGTATACAACTTACTTATCAATCAGTCAGACAATCAAATCAATCAATCAATCTATTACTACTCAACTATTACTCAATCACTCAGAATGAACAGAGCACTCAATCATGGTAACGTACAAGAGATCAATCAATCAATCAACGAATCAGTAGATAAGTCAATCTATTAATTATCAACTAATATTGATTGATATTGTTTATTGAACTGGACATATCAGTCAGACTGAATAATCAATCAATCAATCAATCAATCAATCAATCAATCAATTATTATACTTTGCTAATCACAGTTGAGCACCTGTGACTATGTTGATCAAAAGGGTTTGAAAAACGTCATAAAAATAGTTTTGCCTTGAGCTTTGTCAATCATCCTTAATGCGCCGCATCAATCATAGGCTTTCGAAGACTAAATCTCTTATACTGCAGTTACACTGCTCATACAAGTCAATCATTTTATTGATGAGCTCATATACCCCACTTGGCTCGGCCTGAAGCAGAGTATAAAAAGCCAAAGTCGAAAAAATTAAGTAAAGTGTTTGAGCAAAGAGCATTTCCAAATAAGCGACGATGAAAGAAAAACCACAAAAAAGGCGAGAGGAAGAGGTGGAAAAACAAAAGGGAAATAGGCAACAGAACAACAACTTTGGGAACGAACGTGCGAAACGGGCGCTGGGCGTAGACAAAGGGTTGGCCGAGGGCTCAGCGTTTACTTTTCAAAAAACTGTTTTAAAAGCTTAACCACGAAAAAGAAGAAGAAGGACAAAAAAATTGCGAATATTCCCTAATGACGGCCGCAGCCGTAAAGAAATGCCACAAAAGCCCAGGGAAAGCCGAAAAAAGAACAGCGCTAGACAGAGCCAGCGAGTATGTGCTGTAGAAGAAAGCAGCGCGAGAGAGAGGGCGAGTGGAGAAGCTAGCGAAGGGCGTGACTTTTTTGAGGCTAGGCATGAAAATGGGGAAAATGTTCAGCAGGAGACCGACAATGATAAAGCGTCATGATAAAGCATCAGAGTGGCATTAGCATTCGGCAGACATTTCACATACGCAATTCTAGTTGAAGCACACGAAAAGAGTGCTCAGATCGGGTGTGCACGACTTGCAGATGCTCGGCAGTAGGCAAAGATACTGACAACATTCTGTTTGGTTGCTGGAGAGAAGGATACCCTTTCTACCCTCAAACACAGGGTATACATAGTAACATAATATATAGAGAAGAAGAAGAGAGAGAGAGAGAGAGGGAGAGAGGGAAGGAAACTTGCTGGCAGTAGGAGCAAAGTTAGTTGATTGCCACAGGCAACAGCAAAGGAAATGAGGAAAAACAACAAAAATGTTGTTGCTTGAACTGCGAAGGGAAATTCGTGTATTTTCCTCTGTCATTTTCCTTCTCTTATTTTCATTGCGTTTCCTCCAGGGAAAAGTTAATCACAGCGATCTTGGCTGCACAACCATTTGGGAATTACAGCTAAACTTCAAATGCATAAAGCACGCAGTAAAAACAACAGTTAGCTTGCCTTTGGGGCAGAGTATGCCTGAGTCGAGCAGTCCCAATTGATCAAACAAACTAAGGCTTCCTTTGTCTATAGTACAGCTAGTTCCATTTAGTATGGAGTTTAAGGTTTACTAAACTGAGCTGAGACAGATGCTAGAGTGAGGCGTTAAATATCTGCCCAAATGCTCACACTAGACTACAAAAACAGGAAAAACGAGAAAATGTTTCGGCTTCTCTCTAAGCAGCTTCTACATATCTGGCTTTTTGGCCATTGTTAGCTGCGGTTGCTTTTTTATTGTGCTAAGCTAGCGCCACTGCCACGCCCCTAAACACACACACACCCACCCACACTTAGCCTTTTAACAATGGAACCTAACGCAATTTAAGTCAACTTCGACACCTGCAAAGTGAAATTGAATTACAAAAATAAGAGAAAACGAAAGTAAAAAAACTTTAACAAAGGCAACAGCAATGAGGAAAGTCAAATACAAAGGCCAGGCCTCGCCCTCTCGCCCTCTCTCTCTCTCTCTCTCCCTCTCTCTCTCTCTCTCTCTCTCTCTCCCTCTTACTCTTTTACGCTTTCTATTTGCTTTTGGCAGTGAGTGTTAAGTGTAATTTTTACACCTTCACGCTAAATTTTCAGCGTGCAGCAGCAGCAGCTCCTCGTCCCAGCTGCCACCCACTGGCCCCCCAGCCCTGCCCCTCCCAGCTCTGCTTCTCTTTGCTCGCTTTCGCTTATACAAAATGCTTGAGAACTTTTAGTGCGTCTCAATGCGCATTTTAAATAAAATAGAAATTCAATTTACTTTAAATAAGCGACAGAAACACAGCCAAAGCAACTCGACACCCACCAACACACACACACACACACACACACACGCAGCTTGAAAGCGGAACAAGTGCTCAGGGGCTGAGCATATCTGCGAGCGCTTCTGCCGCGACGAGGTGACAAGCAGCAGCGAAACGTCAGTGACAGCTTCTGCTTCTTACTTTTCTCCAACACTCTCTCTCCCTCCCTCTCTCTCTCTCTCTCTCGTTCCTTTGCTGCTCAACTATATCTCTCAGTGAAAGAGACAAAAAAAAAAGCAGAGTGGAAAAAACTTTTTAAATGAACTCAAAATTGACTAAATGTGCTAGCCAAAGGTGCGTAGCGCGCAGAGCGGGAGAGAGAGAGGGAGTGGGACGGAGTGTGAGTGCGATTCCGCTGGGGAATTTCAGTTAGAGTCTCCGCCTTTGCTAACAGAGAAGCGGCAGAAAAAAAGCTGGAATATAATTAAGCAGCGTTTAGAACGCTTGTAAAGAGCGCGAGAAGTTTGCCTAATTGTTTGGCCGCGCAAAGGCGAAAAGAAAAACTTTCCGCAAAAGTTTAATTTAAATCAGAATGAGAATTTCGTTTCAATTTTTTTTTTTATGATTTGTTGATTGTTTTGCTTCTTGTCTTTGTTTTCAAGAGAGACTAAACGCCATTGGACGCTGCTGATGTCACTTCTTTTTGAAAATTCAATTGAAAATGCTGAAGCTGTATTGATTTGTATGTGCAAGTGTATAACAGTTGTATAACAGTCGTTTCAGAAGTAGCCTAAAAGCATTATTTGTATTTCTCCTGATATGTAGCTAAGAATATGGATTATAACAGAATTATAATAGGCATATAACAGTTGTATCACGATTCAGTTACAAAATGTTACAGATATTCAATTACAAAATAATTTTAGATATGAAAATATAAGCATTATAACAGATGTATAAAAGTTGTATAACAGTTGTATAACAGCTGTATAACAGTTGTATAACAGTTGTATAACAGTTGTATAACAGTTGTATAACAGCTGTATAACAGCTGTATAACAGCTGTATAACAGCTGTATAACAGTTGTATAACAGTTGTATAACAGTTGTATAACAGCTGTATAACAGCTGTATAACAGTTGTATAACAGTTGTATAATAGTTAATTTCAAAGCTATACATGTACATACAATACAAAACAGCACTTGTGGCACAGCTTACTCTCCCAATGTAGGGTATCGTCTAGTCGATCAGATGACGTACGTTGGCCTGCAGATTATCTAGCATTATAAGCAGCTGCCTACCTGCCGCAGCTGTCGCTTTGATTTCATTTGGAGCCAGGTGATAAGATATCTTCGTACCACAATAGGCAAGGCTGAGGGAGCCTGGGAGACTTGAAGACGTGGCAACTCCACAGCAACCGCTAGCCTGCGGTTAATGCAAAGATGGGGCACGGCAAGCATAATTATAAAGCTGTTCATATCAAGCAGCTCAAGTGCAACTGGCTTAAGGGCCAGATTGAGAGCAGCGACGGCAGCGACATCGCGTGGGGAGACGCCTGCTGAGGGTGTTGATAAAGGGATGAGACTGGCGCCCAGCTGGCGGACGCCAACTAAGCCCCAACCTACTCAACAGCAAAACAACAAAAGCAAGAAGAGGAAAACAAAGTAAATAAATAAACCGACCAACACAAAGCGTGGAGCCAAGGGGCCTGGCGGAGTGCAGCGAGCGCGAGGCACTTGGAAGCAAGTCGAGTCAGCTTCTTCCTTGCTTCCTTCATTTTTTTTGCGTCACCCAAATCAATTTATTGAATTTATTTGGTGATTTTATTAAAGCGCGCAAAAGGCATCAAATGAATTGACACAAAAATCTTCGCAGCTCATGCGAGGGGCGAGGGCGAGGGGCGAGGGGCGAGGGGCTCGGGGGCGACGAAATTCAATTGCCGATTCAATTGGCTGTCAAAAAACATGTATATATATATATATCTATGTATCTAGGCGGAGGCTGAGGCCTATCGTAATTAAGTTAGAACCTTTCTACAATTTTACCACACACCCAGCACCCACTCGGGCCGGCCCACTCTGCGGGTGAAAGCAGCGCTGATTGCGTTTGCCGGAATCGCTCTCGGACACGCCCCTCCCCGCCCAAACCACCCAAGGCCTACTGGCCAACATCTATACGTACTTAGCCAAAGCCTAACAACTTTCAGTGCTAAATGCCTGCAGGCATCTAAATTGTTACAGCCAGTATAATAAAGACCACACCCACACCGCCCCCTGCTCCTGCTCCTCCTCCCACGTTTTAACCATCTCCGTCTGCTTATTTCAAAGTGTAATCTTAAAGTTCTTTAAAAGCGAACTGTTATACAAATACGCACTGAATTTATTGCTCTGCTACACTTCAATTGCAATTGGTCCACCCTAAAGTGGAATTTTAATTGCTTTATTATCGATAGCTTCTGCTTAAAGTTAGCTTAAGCTCTTAGCATTGCTATACAGTTATATAGCCATAGTTTTGCATATGATAGTTTCGTATAACAGTTCTTTTTGCTAGCCTCTTTGAAAATATATCAATATACATATGTCTGTACTGCTATTTAACTAAAGAGATGACTTTATGTATAACAGTTTGTTATATTTTCCCTTGTGTATAACAGTTCTTCTCAGGTATAGCTCTTTTTTATCCGAATTTATAAATATATGGCAGTTTGGCTAATCTGCTTTATGTATAACAGTTTTTCCATATGTATAACAGTTTTTGTATAACACTTTTTTTTTCATTTTTATAGCTCATTCATAAAATATCAATATAATACTATAATGGTGCTCAACTTTATGCCTTTAAACATATCAATTTCCTACTGTATAACAGTTTTTTTCCCATTATGTATAGCCCATTATCCCTGGCAAATATGGAAAAAAATTGGTTTTCATAATTAACCGAATATCATATGACATAAAATACTTCTAAACAAAAAACAAAAATAATTTGGATTTAATTTCTTTTTTGTTTTTTTGAATAAATAAATACTAATTAAAATCTCTTTTTTTTTTTGGTATTTTTTCGTATACAGCTCGTCGGCGGTGAATTCGATATGGAATTGAATTTTGTGATACAGGATGCGCAGAATATAAAGCATATGCTGGAGCTGCTGGATCATTGTCCGCCCAATTTGCAGGTGAGTTGCAAAGGAGGTGTGTGTGTGAGGGTGGGAGGGAGACACCCTCACATCTCTCTCTCTCTCTCTCTCTCTCCCTCTGTCTGTGTTGTATAACAACAAATACAAATTTGATGCTATAAAATTCAATAAAAATTGTGTTACTTTGCGCCATCAAAGCCAAATTAACCAGCTACATAAAAAAGGCGTGTGTAGCTGTATCTGTGTGTGTGTGTGAGGGTGTGTGGGTGTGTGGGTGTGTGGGCGGCTACAAATTGTGCGTAATGAAAGCGCAACATGAAATGCCTTTCAACTGTTTTTACTTTTGCCGCGTTGTCATTCGCCTCGTTGGCGACGCGTCGCAATCTTGTTTTCCTTTTTATTTTGATTTGCATATGAATGTGTGTGCGTGTGTGTGTGTGTGCGTGTGTGTGTGCGCACATTAAACAATATTTTACACCTGACGCCGTGTGTTTCGCGACGGCGCCATCAAATTATTAGCATGAATGCTGGAAAAGGATGTGACGCCCGGGCACGTCCCCAACTGCTGTGTGTGTGTGTGTGCTGGCAGGAAGTGTGCTCTTCTCATGCGACATTCGCTTCGGCTTCAACTTTTGCTGCCGTGCCAGAGCCGAGGCCGGAAGTTGAGTAACCGTGTCAGCAGCAGCCAGGCAGCCCGCTTTGGGCGCCCAATACCCTGGGCCCCAGCCAGCTGGGCTTAGCGGGCGCAGCTCAGTCATGTCTGACAGTTTGTGGAGCCGACAAAAATCGCGCCAATGTTGTCGCTTAATGAGTTTGTTTCAAGTTTGTTTCAGCGCTGCGTGCATTCACCTCGCACAGCGCTCGGGGACAACAAAGAGCTTAGCCGCCAGATACCCTGTACGCCTAACAGACTCTCCCTCCCTCTCCCCCCCCTCTCTCTCTCCCTTCCTCTCACTCTGTGTATATATACTATATATATTCTCGTCTTGAGACAAATTGATTTATGTGCAAACTTCGAAATCTGACTTTGAGTTGAACTTGTATAACATATAGAAGACCTTTAAGAGTTTATATAGTCAGAGATACTGGATGTAGATCGGTGCGGGTGTTGTACCGTTCAAGACTTGCGGCGTGTAGAATTTGTTATTTATGTGTAGTAAAGAGAGAGAGAGGGGGGAGTGGGAGTGGGGGAGTGGGCGAGCAAGTGTATTTAAAGCAAAGCTAAGTTTCTTTTGCTACCTCGACTCTTTGCTGCTGCGCTAAAGACAAATTTTTGGCTCAGGTGTAGCTGTGTGTGTGTGGGGCTGCTGCTGCTGCTGGGTGGTGCCATTTGAAGCCACTTACATATGCGAGCCATTAAAATGCCGCTTGGCGAATTGCGCGCGGCGTATGTGGCATGTGGGAATGGAATATATATATATATATATATATATGTGTGTGTGTGTGTGTGTGTCTCCCTCTCTCTGCCCCTGCCTCTCCCTCTCTCAGGAGCCGCTGTTGTTTCACGTCAGCCGCACTCAACGTCAAATAGTTGTGGCTCGGCGCTGCCTCGACGAATTTATTTAGCTTTTTAAATTAATGAAAATTGTCAGTGACAAATGTTGTGCGTGTGTGTGTGTGTGTGTGTGTGTGTGCTGTTGACTTATGTAAAACACGCATCAAATATGCATCATTGAAGTGGCAGCCGCAGCCGCAGCAGCAGCAGCAGCAAAGAACGTGTTGCGTGATTTTAGGCGTTGGCGGCAGGAATTTGCCAGCATATTGGCTGCGCGCCTCGCTCGGGCCCCTTTGCCCAATTTGGCATGCTAAGCAGGTGCCACGCCCTCGCCAGCTTGCTGGCAAGTGGAAATAAAAAGGAATTTACAGCCATTTTATTGCCTGGGGACAGCAACAGGGCGCAGTTAAGTCGTCGCGCTCTCAACAATTTTGCATAGCTCGCAAATACACCTGCACACACACACACACGCACACACACACACAATCTCGTGGAATACTTAAATGATTTATGTGTTTACCAGCAGCGTCGCTGCGTCCGCCACTCAATTGATTCGGCACGTAACCGGGCCAAGTGCAAATAACTGTTTCAGTTACCAGCGGGTCTCCAGGCCCAGCCCCAGCCCCACCCACTCTCGCCCCCATTATGCATGCGGCCATTACATTTTATACTTGACAATAAATTTTCGGCGTGGCATTCGGTTCGAGCCGAGCGCAAATCAAAGCCACGTTATGGCCATATCCCTGGCCAGTGCCATTGGCTGACTTCTGCTCCGATTGCTATAGCCGGGCCGTAGCCGTAGCCGTAGCCGTTACCGTTACCGTTCCGGTTCAGTTTTAGGTTCCGCTGCTGGGCGGGCACTCTCGCTTGCTCGCCTCCGTGCAACCGCAGAGCTGCCTCGGCTCGCTGGCAGCGCCGTCGTCGCCTTCGACCTCTGCCACGTCGGCATGCCCAATAAAATTTTACAGCCTTTGCCAGCGCAGCAATTTGCGTAACTCTTCCTCTGCCCACCCCCCCTCTCCCTATCTCTCTCTCTCTCTCTGTCTCTGGTCAACTGGTTTCACCTTTCGTCAAAATCTACATTTTGTGTTTGCTTATAGCGCCACCTGCCGGCTGGGGGCTGCTTTGAATAACATTGTTAAGGCGCCATTCAAGCGTGCCCCGCCCTCACTGCAGGGCTGCGCTCCGCCCAAAGGCCACCTTCCACTAGCTGGCAATTTACTTTAAGCAAATTTTCACTTCCACTACTCTCTCTCCCTCTCTCTTCAGTCAAGAATTTCTCTTGTACTATTTATGCTACATAAATATCTCATTCAGCTCTTCCAGCTTATTTCTTGTTCCCTATGCTAATGAGCTGTTAACTTTTTAACAGTCTCGCAGTGCAGAGCAGCTGTTGCTTTTCATTGATTAACATTAGCGCTTTCCCATGCTCGTTCGCAGAGCGAAAGGAGCATATTAGTTTAGTCTAAAGTTGTCTAGCTACTGGAGACTGAATGTGTAGGGAGAGAGAGAGAGAGAGAATGAATGTCTCCCATCTCTTGACTCTGATCTGATCTACCTGATCTCTCGCCCACTCTCTCTCTTTCTCTCTCCCTTTGTATTTCTCTCTATCTGAGAGATATCTCTATCTAAGAGAGAGGGAGAGAGAGTGAGAGAGAGAGTGAGAGGGAGAGAGAGAGAGAGAGAGAGAGCATTATGGCATTGACTTTGCAAAGGAATTAACTTGTGCCCACACAAGGCCTCACTCACTACGTATGTGTCTGCAGTGGCATAGGCAGGGGCGGAGGCATAGGCAGGGGCGTGGCACAGCAACAAAATGGGAACAAAAATAAAAGTTTTGCAGTCGCAGCATTCAGCGGCGACTAAGCTGCAGCTTAGCGGCGTGTTAAAACCAGATAAAAAATTTCAAATGGATGGAAAAAAAATAGAAAAGAGCGAATAGGCAAAAGTGGGGCAGCAATGGTGGGTGGTGGGTGGTGGGTGGTGGCTGGTGTTCGGTGGTTCAATGGTGGCTCGACTGTAATTACTTGAGAGCAACAAAACGGCGATGGATATCGGCGGAAAGCTCCGATCTGCTGAATGGGGCAACAGTTAGCCAGCCGAGGGGCGCTGCCAGCTGAAGAACAAACAGGGGCAGCGCCAATGGCCCGGCGGCAACACATTACAATTTATTCATGAATTGAATTTGTATTCGCTGCAGATATTTTATACGCTCACCATTTGCTCTGGCCCAGCTTGGGCCACGCCCACGCCCATGCCCATGCCCGTGCCAGCAACTCTTCCACTGCTTGGCATGCGCAGTATTTTATTTGGTATTTAAATACTATTTTCTTATGGCAGATGTGGGCATCGATATGCTATATATATATATATATATACGATATATATGTTATATAGTTTTCTGCCTTCAATCAGCTCAAGGCAGGCAGTTCAAGGTGGCCCAACAGTGCTGCCAAAAGTTCCACTGTGCAGACGCCATACTCGACTCTAGCGCTTCTCCTTGCTCCTCTTCTTCTTGGCTTTCTTCTGCGCTCCTTTGCTCTCAATCGAAGCTGGCAAGAGGCCAAAACGAAAGATACACAAAGGCGAGCGATGTTCATTAAATATGAATGATTGTCGTCGTGCAGGGTGCCAATCGAACTGAGTTCCATGCAAACAGAGTTGCCACACACACGAACACACACATGCTGAGAGTCACATATTTTAGACCTAATATTAGCCAATTGTGTTTGCATTTTGCTTCTTCTCTTTTGTGGCGCGCCTTTTGATGTCGCCTTGGCCGGACTTTCATGTGGCAGCGCTCGCTGTCGGCATCACGTACACACACACACACTCACTCCTTCATCCTGTTTTTTGGCAGTGCTTAAAAAGAGCCGCCGCAATGTGAAAAGGTCATTTAATTTCTTTTTGATTTGTTTTTTTTTTTTCTGTTCTGCTCACTCGCTGGCTCTGCCGCCGCCTCTGCCCCAGCTCCATCTGCTGCTCCTCCTTCTGCTATTTTTTTGTCGCGCCATTAAAGTGTAAATGTATTTTTAAGTAGGCGCATAGAAAAAGCCCAAAACACACACAAAAATACCAAAAAAAAAAAAAAAAAGAGAGAGCGAAAAAGGCGCCGCAAATCTATAAACAAAATAGAATCGGCCCAAAAGACCGTAAAGCCAGAAAGCCGCACAAGTTTAAATTTGGTTCCCAGTTCCGAGTAGCGAGTTAATAGCATTTTAAGTACAATACAGCAAATACAACAAAATACCAAAGCCAAAAGGACTGTCCCCAAAAAAAGTGGGGACGAAGCAGCAGCAGCTGAGGCCGGGGTCGGGGGCTACACATCGGAGCTGTTAAATCGACATTAACTCGAGACGCGAGACTTAAATTTCAATTCAATTCACAAAAATTCCATTTGTAATTAGAAACGAAATGGGGCTGAGCTGGGAGCGGCATATTTTTGGTATGTTTTAAATACTGTTTTGGTATTTATATTGAAGCTTAAGTGAATTGGCATTGGAAATGAAAGATAAAATAGATTTTAAAAAATTAAATTAAAAAAATTTTAAATAAAATTAAATGAAAAGTAAAATAAAAAATATAAAAATAAAAATATAATTATATTTAAAAAAAGAAACATAATATATACTAAAAGAAAAAAATATTACAAATAATAAATAAAATAAAACAAAAATACCAAATAAATAAAATAAATAAAAAAAGATATATTATATTATATAAGAAAATATAAAATAAACAATAATTATATGTACTCAAAAATATATAAAATATTTAAAATATAACAACAAATTAAATATAAAAATAATAATAACAAATATATTATATAATATAATATAAAATAAAATATATACCACAAAAATATAAAATATTTAAAATTAAATATAAATCAGAACAACAATACCTAATATATATAATATAAATAAAAATGTATTTATTTATATATATTTATAATATATATAATAAGAAATCTATTCCAATTTACATCAATTTGGATCTGCTTCAACTCTAAAACTCTTTGCTGGAAACTTTAAACCTGAGCATTGCCGCTGGCTTCAGTTGAATCGATTCTGAAATCATCAAAAATTCTAAATGAAAAAGCAAACTAAAAAAAGTCGAAGTTTACATTTGAAGGGCACTCACGACCCGTTCTTATATTTCAAACAAAAGTTTTAACTACAAAACTATTTTCTTTTTCGGGTCTTAAATGGCAAACGTTGGGAGAAGGGCATATTGGTTTGAGTTTAGAGTTGCTTGGAAAGTGAAGATCGATAAAGATATAGACATATGTCCATATAGAAGAGTGGCAGCTGATCCTCTGGCCAGAGAGATTAGTTGAACTCTCCTACAGCAGCTCGAATACAACTTAAGTACAGAGTATCTACCAGCTGAGCAGTTGCTCTCTTCAATGTTTTTTTTTTTTTTTTTTTTTTGCTCTGCGCTCACTGTCATCAGACATGAAATATGCATAAAGGTCTGTTAACAATTCTGCTTTGACGCGAACTGAGACACAAATACTAAGTCCTAAGGGCAGGACACATGAGAGCGCGTGGGCGTGGCCGGAGCGTGTGGGCGTTCGCCTTTGCTGTTGGGCTTGCGAAAACAGTTTGGAATACTTTTGAGCTGCTTTGCATTTTCAGCTTTCGGGCTTAGTGTGCGTGTGTGTTTGGCTGGCTAAAGGATTGAAAGCTGTCAGAGACAAAGCGAGAGCGGAGGGGCGTGTCAGTCACCAGCCCCCAGCCCTCAGCCCCCGCCTCCACTTGTCGTACGGCCGCACATGCGTTTTGTCATTCAATTTTGAACGCATTGAGGCCCCGGGGCGCCGTATGCCCCGATTTACGCCTAGACCCGAAAAGAAATTTGCGTAGCCGTTGGCATCATCGACTCATCAATATGCAAAAAAGCCTCCAAAGCCGCAGGGCGGTCAGTAGCACTGGGGTCGGGGGATGCTCCCTCTGTGTGTTTGTGTGAACAAAAGAGTTTGAGCCACACACACACACACACACACACACGCTTCGCTGTCCCGTTAGTCAGCCGTGCGGCAAGAGCAAAGCAAACTTTTTTTTGAATTTTTTTATTTTTGCGTGTGGCCGGAAAGGAATAATAAAAAAGGGGCAATAACACACACACACACACACACACACACACAGAGAGAGAGAAATGAAAGAAAATTATTATGGAAATGTCAACGTGAAACTTTTGCACAAATTCAAAGCCCAAGCCTGCTGCCCTGCCCGCTGGTATGCCATCGACCTCGTCGTCGTGTCGGTCCCCCTGGCGCTCCCCTCTGCCCACTCAAACTGAACGCATATGCCGCACACTTTTGGCGAGCTGCGTCCATTTTGTTGGCTCGAATTCCAAACACAATTGAATTTCATGTTTGACATGACCAATATCCACAACCAAGCCACTAGCCCCCCACCCGCCGCACCCACTCGCCCCTCCCTCTCTCTCTCTCTCTCTCTACACCTTTCGCCAAGTTTTCATTGTTTTGCTTTTTGGGATTTTTGGGGTTTTGTGCCCGCGAGGCGCAAAATATTTAATGCGATTTCCATTGACTTTCAATTCACAGAAACAGAAGTATTAACAGACAGACACACACACACACACACACACGCACACACACAGTCGCACACATCCCCGCATGGCTGTGTAGTGCTAGCTCAAGTGCATGGGCGTGGCAGCCTTCTGGCTTAGCACAGATTTGCCTTTTGCCAAATATTTGCATATAAATTAATTTAAAGCGCGCGCGCGTTTAAAACCGCGCGCAAAACGCGCCACTAACCACACACTCACAGACTGCTCAAGTGTGCTCGTGTGTGCGTGTGTGTGTGTGTGTTAAGTGCGTGTGTGTGCGCACTGTGTCAACATTCTTAAGCATCAAGCTGAAGCGCTAAACTTTCTTCAGCCAAGATTAAAGAAAAAAGTTTTCTAAAATTAAAACAAATAAATTTTTTATTTAAACGCACGAAAAATTAAGCTGAAAATATGAAGAGAAAAGTCACGTTTATGAATAAATTATAAATAAACAATATAAATTAATTAAAACAAAAATTAAGCACCCTAAAAATAAAATATATATTTTATATAATATTTATTTATAAAAAATATAATAAATAATATTTAAAATAACATAAAAATATAATATAATATTTATTTTTCTAAAAACATATATATTTAAATATTTTAGTAAAATATAAAAATGTATTAAAAAACAAAATTATAATATTATTTTATTTATTTATAGTATTTATGGTATTTTTTAAATTTTACTAAAAATATTTAAATATATGTGTAGTTTAAAAAAAATTACAAAATAAATGTTGGGTCTAAAAATATTTGAAATCAAATTTATTCCGAGCTAACTTCTGGCTTAAAATTTAAAGCACGTTGCTCGCTTTGACTTCTCGGAAAATTTGTGAAAAGTTTGCCTAGGCGGAAAAGGGCTTAGGAAGTCTCGTTAAAAATTTGAGCCGCTTTTGAGGCAGAGATAAAGATATCAAATTACTTAGCAGATCGCATCACGCAAAGGTCTAAAAGCGAACTTTTTGAATATGACTCTGAATCAATTCGCATTCAGCTTAAAATCACATCAATCTCTAGCTGTGAGGGTGTGTGGGTGTGGTTGACAACCCTTTTCCCAATGAGCTCTCTTTAAAGTGGGCCTTGGCAGGTGGGCTGGGCGGGTCGCGCAGCTCGGAACCACTCAACTGTTGACTTTTGTGACACCTTCTTATAATTCAATTTAAGGTACGAAGCTGGCATCAAAAGGTTGCTGAAGCGGCTCCTGATTCGCATCGCTGGATGCGCTGGGTGGTTTGCAACTCTTTCTTATACATATATATATATATATATTTACCTTTTTTTCTGCTGCTGGTCCCGCGCGACTTCAAACGCGTCGCTGGAGAGTCGCGCGCGCGTTTTTCACAACTCTCGCACGATTTCTGACGCCTTTTCGGGCGACTGAGCCTCGAAACGTGCCCGCCCCGGCCACTTGACAGGTGAAGCCCACTCCCACGCCCACGCCACTCCACTCCCTATCCAGGTTGAATCCCATTGCAATACGAAGCAAATAAAACCTGATCGCAATGTTAAAGTTGCGGCTAGGCCATGAATATTATATGAGCGTTGAGGGTCGTAGCTGAGGCATACGTATAAGAGTGGGTATAAGGGGGCGTATGTAGTGTGTATATGTATTCTAAGTGATTCAATGGACAAAGTAGACTTATAATAATGTTATAAGACCGAGTATAAATGTGATTATGAGTATGAGAGTGATGGGAAGTGTGTGAGATTGCGAACTTAAGTTGGAGAGTGCGTGTGCTATTAGTATAAGAGTGGGTATAAGAGTGCTTGTGAGTATAAGTGTTACTGGGAAAGTATGTCAATACTTGGGTCTGGATTTGCTCAATGAAAATTACACTTATACTAGTATAAGAGCTAGTATAAGTGGTATTTAAACCAAAAGTATAACTGTGAGCGTGAGTAGATGCGAGTTCAAGCGTCAGTATAACTGTTATATATATACAAATTTACCATTTTAATGGTACTATAAGTATAAGAGTGAGTATAAGTTCAAGTACAAATTAAATCTGTGCGTATAAATTCGACTGTCAGAATGTCAGCTTAAGTATGACTAAGTGAGTTAAAGTAATAATAAATTTAAGTTCAAGATTGCGTATAAGATTGAGTATAAGTCAAAGTAAGCACTGTAATAACTCAGCCAGCTCTAATCCAGACAACAAATGAATCTAACTGACACTCGCCATAATCAAAAAGAGGAAGGAGAAGAGGAGGCGTAAGAGGAAGAGGAAGACGGAAAGCAGCTGCCAGTCAAAGAAAGCCGAAATAAAACGAATCGAAATAAAAGCCAGCCCCAATTTAACAAATAATTAAACTTTAAACCTTTTTTCCACTGACAGTCGAGGCATTAAAATATAAACAATGGCAAATGTGGGCAAATGTTGACTTTCTCTTATTGTGGCGGGCCGTCCTTTGTTAGTGTGGCAACCCTGGCCGCTTGCGGTCGCTGCGGCTGAAACTAATTATATTAATTAAAATATAGCTAAAAATAAATTGAAATAAAATACTTTTGACAGTGCGCTTAATGGGATGGCGGGTCGTTGGGGAGACCTATCACCCAGTCTCTTTGCGGAGGTCAGCAACGGTCACAAGTGATTGCCCTTTGTCACTGCCACTTGCCACTTGCCTCTCGAGTGACTGAGTGAACTGAGTGAATGACAGCGGCAGCTGCCACACAAGCTTCCAGATCTCTCAGCTCTCGAGTCCTTTTTCCCTTATAGCCACCAAAGTGCACTGAGAAGCAACAACAGCAGCGAGCCCCAACTGTTATAAGGTTAGCCAGGCGACAAATGTGTCAGAGCAAGAGCAATTAACAAATTGAGCTTAACACTTGACATTAGACATTTAGTGCGGTTAGAGCAACAATATGTAGCCCTGAGTGTAGTTGGAATTCTTAATGAACTTAGTTGACATTTACTCTAAGTGTTTATACTTATGGTACTTATTACTTATACTTATACTTATACTTATACTTATACTTATACTTATACTTATACTTATACTTATACTTATACTTATACTTATACTTATACTTATACTTATACTTATACTTATACTTATACTTATACTTATACTTATACTTATACTTATACTTATACTTATACTTATACTTATACTTATACTTATACTTATACTTATACTTATACTTATACTTATACTTATACTTATACTTATACTTATACTTATACTTATACTTATACTTATACTTATACTTATACTTATACTTATACTTATACTTATACTTATACTTATACTTATACTTTATACTTATACTTATACTTATACTTATACTTATACTTATACTTATACTTATACTTATACTTATACTTATACTTATACTTATACTTATACTTATACTTATACTTATACTTATACTTATACTTATACTTATACTTATACTTATACTTATACTTATACTTATACTTATACTTATACTTATACTTATACTTATACTTATACTTATACTTATACTTATACTTATACTTATACTTATACTTATACTTATACTTATACTTATACTTATACTTATACTTATACTTATACTTATACTTATACTTATACTTATACTTATACTTATACTTATACTTATACTTATACTTATACTTATACTTATACTTATACTTATACTTATACTTATACTTATACTTATACTTATACTTATACTTATACTTATACTTATACTTATACTTATACTTATACTTATACTTATACTTCTAATACAATTGATCTTAATCGCATATTTTGTTGCGCTGGCAACAATTTGTGGCATCCACATGAAGTGGAATACAAAATCAGTTGTTCAATTGATGAATGCAATTGAAATATTATCGCAATGGATGAAATGTGTGTGAGTATGCGTGTGTATGTGTGCGTATATCTATCTGTGCGTGTGTGTGTGTGCCCTTTACAGCTCACTGCACACGCAAATTGACAAATTTGTCGCCTGTCAGTTGCTTAGATGCCAAACGTTGTAAATGGCGCCAGCGCCGGTCGCATCCAGCTGGCAATGCGTTTGCCTCTGCACTTTGTGTCAATGTTATGCTCATCACAGCCACGCCAATGACATTCACTAACTGCGCCATTCGCATGGCTCCCCATGGGCGTCGCCGGCAGGGGGCGGCCCGGAGAGCTGGTGCCGGAGATCGAGTATTGGATATGGAGAATGCTTGCTGCCAGAGACAGAGGCCATGCTACTTAACCCGCAAACTGCTGACGCGGCTGCCACTTTTTACACACACACACACACACACACATGCGTATAAGACTTTCCCTATGCGTGTGTGTTGTGTGTGTGTCTGGCGCCTGCTGCCGCTTGTTTGCATTGCAACGGCAGCTGTTGTCAATAATAAATTTCCGTTAGAGCTGCAGCAGATTTTCAAGGAAAAAATCAGTTAGAAAGGAGAGGGAGAGAAAGAGGGGGAGCGAGGGGGGGCAGGACAGGCAAATGGCGCAAAGGAAGGAAGGAAGTGCATAAGCGCATTGCACGGCATGCCAAAGACATTGACATGGACAAGATACACAGAGAGACGAAAGAAGAGAGAGAGAGAGAGGGAGAGAGAGGGAGAGAAAGATAGAAATAGAGTTAAAAGAGAGCTTTGCTGCACGGCACTAAAAAGATGACATAAAATAGGAGCTGAGCTGAGGCGGGTGACGAAAATTGAAAAAGGAAGAGCGAGGCGGGCCAAGGGGGCGTGGCACAGTGCTGGCATGCAAAAATGTTGTTGCTATTGCTGCTCTCCTTCGTCTTCGCCTTCTTCTTCGTCTCGCAACTTCTTATGGCTGCTGCTGCCTCGCATAAGTGGCAGAGGCGCGTCTTGCAGATGGAGCTTGATAAATTTATTGAAATTCTATTGAAACGAAACGATTTGACTGCGCCAAAGCTGCAAAAGGGCTGCACGAGTGGGTGGCGGGTGGCGACGAGCGCAATCAAATCGCTGATAAAGTGGAAAATAAGCGACAAAACAACTAGAGAGACAGAGAGAGAGAGAGAGAGAGGGAGAGAGTAAACCAAGGCAAATGCGTTAAATTTATTTCAAACTGCAAGCATCAAATCGTGTGGAAATATTTATGCTCCAGCACAAGTCGAATCGTTGCTGCTCTGTGAGAGCTTTGAAGAATTTTTAGATTGATCAAGAGAATAGGTGAGGGGGGGAGAGAAAGGGAGCAATGAATGTTGCAACGCTAATTCTTGAAGAAGTTTCATGTTATATAGAGGTGTTTAAGAATGGCACCCAAGCGACAAATGATGCCAGCTTAAGAGCCTCCATTCAGTGTAGAAGTGTTTCAGTTTGATACTCAGCCATCTTATGGCCTTAGATACGTCTATCATCAATCTGCAGCTCTGTAGGTCTGCTGCCGTCTGGGTTTAATGGGCTAAGCCCTATGAAGTAAATACGATATAACTATATATAAGATATACGATATAAATAAAATATATACTATATATTATATACAATATACGACATATATAGGATATATATAATATATACGATATTTAGATTTTACGATATATATGATATATACGATATATTTATTATTTATGATATTTAAAATCAATCGTATATCGTATATATACACATACGATATATATGATATATAGATATATAAAAAACTATATGATATATACGATATATTTTATATAACGCATATCGTATATATATCTACATACGATATACATATATGACAGATATACGATATATACATTTTATGTTATACATACAATATATACTCCAAATTCCGATATGACAACATATCGATAACCGATACATATCGATTATTATAAGTGGCCGTTCCTCTAGCATTGGTCACATCCACCTCTAGGCCACAACTCTTTCGGCTAATTCTGCAATTGGGCCCAAAAGAACAAAGTTGATTTGAACTTAAGGAAAAGCAGACAAAGCAGAAGATGAGGAAAAAGGTAAACAACAGCAAAAAGTTGGACAAGATAGCAACAATAAGTATTTTCTTGTGCCAATTAAACTTTTGCCATATTTTCAAGAGTTTTTCTCTTTCGTTTTGGGCAAGAAATCTGAAAGCCTGAACTCTCGGCGAAGGAATGCATTTAATTTTTAATTTTTCGTTGTCAAATCTGGGCCTGACTTTCGGCCGGACGATGCTCAATTTAACCTTAGCTACAACGGCAACAGCAACAATAGACAGTCGTCGCTTCAGTGCGTCGCAGCTGCCTCGCTCTCTCTCTCTCTCTCTCTCTCTCTCTCTCTCTCTCAGGCACACAGTCTGTGGCATACATAAGAGCAGCGAGATAAAGCTAAAAAAAAAGGCTAAAATTTAATTTGTGTTCAGTGGCCCTGCTTGTTGTAGCTATGCTGCTGCTTGTTGTTGTTGCTGTTGTTATTGTTGCTTCATGCAGAAATTGCTACCCAATTACGTAATAAAATCTGACTGAAGTTTTTCTTTCTCTTTTATATTTAATTTTTGTCTTCGCTCGGCCCAGCTATATTTCTTGCCAGCTTCCATTCATTTTGCTGTGTGGGCTTAGTGGGCGCGGGGTAGAGGGGGAGTGTGCAGGAGTGGGCGCAGGGGAGTGTGCTGGGGGCTGGTGGATGCGGCGTAGATTTGGCCGCTTGGCGCTTATTAAGAAATAATGCTGTAAAAAACAAAACGCGACGGCGTCAAATCAACTTTGTATTTGGCTATGAGCAACATTTTGGCAAAGATAAAATACAAAATTAAATATGGCAGCAGAGTGGAGCCTGCTCGACTAGGCAATGCCCTGCTATTACATATACCTAGACAATTAGAGAGTAAAGACACTCGTATAGCTCACAGGAGTAAGCAGTAAAGCTGGCTAGTCTCCATGAGCCACCACAAAGCAGATGCAGGCACCTTGAGCGTCCTGGCTTGACCCCCTGAAGGCCATGGTCAAGGACAAAGTTGCTCACATATAGAGAAAGCAAATTTATTCTCCATTTCTGATTGTTTTTACACACGCTGTGCTTTGAAAGGAATAAAAGTCCACTGCCAAACCGAAGGTATAGAATTTGAATAGAGGACTTGAGAGTGCTGCTCAAAGAAAGGCTAACAAACTGAAGTCATAGCTTAAAGTAATTACATAGGTGCATAAGGAGGTCTCTAAAGATGCTCGAGAAACAGCTGAATCACTTTGGGGCGCATTGAAATTACAGGGTATAAATATAACTACGAAATGGCAAGCGAAAACGAGCAGCTGAACGAATTGAGGGGAGCCGCATTAGGCTGTGCGCTGGCTGCCAGTGCCTAAAGGCAAACAGAGAGCTGCGCTGATTCCCATTGTGTGTGTGTGTGTCTGTGTGTGTGTATGTGTGTGTGTGTGTCTGTGTGTGTGTCTATGAGTTTCTAGAGGTCTTTTTTCGGCGCAATTGGTAGCAGAGCTGATCAAATTACCCGCAGCAACGCATGTCCACTAACACACAGACACACACACACACACACACACACACACACATATATATCTACATGTATATTCATATATTTTTTGATGTCTGAGCCATTTGCTTATGTAAATTCGTATTTGCGCGCAGAGTCCAAAAGCCGCTTTTGGCGCGACAGCTGTAAAGCGGCAAAGCCTTAGTCCTTGGCCGCATAATGATGTCGAGCAGGCAGGTGGGCGTGGCCCACGGGCCATGAGTGAGTGAATTTTTGTTGGCAATTTATGAATCGACGAATTAAATTATGCGTGCAGTACATTAAAAAGCAACAACAGCGGCAAGGAGTAGGACCGAGAGCGAGGCGATAAGCAAGCAACTGGCAAACGGATGCTGAGCGAAATGATGCGTAAAACGAGCTAAGCAACAGATAACGTGACGACGGCGAAAAAAAACACAAGAAGCACAAGAAAAACAAAGCGGAATGAATGAATAAAAACAAAGTGAAGAGGGGAGAGGCGGGAGGCGAGCAGACGCTGATTTCCACGCAGTGCCGAAGGAAGTGACCAGCGTGAAAGGAATGGTCGAGTGAATTAAATTCGGTTCTCATCAATTAAGAGTGAGCAATCGATAAGTTATCGATTAACAATCGATAATGAGCCAGTTGCTGCAAGGGAACTAGTTCGCAATATGCTTGCAACAGCTGAAATAAGAAAATTCAATGCGATAACCAGTTCATATGAACCATATGAAAAGCTCTATGCAATAACCAGTTCATATGAACCAGTTCAACTTGTAAATTATGCCAAATAAATATGGTCTCTCAGGAGCTAAGACGAAAAACAATAAGAAAAGTTTTCAATTCAGTTCCGTTCATTTTGGAACTAGATCACATTGAAATTATTTATATTTCCCATTGTCATATCAAAATCCAAAGTAGTTCGAGCGCTCTGCTTTAGTTAACTCTGTTCTTGTGAACCAGCGCATCTGAACCAATTCATAGGTGCTCACTTCTGAACTAGTTCACATAGTAAACAACAACGTTCTCTATTTTCTTATCAAAACCCAACTGCCTATGCGTTCACTAGTTCCAGATCTCCATATCGTCCCGCTCAGCGAACTAGTTCGCATTGCATATATGTAGTTCCAAGCCAAACACTTCAAACCGTATTTCATTTCAGCTTTAAGCATTTCGCAACACTCTTTCGGCTGCTGTTTAAATATCACGCATCCGCAGCGTGGGCCGCAAGCTCGGCGGGTGCTCGAGGTGCCCGAGTACTTGGGCGCTCGGCATTCAGCTGGCTCATTATAAACACTCAAAACGTTTACATTTTCATTGTCTGCATTTGTCAGAGAATAAAACAAAAAAGGGGGAGGAGGGTAAGAAAACAAAAGAAAAATAAATAAAAAGCAAAATAAACAACAACAAAAGAAATAAGAAAAGAAACCAAACGAAAATTATATGAATTTTATATGTGTATGTGTATATATGCAATAGCCAATCCAATGTGCAATCTCCACTGTATGCGTGTGTGTGTGTGTGTGTGTGTGTGTGTGTCTGTGTGTGTAAGGCAATAATCATAAAAACCGCCAAAACGTTTTTGCTTCCTGCCAAAAGTGGCTGCCGCACAAATATTGCGGCAATAATACATTCACAGTCAAGGCAACACGACTGCCACGCCCCCGAAGGTCCCTCGCCAGCAGAACAGAGCTGAGCTCCCCAGCGAACTGAATATATATATTTGTATATATCTCTCTCTCTCCACTCTGTCTCTGGCATTTGAAACTTGAAACAGTGAATCAGTTGCTGCTGCTGCGGCTCATGAGTTGCTGCCGGCAGCAGAAGCTCCTTCGTTTTGAGCTTGCGATTATTTTGCCATTATTTTCCATTATTTTACTTTATTTCAATGACTGTTTACATTAGCACACACACACACACACACACACACACACTGAGGCGCTGCAGCGAGGAATACAAAAAAGTGCTGCATACTTCTAAGCGCGCGGGCTGCTGTCAGCTGCGCCGCTACATATATGTGAGTGTATGAGTGTGTGTGCGTGTGTGTGTGCGTCACTTTACTCTGCTTATTGAACTGGGCAGACAGTGGAGCAGCCATCGCAGTCGTTTCTCTGATTTCGTAATACGTTTGCTTTGGGCCAAACTTTTGTTTTTTTTTTTTGCCTGCGCCTCCCTTGGGCGCTCGCACTGGGGAATCGAGCACTTGATATCTCAGTGCATTGTAAACTTTTGCCTTTGTGACTGCTCACTAATATCGCTTGACTCATGCTCCCTCTCTCTCTCTCTCTCTCTTTTCAGGCCGAGATCTGGAGCGTTTTCATTGCGATTCTGCGAAAAAGCGTTCGCAATCTGCAGGCCTGCACAGATGTGGGACTCATCGAGCACGTTCTGGTGCGCTTGCAGCGCTCCGAAACGGTTGTGGCAGGTAAGTCGAAGCTAGCTCATACAACAGTTCATTAGTGTTGAAAAATCACAAGAGAAATGGAAGTGGATGGAGAAATAGGTGAACTAATGGGCTGACCAGATAAGAGCCATAGGAAATGAAGTGCCGCTAAAACCATATGAATTGAAGTTTATGCACTGCTTATGGCTTTATTGTGAAGTTAGATGTATGCCATTAGATAATATAGATATAAGAGTGCAATGGAATAGAGAACCATGAATGACTTGCTTCAATGTGCAGGGTCATGCCCTCAGAAGCTACTCGAATGCTGACCAGACTTAAGACTTAAGAGTATAAATTAAATATTTTCTATATTAGTAAAACAGCAACCGAAATATCCTAGATCCAGGTATAAAAATAATCTAATTGATTTAAAGGAAGCAGTAAATCAAAGCAGACAACTAAAGTGGCCAAGGCTGATGAGTTAAGACTGAGATAAGGGCACAGAAACAGAAGCAGAGAGAGAGCACTGGGCTGGGATGAAGAAGAGCAAAAGAAAACGGAAGAAATTGAGAGTGTAAGGGAAGGATGAATTGTAAATGGAGAAGAGAGAAACTTTAAGCATGAAATAGTTTCATGAATTGAATAAGAAAAGCAGAGAAAGTTAATAGAGCAGTAGACAAACTTATAGTCCCGACGGTGAGATACTCTATGCGAGTGAGTATTAACAGAGCAGTAGACAAACTTATAGTCCCGACGGTAAGATACTCAATGCGAGTGAGTAATAACAGAGCAGTAGACAAACTTATAGTCCCGACGGTAAGATACTCTATGCGAGTTAGTATTCATACACTTCTGGCCCGCACAGAGCTCGAGTTTGGTCAGCCTGAGTTGGAGTTTGTTTTGGTCACGCATTAGCTGGACTAGAACATGCTCTCCCACCCTCCCTCTCCGTCTCCCCCTCTCTCTGTGTTTGCGTGTTTAAGGCTTGCTACTTTGTGATTCCTGCCATGTGGCATGTGTCCAAAAAATAAAGAAGTCGAAGCTTCGCGTCGCGTCGCGTCGCATCGCATCGCATCGCGTTGTGTTGCGTCCCTTTTGAGTGGGCCGCCGAATTGCTTTTCGATTAATTTCACGCTTGTCAGCGGCCGTGATACGCCCAGTGGACCGCGCTGGCTGCGTTTGCCCCGCGCTGGCTGCCATTTTTTGGCCATGCCCGTAGCGCGCCCATATGTATGCTAAGCATTCGCCCTCTCACCCTCACCCTCCCCCTCCCTCTCCCTCTCTCCTATCTAAACTTACATCGCTCTGCCCTAATGTATCAACAACAACAACAGCAACAAACAGCGCAGCAAATTTTCTCTTCATTAGCGAACAGCCAACTGACACTTACAGCCCCCCAGCGCCTCGTCCCCCCCGTTCTGCCCTCCGGCAACCCCTACGCTCGTCTACCCCAGCCCCTGCTAAGCTGCCAGCAGCGTGTGCGTGCCTTTGGCTTTGATTTTGATTTTATTAAGTCAATGACACATCTGCGGTCTGGCAACCCTCTGGCACGTCAGAGGGCAGGCCAGGCCTTGCCAGACTCCAGGCTCGGCAGCCCACAGTCGCCCCCCAGACCGCCTCATTCCCCCACTACAGCTGGCATTTAACGAACTGTAACTGCTGTCAATTTGCAGTCGCTGACTTTTGAGCCATAATTTCATATGTGTGTGTGTGTGTGTGATGGATGTGTGTGTGTGTGTGAGCGGGTGCATGTTACCTGACAAATGTCGAAACGTGACACTTGCCAAGAAATTACATAAGCTGAAACTTCTTTCCATGCCTCCTCTCCCTCTCTCCCCCTCTCTCTCTCTCTCTCTGTATCTCGGCAAGAACTTGAGAAACTTTCAGTTTTTATCCTGGCCAAAGAGAAAGAAAACTTTTAGTTCCATTAGCCACAATTACAGCTAATTTGATGATAAATAATTTGAAATTAAATTTTATTGAATATATAGAAAATATAAAATAAAAGTGGGGTATGCTAGACTCAAAGATACCTTGACAGAGGGGAGATGCGATTAGAGATAGAGAGAGAGAGAGAGATATGTTTATCGACTCAAGGAATTGATGAGTATTTAGGCTGCTTCGACATGGCTTGTCATATATAATATATAGATGCTGGATCAGTCTCAGCATTGATCGATTACTACTCCAAGTTATCGATGATCGATTATCGTCAAATCGATAGTCAGCTCTGCTATTGTTGCGTTTTCAACAAATCCCTTATAGAGACTGCCTTTAAGCATACCCAACCTAGAGCCCTCCTCCCACTCAGCCTCTTCAGGCTGCCTTTCCCCATCTTTTACAAATTTCCTGTTGTTATGGCCTATATACGAATTCTGCAAACATGTTGGTCTTAAATTCATGTTATATCCGTCTGTTTGGCTCTGAAAACTATCTGGGAACTTCATACGGCAAGTTTGACTTTTTTATGGCTCTTGATGAGAACTTAATAAAAGAGAAAAGAGAAATACGGCGAGATACAGCTGCGTAGGTCTGGGAGACATAAAAAGCTGTCAAGTTCTCGCACTTTGGCTTTTTATGAGCTGCAGAAGATGCCAAGATATGCAAAAGGCAGTTAAAGTTTGACGGGCGACCCGGGGCGGGCGGCTGGCTAGACTGACAGTCGGATAGACAGATGAAGAGCTGAAGGATTCCTAGCCGCATTGTCATTGCGCTCTAAGCTACAGCAGCAGACGAAGCAGCAGAAGCTCTTGAGCTGCTCCCGGAGCGTGGGCCGAAGATGTGTGTAATTAAATGCTGACGCTGATGCTGATGCTGATGCTCGAGGCGGAGCTGGAGATGAAGGGCCACGACAATGTTGTCCTGGGACTTCATGCCGTGGCCGTGTGGGCGGTGTGGGCGGCGTGGGCGGTGTAGGCCGGCGCGGCATGGATGTTACTCAATTTCTTAATTTACGCTACCCAAAACGTGTTGATGGCGGCGCAACTGGAAACTGTATAAAGAGTGAGAGGGGCTGGCTGTGGGGGGCAGAGACTTGTCGCAATGGCTGGCTGGCTGGCTGGCAGAGCCACAGCTCCTTGGGGTAATGGCCCAGGCAGCAGACCAGGCATTAAAACGGCCCGTGCGTCCCATTTCAATTAGTGTGCATTACAAATGAAGTTTGGGAATAGCACGAGAGTCGCCGAGACCGGCCTGCCAAGGGCTAAGGTGAGCGGCGACACAAACGTGCCAGTCTGGCAACGCCGCTTGCGATGCAATTTAAAGCCAGCTGGCAGCACGTGCTGCCGCCACTCAATCTGATTCCTTTTTTCTCGCCCTGCCCTCGCCCTCTCCCTCTCCCCCTCGCTCGCTTGTCTTATGCCACATTCAATGACAGTTCGAATTCAATTTCCAGCTCGTTTCACGCACTGACCTTGATGTGTGTGAGGCCATGCCACGCCTACCAACTGCAGCCACTGCCGCCTGGCTTTAAGAGCGTCCTTGCCGCATCGCTGCACGCGCCCAGCTCGCAGCTATCTCGTTTATTTTATTTGCCGACTGCACTCGCCGAAACTTCTCATGTGCAAACAAAGCTCGCTCTAACGACACCAGCCGAAAGTGGCTGACTGCCTGATGAGACCCACACACTCTCTGCCTCTGACATGCTTGATCACAGACTGTAGTTGTCGGCAGGAGCAGGCCCCAGCTCAGCTGCAGGTTGGGTAGGCTTGAGGAAGATCAGAGCGAGATGTCTAGCTTTTGCCTTAGGCGCCCTGGTCTCTTCTCCAGCTTCGTTCGCTTCAAGGCAATATCTCTTAGCCCAGTTTACACCTGATAGTGGCGCAGTCGCCGAGCTGTCGACAACAGTTTTCGTGGCCATTAAACATGTCACGCAACGCCCACCATAATGCCTTTATAACCCACTCTTTCTCTCTCTCTCTCTGTCTTGCAGATCTGCTCATCGAGATGCTGGGCGTGTTGGCCAGCTACAGCATAACGGTCAAGGAGCTGAAGCTGCTCTTTGGCACAATGAAGGCCAACAACGGCAAATGGCCGCGTCACTCGGCCAAATTGTTGAATGTGCTGCGACAAATGCCGCACCGCAACGGACCCGATGTGTTCTTCAGCTTTCCCGGCCGCAAGGGATCGGTAAGTCCATACCTAATAATAATAAACAACAGCAATAATCTATTTTCGTTTTATTCGTATACCCTGCACTCATTGTAAGTGTGGGATACGCCGACTGTCGTGTCTATCGTGACTATCGATAGGAATCAAAGTATCGTATATGAATGGATATAGATATGTCTCTATGTATGTCTATCTCATCTAGCTGTCAAGCTCTGTGTCTGTACTTCTCTTGCCTGCTCAGTATCGATAGTTATCGATTACAGACAGAGTATGTGCCAGTCGAGCAGCCTTTGCTGGCAGACTTGCTCCCGCTTGCCGCTCGGTTTGGCCGAAGTGCAAGCTGGCGTTAAGCACAGAGGCAGAGAGGCATTCCAGCCCCCGCCCATATAGCTCCGATGACTAGCACTCGAGGCATTTCAGCCCAACTACACCCTGTGGCAGGGGGCTGGACCAGATAGGGAGTGTGTGGGGAGGGGCTGGGCTTTTATTTTATTGCGTCGCACTTAAATCGAATTCGTAATGTGAGCTGTCCATGCGGCATGTGCCTAGGCTGCTGTCTCAGCTGACACACCCCGACCCCTGGCCGGCGCTCCGACACACTCCGACACACTCGCTCGCCCCGTGGAGGACTTCTATTGCTATCTGTCTATAGGATGAGCACATAAAAAGTTCCATAAAGCGAATTGGAAGTCAAATGCGATACGAAACGATGCGAAATGAAATGAAATGAAATGAAACAAAACGAGAGACTCGCAGAGCAATTGTCACAAAATGTTCAATAAACAGGCAGGACATGTTACACCAGAGCCCCCAGCGCCCCCAGCCCCAGCAGTCACTAAAACGCTCAGCTCAAATGGACATGTGCTGCCAGTCCCCCTGCTCTCCTTTCTCTTTCTTCTCTGTCCTTTTTTTAATTTTCGTTTAGCGCACTTTTGGCCTTTAATGTGGGTGGCTGCGCCTGGAGCCCTCTCCTCGTTGCACTAATGAGTTGCCTCCAGTCAGCAGACTGGCGACAGAGACAGCAGGAGTGCGAGTGGCAGACAAAAGGCAACAATGTTAAATCATGTGGCATGCCACATGCCACAGCATTGTTGCACTGTGTTGCACAATCGAACGAGGCCTCAAGACAATATCCGTGCCACACGAAACGCCGTCCGCCTGCGCATACAAATGAATGCGAACTACGAAAACGAATACAAAAGCGTATAAATGTTAAATGAATATCATAAAGCGAACAACACAGTCCGTCTCTCTGTCACACACTCCCTCCCTCTCCCTCTCTCTCCCGCTCTCTGTGATTCAATTGCGAATGAATGTTATGAATGCAAATGCAGCTGGGCGCTTAACAAGCATTCAGTTCAGCTGTGGATGAACTTTAAGCTCTTTAATGAACTTCAATGTGAGAGGCTTGAAGGATGCTTCTTCCTTTATTGTGAACCTTTATAGGCCTATATATGAACCGAGTAGTAGAGGCAGGCAAAGTATCCTAAGGAAGCTGACAGAGGAGGATCATCTGTGTGTGCCCAGCTGCTCGATGTCTGTTGATCCCAGGTCAGTTGCTGGCTGCGCTTTCAGCACAGCGCGCCGAAGTCTTCTTCTTCTATATGCACTCACACAATCGCCATTTTGTATGGTTCAAGGCTTGGGGGGGGAGCTCGGATAGGTGTTCAGTTTCCCGAGCTATCGGAATCACGCCTTTGGCATTAGCATTATATTGTTATCTCTGCTTGTTTGGCTGCTCTACCTCTACCTCCCCCCTCTGAACATTTTCCAATTAACTTGGCCTAATGCGCATTTGCGAATTATCAGAAATTTGCCAAAATACAAAACGCTAAAATGTCGAGATAATCAAACGGATGCGAATTTGCTGTTAGCTGAGCTGTTCTGAGTGGGCGCCGAGCGGAGCCGACATTTAGATAGCCGCCTTGCGTGGGCGTGGACATAAATGTGATAAGCGCATAAATTGCGAGCATTCAAATGAATTTATGAAAGTAAACACACGCAGTGTGTGAGTGGGTGGGTGATTGGGTGGGTGGGCTGCGCACAAAACTCATGATAAATCGAAATGTGCTCATTTCCTTTTAATTTTCACTTCATTTCTGCTCTGCCTCTGCGGTTGCCTTTGTTGCACTGTGTGTGTGGGCGAGTCGGCATCGAAGGTGGCATACATAGAACTAGGGCCGGAGCAGCAGCTGCCTTCGACTGCGAAATACTCTCAGCTCAAATCGAAATCGAGTTCAGCTGGCAGTCGCAGTGAGGGAGAAATGCCGTATATACCCGTTGGTGTGCCCAAACAGGGTATCAAATATGCAGAGATTTGATTTATGTTCAGTTTCTGGTTTTGGGCTTTACGCTTGACCTTGCGACTTGCAACCAAGTGTTGCTTAAGCCAGAATGGAACTTGCGGTCAGCCTTTGGTTGACTTAAGCGTTTCAACTACTAATTGAGACACGCACTCTCTCTCTCTCTCTCTCTCTCTCTCTCTCACTCTGTCTGTCTTCTTCCTCCACAGGCCATGGTGCTGCCGCCGCTGGCCAAGTGGCCATACGAGAATGGATTCACCTTTACCACCTGGTTTCGATTGGATCCAATTAACTCGGTGAACATTGAGCGCGAGAAACCCTATCTCTACTGGTAAGTAGCCCCTCCTCACATGCGCTCTGCAACTAATTTCACCTACTTCCATGCCTCTCTCTAGCTTCAAGACGTCGAAGGGCGTTGGCTACACGGCCCACTTCGTGGGCAACTGCCTGGTGCTCACGTCGATGAAGGTCAAGGGCAAGGGCTTTCAGCATTGTGTCAAATATGAATTCCAGCCACGCAAGGTAAGTGCCGAGGCTCATCCGGGGTTTGTCCCCCATTTGCAGCAACTAATCGCAGCACCTGTGACTGACGACCATTAGCCCCCCCTGGCTGGGCCTGGGCCTGGGCCTGGGCCTGGGCCTGGGCCACTTCCAATTTATGGGCGTGATTTCGGGTCTGCCAAAGTTTAATTAACAGCACATCGAATGGCCGACAACGGAGGGCCTAATTACCTGCCCGAAGCAATTGAAATTAGTTCTGGGACCCGCACGACCCGAGCTGGCAACAGCCCATAAAGAGTCGAGTTTATAGTCGCCCAAACTTGCGTTAAGCGAAAATTAATTTCGGGGCTCAGGCAGCAGATCAGTTAATATGCAAGGATTAGAGCCAGCTCTTGGATGGGGATAGCCAGGGCTGTACCTGTGGGGCAATAGAGTTTTGATAGATGATAAAGTCTTAGGCATATCTCTCGCGCTCCCACTCACTCATCTATCTCTCTCTCTCTCTGATTAGTGGTATATGATTGCCATCGTGTACATATACAATCGTTGGACGAAGAGCGAAATCAAGTGCCTCGTGAACGGACAGCTGGCGTCTTCAACCGAAATGGCCTGGTTTGTGTCCACAAACGATGTAAGTGGCGGAGCGCTCGCTGAGCGAGAGAGCATAGCACTCTAAACTCTCCCTCTCTCTCTCTCTCTCTCTCTCTGCAGCCCTTTGACAAGTGCTATATTGGCGCCACGCCCGAGCTGGACGAGGAGCGCGTCTTCTGCGGCCAAATGTCGGCGATTTACCTGTTCAGCGAGGCGCTGACCACGCAGCAGATCTGCGCCATGCACCGCCTGGGGCCGGGCTACAAGGTAAGTGCCAGTCGCCGTTAGGCAGGTCTAGTACCCCACCACCGTAACCACTGTGGCTGCACCGCCAATTGAACCACTGCACACTGCAGCAACAGCCGCACCTTTGTCCTTTTCTATTGTGCGAAAAGTCTACGACAACAATAATTAAATCTATTTTTTTATTCTTTGTTTTCAACTTGTCCCGCTCTCTCTCTCTCTCTCTCTCTCCCTCTCTCTCTCGTTCTCTCGTTCTCTCGTTCTCTCTTGCTGCACCAATTTGTGTCTGTCATACACACACACACACGCCAACACACACTCACACACACACACACACAGTCGCAATTCCGCTTCGATAACGAGTGCTATCTGAATCTTCCGGACAACCACAAGCGGGTGAGTCACTTTCAACTAACCAGCAGCTTGGGTGGTGCGCTGCTCGTGGGCAGCGACGCCGCTGCCGCAGCCACAGCCAGCAGCAGCGGCAACAGCAACAGCAACAGCAGCAGCAACAACGCCCAGCAGCTGCAGCAGCAGCAGCAGCAGCAGCAGCTGCAGCTGCAGTTCCAGACGCTCGCCGCCGAGCAGGAAGCGAGCGCCATTGATTGGTCCGACGAGCGGCTCGACCTGAGTGCGGCCTTTGTCAAGATACGAGCGGTGCTCACGGCACGCAACGCCGTTGCTCTGGCAGCGCTGACGGGCGCCGGTGCGGCGGCAACGGCCACGGCAACAGCTGCCGCCGCCGCCGCAGCAGCGGCTGCCGCAAGCACGCCTGGCACGCCCAACGATGGCAGCAGTAGCAGCAACACCGAACAGCAACAGCAACAATCCAACAACAACAACAACAGCAACAGTAGCCACAGTCACAGTGCGGATGATCCGCTTGGCCATTTGCCCACTGGAAATGCTTCTTTTGGTATTTATGATTTTGTGTGCGGTTCGCTTTCGATTCTCGATTCTTATGTTTTGTCGTTTATCGGTTTTCGTTTCCGTTTATCGTTTGACCCTTGACCTGGGCGGGGCAGACCAGCTGCGCCGCATGTCCAGCTTGACCAGCCTGAGCTCCATGGGCGTCGCCGCCGCCGCCGCCATCGCCGGCGACACTGAGGAAGTCAACCAGCTCAAAGCTGTAAGCAACATTTTCTTTATTTCTTCCAATAATCAGCAAGAGTTTTTATTTTTTTTATTTTTGAAAAACATTTCTTATTTTAATTTAGATTTTATAAATTTATAATTGTTTTTTTTTTTTTTGTTTAATTTAATTTATTTTGTGAATTGCTTTACTCAGCCATTATTTTATTTTTATTTATGTGGAAATATTTTTTATAATTAATTAATTTATAAACAATTTTTATATTTTTTATAATTTAAAAAAAGTTGTTTAAATATTTAATAAAAAATGAATCTATAATAAGCTAAAAAATACTCAAATTAATTAATTATAAAGGAAATAAATAAATAATTTAAGTATTTTTTTAACTTTTTATAAATTCAATTTTTATTAAATATTTGAAATTTAAAAAAATAATAATTATACTTAATTAATTATTTTTTATATATATTTATTTCATTTAATATTTTAATTTATTTATTCAAATTTTTAAACATTTTTTGTTTATTTTGAAGTCATACATATATTTTATTTTATTTTTATATTATTTAATCCATTTTTTTATATATATTATGTGTTGTTGCCTTACATATTTACATAAGTTTATGTTTTTAGCTTTTGTGCTTATTTTATTCATAATTATTTTAGTTCACATTTTTTTCAAATCTTTTGTCTTATTTGAAATGCTGCCCCACATGGCAGACAGCTTAGCAAAATGCTTGTGCCTCTGCAGACCAAGTCATGTGCACCCATGCACCGCCCCCCTCGTCAGTCCCCAACAGCTGCGCCTCTGGCTGCGCTGGCCGGGCCGGGCCGGGCGTAACGCCAATTAAAAAGTTTGCAACATCGGCAGCGCTGAACGTTGCCAAATCCGCAAGCCAATCGCATCAAATCGAATCAAATCGCATCGAATCGTTTTGAATACACGCCGGGCGCCCCCGCCCCACACCCCTGTGAGCCACCCGCTCCCACCGAAGCGCACACTCGGCAGCTCTTGGACTAAAAACTAAACTTCAAAGCCAATCAAAATGTTCCCATTCATTGAAGCGCAGCTTGCGCTGTTCTATTGAATTCTCAACTGTGGCAAGCAAACAGCAACCCCTGTCCCAGCCCCAGCCCCTGTCCCAGGCTCAACCCCCAAGCCCTAAAAGGCCTGCCCCGGCCACAGCCCCAGCCCCAGCCCCGAAGCGAATCGTAATTATGAAAATGTTTGTAATTTTGTGTAGAATTTTAAAGTGCGCCGCCTTTAATGGCTGTTCCCATAGTGAGCCTGATGGAATGGGGCTGGGGCTATTGCGTTGGAGTTGCAATGGCAACAATGCGCGGCGCAGGGCTTTCAAATAAATGTTGCATACTTCGCAGCGCACCTGCCACGAGAGCAAAGACAAAGCGAACGAGGAATGCGACTGCAACGGCTACGGCTACGGCTACGGCTATGGCTACGGCTACGGCTACGGCTACGGCTACGGCAACTGCAAATGTGGACGCATTTCTTCCAGTTTCTTGTTGTCGTTTTTGTTCCTATTTCGTTCTTTTTAATCTTTTTGTTGTTGCTTTCCATTATAATATGAAGCCCCCCGCCACGTCGCCACGCCCCCAGGCTCGCATTTGTTCGGCATCTGTGCAGCGGTAGCAGCTACGCCTTGACTCCGCCTTGGCTGCATTTCAGCAATTTCTTTACCCGATTCCATTCAGCTGACTTGGCTCGCACTTTCACTACTATTATTATAACCATTATTATTATTATTATTATTTATGGCGCGGCGCGAGTGCATTTGGCTCGAAAGCTATTCCATGTAGCCGTAGACCCAGCCCAAATAGCAAGCTACGCAAATAGGTCAAGTCGTGAAGAAAGCTTCCACACAAAATGGGTTAAGAGCGATGCTAAGTGTGGGTTAAGGAAGGCCAAAAGATTGGCTTGAGCATGGCCCAAAGGTATTGCTTGGTCTAGAATCTGAATTGGGCTAGAATATTTCACATGCTGGATGCTAAATCCTGAGAGAGAATAGCTCTAATGGCAATAGCCCAATTAGATATTCAATCAAGTCTAAGCTCCTCTGCGGGCATCGCTGAGTTCTACGCTGAGGTAAATGTCAGTTCTTGATTGGTAGAATTCTAAATTTGGCATTAAAAATATATAAATATTAATATTGTTTATATACTTTATTTTTTAATTGTTTTTTTTTTATATTATCTTTTATATTTAAAAAAAAAGTTTTTCTCATGGTAAAAGTCTTTTTATTGTTCGCTTTACCTCAACTTTTTGTTTCAAAAAAATTACCTTAAATATTATTATGAATTGTTATTAATTTTGTTTTTCAGTTTTCAACTAGATCTCAATATCTTTTATTTTTAAATAAGCTCAGTAGCAATATAGGAAAGTCTTGTTCATACTATGTTAGAAGATATCTGTCTTACGCTAGTGGGGCGGCAGTAGGGGCGGTGCATCAGCTTTTATTTAACTATGAAATATTTTATAATTATTATTATTATTGATTTTACTATTATTATTACTGCCTTTATTAACATTATTATCATTTGTTACATTATCATTATTTATATATATATTTTAAACAAGAGTTCTTTGGCCTCTTAAATCGCACTAACCGCAGGCAGCTTCGGCCAGCAGCCAAGGCCGGCTTCGCACAAGTCTGCGGTTTACATTCAAAGTGTTTTTTGAACATTTATTGCCAATTAGAAAATTGCAACAAATTTCAATTTGAGCCACAAAAATTGCACTTCGAGCGAGCGAGCGAGCTCTTGCCTTCAGGTTTACAAACAAAAAACTTTTCAATATGCAAAAAAAAAAAAAAAATACATAAAAAGATATATATATACGAAATTTGTATGGCATTCCTTTCTTACTTTTTCCATAGTTTTCTTTTGCCTTTTTGTTTCGTTTCTCTCATTCTCTCGTTCGCTCTTTCTTTTTGTATGTCAACGCAAAGAAGTATTTTTAGCAGCAAATTATGCAGCCAGCGATTCACACGCACAGCTTACACCCACCCACACACACCCACCCACCCATACACCCACACACACACACAGTCTCACATGTACCTGTTCGCTTATAGGTATATTTAAAACATTCCCACACACACCCACATGCACGCTGCTAAAAAGCTACGGCAGCCGCTGCAAGAATATTACGCATACGCCTCATATGACGGCGCCAGCTAAGCAAACAAAAAAAGTTGCACTAAAAACCAGCGAAAATAAAGTAAAACAATTTTATATATACTATATAAAAAGAAAATATAAAACAACAAAGAAAAGTATAAGGCAAAGGCCAGCGCAGGCCAGCCTCGGCTAATGCGTAACAACAGCAATATTTTAGTGTGTGTCCCGTGCGCTATGTACACCTATATACAGTTGTATATATGTTTATATAGACATTTAGTACATTATGTGTAAGCTGTAGTATGTAAGAGTACATATATATATAGAACTATTTGTGCTGTTCGCTCCTCGCTTCAAGCAAAGGCCAAAAGCAAAAGTAAATTGTCAGCATGACCGGAAATAATTTGCCGGGCTCAGAGCCGCCGCAGAGGAGCCGAGCCGAGCCGGGCTCTACGAATGACTTGTTGAAAGCAGTGCCTAACTAATGCCAACAATCTACTCTCTCTCTCCCACTCTCTGGCTGCAGGTGCTCTACGACGGCAAACTATCGAATGCCATTGTCTTCATGTACAATCCGGTGGCAACCGATGGTCAACTTTGTTTGCAGTCTTCCCCCAAAGGAAATGTTTCATATTTTGTACACACGCCGCACGCGCTGATGCTGCAGGTAAGTAAACATGCCATACACACACACACACACATTCCCTCTGTGTGTGTGCTGTTCCCATGCCACGGAATCCCCCTGAGCCTGGGCCTGTGCAAACGGCAGGAATATACGAGTAAATCCCCCAACTTATTTCGTATACGTAAATGTACATGGCCGTAGCTAGTTCACTTCGCCTTAGTTCATTCCCTGCCCAAGCCCGAAGACACACTGCTGCATACACACACACACATACTGGGAGCAGTCACCACATAAATTTCAGGCAGCATTTTACGACTCAAGCGCATGCTTTGGCATTTCTTATTAGGTACAATCTTTGTTCGCCTCCCTCCGTGCGTTTCCATTCCGTTCCGTTCCGGCCTTATCATGCTTAACAGCTGGCTGCCACTGCCACTGCCACAGCCACCCCACTGTAGTCCGCCGTGCTCGTAGCTGGCAACAAAATTATTCAATAAATTTTGTAGTAATTTCTTGTACAAACAACACAAATCATAAAAGACCAACCACAACAACGACAACGCGACGAAAATGCCATCGAAATGACCCCAAGACATGCCCATAGAGGGCCTCGCAAACAACGGCAGGGCAACAGAATCCTCATAGGGCGCACAGTGGTGCCGGGGCGCACAGAAACCAATCTAATCGATAAATATTGAAAGAAGCGCAAATTTATGCCCCGAACTTTACGCAAATTGCCAGCTGAAAAATGGTTTATCAATAGACAATCCAATTTCCGTCGGAGCAATCGCCATAAGATTAGCCATTTCTATGAGCGACTGAAGGGCAGACAATCGTATATAGATGACATGTGTGTGTATACTATATGTAGACCTTAAACTCATCTTTGATTTTGTCCCATTCCAAACAGGACGTCAAGGCTGTCGTCACGCACTCCATCCACTGCACACTCAACTCGATTGGCGGCATTCAGGTGCTGTTTCCGCTCTTCTCTCAGCTGGACATGGCGCACGAGGGCATAAGCGATATCAAGCGAGATCCGACGCTCTGGTAAGCTATGTTTCATTCTCACTTGTTTCACTTCTTTACTTATTATGTGAATGTTCCATTATACTATTTAACTCAATAAGATTTAATTATATTTATCCACATTCCATTTTGCGTTCTATTTCCATTCGTTCCATTAAAATAAATTAAAAAATTTTAATATTATTTTTTGTATTGCATGCATCATTCCAAATACACATTCTGTTATCATTTGTGTTCCATTTCCATTCGTTTCTGTTCCATTCCCATTCGTTCCGCACTCAATTCTAATTCCGTTTTCGTTTCTCTAATCATAGTTCAAAGCTCCTGGGCTTCATCTGCGAGCTGGTGGAGACATCGCAGACTGTGCAACAGCACATGATACAGAATCGAGGCTTCCTCGTGATATCCTTCATGCTGCAGCGGTCGTCGCGCGAGCATCTGACCCTGGAGGTACTGGGCTCGTTTCTCAATCTAACCAAATACCTGGTCACGTGTCTGTCGGCCAACAGCGATCTGCTGCTCAAGCAGGTGAGTGGGCGCAAGGCCCAAAACAAATCCATTTGCCCTACGACTATAGCTCAGATCAACAATATGCCGCTCTATGTTAATAATAGTAATAAATAATAACACAATGATGCATATACATACAGTCTGCGATGTATTATCGGCGGCTGAAATGCGCGCTTTAGCATCGATAAGCATTATACAACGATTAATCGATAACTAATCGATAGCATGCGATTGAACTTTGAGGGCCGCTGTGACTTGGCAAGCATGCTTACAATTGTTATTACTCTGTATTTGAAACGTTTAGCTATGTCTCTATCTTTTAGTGTATGTACTATATGTATATATATATATATACGTATGTATGTATATATATGTGTATATAAGTTCGATTTAAGTTAACGCCTACTGACGACTGCATGCCCCATGCCGCGCGCTGCAAGTTTTCGTTTTTGATATTTTGTTCAGTTACAGCTCGATCAGATTTGCAATTATTTTTATTAAAGCTATCAACGTCCCACTTTCATGTTTCGCATTCATTTCCGCCAGTGTGGGATGGGACGTGAGAAGGGAAAGGAGTGTCTAAATAAATAACTTTGACACGTTTCTCAGTTCTCGCATCTCTTGAGTGTGTGCCTGTGTGTGTTTGTGTGTGTGTGTGTGTGTGTGTCATGCTTAACACCTTGACAAACAAATTTCAAATGATATGCGAAACCCACTCGCGACGCATCTGCTCTCTCACTCACAATCTCTCTCTCTTTCTCTCTCTCTCTCTCTCTCTCTCTCTGTTTCTTTCTTTCTCTTTGTCTGGCCTATCGCACTGTGTGTGTATGCGTGTCTTGCCTTTGTGTTGTTCTTGTGTTCTTTATTTTGGTGTTGATGTTGGCGCCTGCTGCTTCTGCTGCTACGGCTGTTCCGGCTGCTCCGGCGCACAGTTGAACACTGGCCTGCGTAATCCTTTCAAAAAAGTAAACACAAAACGTAGCATATCAAATACAACACAATTTTCCAGCATTAAGTTCTTGTTTTCGTTACCCGCTACCCGCCACCCGCTACCCGCTGCTCGTTACCCTTAACTGCTTTGCTCACACTCCCGCAACTCCCTCGCTTCTAGCACTAATCCTTAGCCCTATACCCTCGACATATACATATGTATATGTTTGTATATATATATATATATATATTTACTTACTTATATACCCAACATGTAGCCAGCTCGTGCTTATCCTTTTCTATTAACGCTTCTCCTCTTTATTTGCTTAGCACACGATAAACCCTGAAATGGCGTAGCAACTGCCTTGAAAACTACTCGAATGTGTTTCCCTTTGCGCCAGTCCGTTTCTTGGCTTAGCTCGTAATTCACATGATTGTGAGCGGCAAATGGGATTTATTTTAGTTTTCAAAGTAAACGAAAATAAATTAGGTATTCTAATGAATGGCCAAAGTGAGCTTATCTGAGACTGCAAGCAGAACTAAAAGCAAAAATAGAAGACAAGTGAAATAGTTTATAATTTAATTGATTTTGATTGGGCATAGTCCGTAAGCTACATGCTAACAGCAAATTCTAAACAGACAGAGAGTAGATGCTTGCAATTCCCAACAAGTTAAGGCAAATAAGCTGATCGGAATAGCCAATAAGAATAGGCAGACGAAAAGATATTTATAATATATAGTTATTAAATAGAATTTGAAGAGTAATAAACATAGGCACAAGAATATAATATAAATTATATATATAGATCTGTAGCAACGACTTCAATACCCGCCTCTCCAGGCACAGATACCACGACTTCGGCTTAGTCGAAGCTTTTCTCCTCCATTTTCTTTTTATTTGCATATATTTTTCTCACTGTTGCATGCCTTTTATACAGCACTGTACACACGCTCAAAAGCTTCTTGTTTCGTTTCAAATTGGCCAGCATTTTCATATATGTTTTACTCTTGTGTTGCGCTGCTTCTGCACTGAGTTTGTGTTATGTGTGCACCTGTTAACTGGAAAGCTAATGCTTTTGCTAGTCCCGCCAAGATTAATCGGAATTAAATGTGCTTTATACCCAGCTGATTCGAAATTATATAGAGCTTAACATATAAACGAATACCGAACAAGCTTTTGAAATAAATGTATTTAAAACTGAAACTAAATTCTTCTTCTTTGTCTGCTCTCTCACAATATCTCTCTCTCTCTCTCTTTCTCTCCCACTCTAACTTGTTAAACGTTCCTGTTCTATATTTATATCACACACACACCTCTCTCTCTCTCTCTCTCTCTCTCTCTCTATTTCTCCCGCACACACGAATTTTTGACTCTCGTACACAAACCGCGCCCGCGCTTTCGTCCCGCTCATCGATTAATCTCGCTCATTTGAATTATGCTTCATATTGTTTTAATGCTGTTCTTCTCGACCAACCAAATCAATCAATCAATCGATCAAAATTGTTGCATCTGAAACGCTTCTTATCAATCAACACACAAATAAACAACAACAACAACAACTATAACAATAACAACAACAACAACAACTGAACTTTAAACCAATATTAAATATCTACAACAGTTCTACCAGGTGAAGCTCAATTCTCAAATTTCTTTTACTGAACTATCGTATTGTAAACACTATATAAACGTTCCTTTTCGTTACGTTCCGTTTCATTCCGTTTCGTTCCGTTACTATGTGCGTATGTGTGTGCGTGTGTGTGTGTGCGTTTGTTTCGTTTACGTCTCTCGACGTTTTTTACACTAAATTGTTCTATTTAATAATACCTTGTACAGTTGACTCAATTGATGTTTCATTTCAAAATGTTCCACTTTATTATAAGATATATGTAAATATGTATTGTCGGTAGCTCTTCAAGCATTTTAGGTAAATGTCATTTGGTATATATCAAAATATATAGTTGCTTAAAACATACTGTTTCATTTCAGTTTGTTCCATTTCATTGTAATTTGATCATTGGAAATCTTTGATTGACAGTCTTGAATTTCATAGCTTTAATATTTTGGGTATACATAATCTAGTTAGTTTAGTCATTCGTAATGTTTCATTCCATATCGGTCCACTTCATTATAATTTCATTGTGAGGCATTATTGATTGGCAATCATCAATCTTATACTGTAAATTAAAGGATTCCTAGTCATTCTCCATGTTTCATTCCACATCGTTCCACATCATTGTAATTGACATCGATTGACAGTCAATTTTATAGCTATAATATTTCATTGTGAATACCAGTATAGTCAGCTTGCTCATTAGCCATGTTTCATTCCATATCGTTCCTCATCATTGTACATAATACTCAGTCGCTTCAAGTTGCCGCTGCCTTTATCAGTTGCTGTGTATTCCATTCCACTTGGTTCCCTCACTATTCATAGCCTCAGCAAATGTGTTTTTCATGTTTTCCCCATTCGTTTTCAATTTCGTGTTTCATTCATGTTTTCTCACTTTGCTTTTTTTTATAATTTGCTTAATTGGCGGTTGACTTAACACCTTTGTTCGACTTAAGCTCATTTGTGCAACGCGCAAGCAGCTCATAAGCATACATACAGATGCATTCATATATATATATATATATATATATATATATATATATATATATATATATATATATATACTTTTATTTATAACATTGTATATATATTCGGTATAAATCTGTGTAAATTCGCCAGGCGCAACTAAAGTTTCCTTTTTTAGCTTCGCCTCTCCCCGCCCTCTGCGCCACGAAATGTTTTTTGCATATTGCTGAATCTGTTGTTTTGGGGGTTTTCAGCTCTCGGTTGCCCTCGTGCTCAGCTTCCTTATTATTTCACACTCGTGCACAGTTTTTAATTGGGAAACTTCTGTCGGCAGTCGGCGGAGGGTGTGGTCGGCGCCACAGCCACATTGGGGCGTTGCATTGTTATGTTTGCTGCAGCCATTGGCAACGGCCGAAGCCACCGGCGCCAGCAGCAGCACCATCAGAGCCACGCCGAAAAAGTTTGAACACTTCATGGAGTGGTCCGAATTGAATTGAAGTGCTGCTGCCCCTCATAAGCCAAGTCATGTGTGAACATATCCCATACATCGACACTCACACACACACGCATCAGCTTATGTATATATATAGATTTGTGTGTGTGTATTTCTGACAATTAAAATTTCGACCACTGTTTCCGAAAAGTTGCGGCAGTTGTCGAATATTAAAACAAATGCAATTCATTGCAATTGCGACTTTTTCAATTTGAAACGATTTAAATTCAATTAGGCGCTATAGAAATTTATAATTCAACTGCCTGCCGGCAGGGCCAGCTAAATGTTTAATTAAAATAATTTGCAAATGAATGAATAAATATATAGAATATGAATTAGACGTGGACAGAAGTGAGGGTCATGGAGAAAACGTGGGTCGACTATGGGACTCCCATGTGAATCGAGGACTAAAGGACTTCGTGAATCAACCATGTGAGAACGTGTTAAGAACAGTTCTTGGTCTCGCATCCAGCCCATATCTAATTTAACGTATTTTTAGTATTAATCAATCATATTTAAAATCATATTTTATTTCTAGATTCAATCGATTTAGAAAATACTTTTAGCATATTCGAATCTACATAAACATAAGATCATATAGCATATATATTTGTATATATAAACACTTCGAGTCTCTAGCGTAATTAAGCTTAGTTTAGTTCTCGTTCTTGTTCGTTTGGAATGCCATTCAAGATATTAACTGCTCATTACTTTGTTTGTTGATTTCTCGTTTTATGTTTTATGACAAATTTGATTGCTGTTTGCTGCATGTGTAAACGTTATTCAATATATATATGTATCTATATATCGAATCCTACTACTACTACTACTACTACTACCAACCTCCAATCGTGTATACATAAATATGTGTTTATATATACATGATGACCCTATCCAAATCCATCGACAACAACAACAATCAACATGAAACTCATGTAAACGTATGTATACAAATAAACCAATACAAAACTGTCATCTGTTCTTGCGCTACTCTACCTCTCTGCCTATACTTATCTCTCTCTATCTATCTATAACTCTTTCCATCAAACTAACTCAACTCAACTTAACTTACACTCTCTCATACACTCACTCGAACCCACACCGCATCTTCAATCTGTTGCAATCTCGTTGAGTCTCTGGTAACTGAGGACAGCATAAGTTACTCGACTAATTTCTCGCAGTTGTTCTGTTTCTCGTTTCTCACGTGGCAGCTGCTCGACCACGTGTTGTTCAATCCAGCGCTGTGGATCTACACGCCAGCCAACGTACAGGCACGCCTCTACTCGTACCTGGCCACCGAGTTCCTCAGCGACACTCAGATCTACAGCAACGTGCGGCGGGTCAGCACCGTTCTCCAGACAGTCCACACACTCAAGTATTACTATTGGGTTGTCAATCCGCGCGCCAAGAGCGGCATCATACCAAAGGGTTTGGGTGAGTCTCATAGCCGAACGAGCAGCGGGGCGTGTGCGGGTTTTGATGGGAGAGGAACCCTTTCAACTTTTGCAGATGGCCCGCGACCGGCGCAGAAGGACATCCTGGCCATACGCGCCTACATCCTGCTGTTCCTCAAGCAGCTCATCATGATCGGCAATGGCGTCAAGGAGGATGAATTGCAAAGCATACTCAACTATCTGACCACCATGCATGAGGTGAGTAAACAAAGCTGCGAGAGGGGAAAAGATTTAGGATTGTTAAGGGGGGTCTGTCAGATACCTATAGGTCTAACCAACTTGAAGTTAGGCCTAAGGCTTTAAAGGAGGAAGCCCTTAAGCTTTAAGTCCTATAGGACTACTTCTTACTAATTAATGTTTTACCACTCTCATTCCGTAGGACGAGAACCTGCACGATGTACTGCAGATGCTCATCTCGTTGATGTCGGAGCACCCGAGCTCAATGGTACCTGCATTCGATGTGAAGCACGGCGTGCGCAGCATCTTCAAGCTGTTGGCCGCCGAAAGTCAATTGATACGCCTCCAGGCGCTGAAGCTGCTCGGCTTCTTCCTCTCGCGCAGCACACACAAGTAAGTAGCAGCATGGCTGGGGTAATTGTGGTTAACGGGTAATGGGGAAATGGCAGTTGGGCCCAGCCCTGAGTAATGGCCTCTTAGGCGCCTGTGTGGGCGTTCCCGGGCCTGGGCCTAGCTCGTTCCGCTTCTCGCTTCGCGCTGCTTTGACAAACTGCCGTGCACATGCTCATAAATTTTTGCATGTGTCTGGTTTCTATTCCCCTTCTAAAATTTTGTTCAACCCGCGCTGGTGTAGACGTAAGTACGATGTCATGTCGCCGCACAATTTGTACACGTTATTAGCGGAGCGTCTGCTGCTGTACGAGGAGTCATTGTCGCTGCCCACATACAACGTGCTCTTCGAGATTATGACCGAGCACATCTCGCAGCAGATACTGTACACGCGCCATCCGGAGCCCGAGGGCCACTACCGCCTTGAAAATCCAAGTAAGTTACCCCTAGCCTAGGTTCCCAGTTCAGCCGAAAGAGAGAATAACCTAACCCACTCAACCCAACCGATTGCCACGCAGTGATACTGAAGGTGGTCGCCACTCTGATACGCCAGTCGAAGCAGACCGAGTCCCTGATCGAGGTGAAGAAGCTCTTCCTGCAGGACATGACGCTGCTGTGCAATAGCAACCGCGAGAACCGCCGCACGGTGCTCCAAATGTCCGTCTGGCAGGAGTGGCTCATCGCCATGGCCTACATCCACCCGAAGAACACCGAGGAGCAGAAGATCAGCGACATGGTCTACTCGCTCTTCCGCATGCTGCTGCACCACGCCATCAAGCACGAGTACGGCGGCTGGCGCGTCTGGGTGGACACCCTGGCCATCGTCCACTCGAAGGTCTCCTACGAGGAGTTCAAGTTGCAGTTCGCCCAGATGTACGAGCACTACGAGCGCCAGCGCACCGACAACATCACCGACCCCGCCCTGCGGCAAGCCCGCCCCATCAGCACCATCAGCGGCTGGGAGCGCGAGGAGCTCCAGCAGCAGCAGAACGGTCCCGTTGCACCTCAGCAACACCAACAGCAGCAGCAGCAGCAGCAGCCGCTGCCGGCCATAAAGGGCGCCGTGTCTGTGGCCTCGCTGGAGGATGTGCCGCCAGTCGAGGAGGAGGCGGAGGAGCTGGAGTTGGAGAGTGTCGATGTGGAAGCCCAGGAGCTGCAGCTGAGCGAAGAAGTCGCTCCAGCCCCCGCCGACTCCTGCGTCTGCACTACCAACGGGCAGCCGGCCGCCGAGACGGATCCAGCTGAGTCGTCAGAGCAGCAGGAGCCAGTCAACAAATCGGTGATTGCCAACATTTCGGATGTCTACAATGAGCAAATCAAAACGGACGAAGCGCTGCAGAGCGCTCCGGCGGCCACCTGCAACGGCGGCTTAAGTCCCAGTCCGTCGGAGGAGAAGCCGCAGCTGGATGAGCAGCCGGCGGCTGTTGGTGGCCAGGCGGCGCTCAAGGAGACGCTGCAGATAGGCGAAGACCTGGAGGAACTGGAGCTGGCGACGGCCAAGGATGCGCTCGACGTGGAGCAGCACGTGGCCCAGGTGCTGCAGGTGTCGGAGGCGGCGCTGAACGACTGCAAAATGGTCGTGGACGATGCGCTGCAGGAGTCCTCCTCTGTGCTGAAGGACGAGGAGATCGAGCTGGCTGTCAACGAGGTGGTGCAGGGCGTGCTCAAGAGCGAGAAGAAGGCACCGCCACAGGACAACGTCAGCCTGCTCAACAGCAAGAATCTGCTCAACAGCAACAACAACAACAACAACAACAACAACAATACTGCGAGCGAGTCGGAGGAGAGCAAGGAGCACAAGGCGACGGAAGCCGAGGTGAATGCAAACGAAATCAACAGCGAGGAGTCGACCACAGCCCCAGCAACAGCAATGCAGCTGGAGAAGCGGGACAGCCCAGAGGGCTCTGAGCAGGCAGAGGAGTCGAACACAGCAGCAGCAGCAGCAACCACCAATCAAAAGACTGAAGATGCGGCCAACAAGCTGAACAACAACGAGAAACCGGAGCTGAGCAACAGCTCCAGCCCCAGCTCCAGCTCCAGCTCCAGCGCCAGTGCCAGCGACAGCTCCAGCCAGGTGCCAGCAGCAGCGGCAACGGCAGCCTGTGGGGAGCAGGAGCTGAGCTCCACGCTGAGCAGCGACGAGCTGATGGAGTCGACCGCAGAGCCCGAGCTGGCTGAAACGACAGAGGATGTGGTGGCCACGGCGGTGCGCGACATTGTCGAGCAGCTCATCGACAAAGTAATCGATGCAGCCGAAGCGGAGGCCAAAGCCACAGCCGCAACCGAGACCGCAACCGAGACCGTAACCGAGACCGTAACCGAGTCCGTAACTGAGTCCGCAGCCGAGACCGAGACCGTAACAGAAACTGAAACCAACAACAATGAGGTTCAAAAGGAAGCCACAAAGCAGGCAGCCGCAGGGCCCGAGACCGAGGCCGAGGCCGAGGCCGAGCCCGAGCCTGAGACCAAGCCGGAGCTCGAGGCAGGGACAGCGACAGCGACAGCTCATTCAACAGAGACAGAGAAAGATGTCGAGAAGGATATCGAGAAGGATGTCGAGCAGGAGCAGGCAAGCGTAGCCGCCGCCGCTGAGGAAATAATTCATGAAGTGGTCGAGGCGGCACTCGACCTGGCGGAGGCACAAGCCCAGCCCCAGGACCCAGTGGAGGACCAAGTGCCCGCCATAGTCAACGCAGTGCTGGAAACTCTAGTAGATGAGACCGTCAAGGCCGTGGCCTCTGAGCAGACCACTCAAACCTCGCCAACGCCCGAGGAGCAGCCAGCGCTCATTGAGCCGCTGGCCAAGCCCGAGGAGGCTGCACCAGTCGTGTTGCGCACGAAGCCCAACGAGGTGGACTCCACAACGCAAACGACGCCAAAGATCGAGGCGGATGCACACAAGGGCCTGGACGAGCTGCCAGAAGCCGATGCCGACGCCGACGCCGACGCCGATGCTGACGCTGATGCCGACGCCGATATAGACGACGATGCCCAGGACACAACCAACGCCGACGACGATGACTACGCCGTACAGCAATCGCAGCCGGCAGCAGCGGTGTCAGCTGTCAACGCAGACAGCGCCGCTCAAATGGAGGGCAATCATTACGGTAAGTCCAAGAGTCGCCTCTTGCCAGCCAGAGCGGATCGAATGTATTTTCTCTCTGCAGCAGCAGGCGCAGCAGGCGGCGTGGAGGGGGCCAAGCAGCAACGGTCCAAGTCCGGCTCGACGCGGCCCATGTTCAGCCCGGGACCGACCCGCCCGCCCTTCCGCATTCCGGAGTTCAAATGGTCCTACATACACCAGCGACTGCTGAGCGACGTCCTCTTCTCGCTGGAGACGGACATTCAGGTGTGGCGCAGCCACTCCACCAAGAGCGTCCTCGACTTTGTCAACTCCAGCGAGAACGCCATCTTCGTGGTCAACACGGTGCATCTGATATCCCAGCTGGCCGATAATCTGATCATCGCCTGCGGCGGACTCTTGCCGCTGCTCGCCAGCGCCACGTCCCCCAACGTAAGTCTGCAGGCGAATGCCCAAGTCCCCAAGTGGCCAGCCTCAAGGTAATCCTTGGCTTTTTTTCAGTCCGAGCTGGATGTGCTGGAGCCGACTCAGGGCATGCCGCTAGAGGTGGCTGTGTCCTTTTTGCAGCGTCTGGTCAACATGGCTGACGTCTTGATCTTTGCCACCTCGCTGAACTTCGGCGAGCTGGAGGCCGAGAAGAACATGTCCAGCGGCGGCATCTTGCGCCAGTGCCTGCGCCTCGTCTGCACCTGCGCCGTGCGCAACTGCCTCGAGTGCAAGGAGCGCACGCGCTACAACGTGGGCGCCTTGGCACGCGACGTGCCCGGCGCGGCGCACCTACAGGCGCTCATACGCGGCGCTCAGGCATCGCCCAAGGTAAGCTGAGCCCATTTGCCACTTTCAGCGCCTTACAACACTGTTTTTTTATCTTTTCCAACACTTGCAGAATATTGTGGAGTCAATCACCGGTCAATTATCGCCTGTCAAGGATCCTGAGAAGTTGCTGCAGGACATGGACGTCAACCGCCTGCGGGCCGTCATCTATCGCGACGTGGTAAGTGCCAGTTCCAGTCGTTCCACTGCCATTTGTGCCATTTGAAAGTGTTGTAATCTTTAGATATGTTGTTCATTCGACTATAAATGGCTTTTCCGTTTATTAGCTGTTCCACTTTCACACGTTTCATTTCGAGCTGTTTCAGCCCAAGCTGTTTCAGTAACCTGTATTATATCTATATATATAAATGATCTGCTTTATTCACACTGCAATTATCCAGCATTACTTCACCTACTGTTCCATTCCAAATCGTTCCGCACGCAATTTCTCCCAATTTCCTGTTATCTCTCTCACTCTGTATCTCTTTGATGACTCTCACCCACAGGAGGAAACGAAACAAGCGCAATTCCTATCGCTGGCCATCGTCTACTTCATCTCGGTGCTGATGGTATCAAAATATCGCGACATTCTGGAGCCACCCGCAGAGCCTCAGATTCAGCGTCAGTCCCCGGTGCTGCAGCGCAGCGCGGGCAGCGGTAAGTGTTAAACGTTAAGAGCTCTCGCTGCAGACCCACTGAATAATACGAAACATTCTCGTACCTAACGGCAGTTGCCACGACTTACGACTAGTTTAAGTTGATCTATGATATGATAAGCTCAACTCGTCTACTCTTATCCTCGGGCGGGTTTCTTTATTCATTTTCGAGTTTCGAGTTTTCCAATTTTGTGTTCGATTCGTTTCGCATTTGCATATCTTAATTTGCCTTTCTCGCTTGTCTTTGTCTCTGTCTGCGTCTCTGTTTCATTTCATTTCGTTTCGTTTCGTTTCGTTTCGTTTTACGTTTGCTGCACCAAAAGCTACACAATCGTTTATTGGTTCTCTTTTCTCTCTAGCTCTATATATAAATATTTCTCTCTCCGACTTTCTCTCTCTCTCTCTCTCTCTCTCTCTCTGTCTCTGTCTCTCTCTCTCTCTCTATCTCTCTCTCTCTCTCTGTTTCATTTCTGCATTCCATTTGATTATTTCCGTTATTTGTTTATGGTTTTCGCTTTTACATTTCGTTTAGTCGAGACTTTAACGGTAGTAGTTATCTCACTGCCACTGACCACTAGCAATCTTAAAAGAGCACCACCAACCACCGCCACTAACGGCAAACACCACCAGCACCACCACCACCACCACCACATGTTAGTATCATTCCAATGCAAGCAGTCTTTATGCGTGTGCGTGCGTGAGTGCGTGCGTGTGTGCGTGAGTGTCTCTCTTACACTCCCCCCACAGCCCGCCACCAGCAACTTGACCCACCAATCGCCCCACTCTCAAGACGTACCACCTAATCATTAGCTCTAAGTACACTCATCAAGTCCATTGTTGGAGATATTATTCAGTTCTTTTTGTGGTTATTTTTCATTGTTCCGTTCTCTAATAATTTCATTTCACGCTGCTTTTTCGGATTTATTGTACAAAAATAAACTACCAAAAAATACAAAAAAAAAAAAAAAAAAAAAAATACTTACTGTAATCTAATACCAAATTAAACGTAAACAAAAAACAAAAAAAATGCTCGCCACGTCACAAAAAATATAAATAAAAAACCAAAACAAAAACAAAACTCCCCACGCTCCCACCAACAATCCAACGCAACCCGTTTTGCTCGCTCTCTGTGTGTGTATGTATGTGTGTATCTATATATACATGTATATATATTTATATATATATGTATGTATATATATATATATGTATGTTAACCCAACCCTGCCTACCCAACGACGACATCGACAACGCTATAGAAGCCGCCAGCGCGCGTCCCTTGTTTCCGCAATGGTCGCATCACGTCTATCCGCAATTTCTGCCCGAGTCGCATCAGAATCACGTCAGCAATGTCTCACTGCAGCAGCAACAGCAACAACAGCAGCAGCAGCAGCAGCAGCAGCAACAGCAGCAACAACAGCAGCAACACTATTATCAACATCAGCAACATCAGCCGCACAATCACAGCCATCATCATATGACCGCTGCCTACTATCAACACCAGCAACAGCAGCAGCAGCAGCTGCAGCAGCAGCAACAGCAGCTGGGCAATATATCACCGCCGCCTCCGCTGGGCGGCACGCACTCGACCAGCTCGTCGGCCAGCTCGACGGCCACGTCGCAGCCAGCCTCGAGCTCGTCGCTGTCCTCGCTGGCCTCGCAGAGCCAGCAGCAACAGGTGCCAGCCGCAGCAACATTGCATCGCCAGCAGCTGCACAAGCAGCAGCAACATTTCCATGCCCATCAGCCGCACTATGCGCTGATCAATGGCCACCAGCAGCAGCAGCAGCAACAGCAGCAGCTGCTTAATGGCAAGCACAACCATTATGGCGGTCAGGCGGAGAATGGCACCACTGTGGGCGGCGGCTATCATGCGCACCCACATGCCTACATGCGTGGCATTCAGCTGAATGGCGAGCAGCAGCAGCAGCAGCAGCAGAATGGCCTGGCCGCTGTGGAGCATCATCATGCTGGGGCGCTGCTCAATGGACATGGCAGTGGCAATGGCAATGGCAATGGCAACATCAACAGCAATAGCAACGGCGGCAACATCAACAACAACATCAACAGCATCAACAGCAACAGCAGCAACAACAGCAACAATTTGCGCAATAATTTGCGCAACGGCGGCGCAGCGACAGCTGCTGCTGCTACTGCTGCTGCTGCCGCTGGCGGCAACATGGGCATGGGCATGGGCATGGGCATGGGTATGGGTATGAACATGAGCATGGGCGTGGGCGTGGGCGTGGGCATGAACATGGGACTGAGCGATGGCGGCGGCGGCGGCGCCGTCGTCAGTGGCGCCGCATACAAAACGAATGCCATCAATAACAATTATCGCTACAACGGACGCAACGCAAACGTCGCTGGCACCGGAACAGGTATCGCTCGCTATGAGTGTCGTAGTATGTAGACTAATTCACGCTCTAACTAACTATTTGAACTTTAACTGTTTCACTGTATCTCTCTCTCTCTCTATCAATATGTATATATATATGTATAGCTATACTTGTATAATTAGTTACTCTCTCTATCTATCTATCTCTATCTATCTCTCTCTATCTATAAATATATATATATCTTTCTCTCTCTCTCTGTTTTGTTTAGAACACACTTAAGTAGTTCGTTGTTTCACTGTTTCTTTACCGTTTCGTTTAAGTTGCGTTTCATTCCATTCCGTTCGTATTGTGCTCTTGTGTTCCATTCCGTTTCGTTGCGTTGCGTTGCTTTTCCCCTCATTTCATGCCATTTGCCTATCAATGTCTAGCTTTAGCTGTAGCTTCCTCTATATATGTACTCTTTAGCTTTGTCACATATACATCTGTATATATATAAATATATAACTGTGTATATACTACTCTCACTCTCTCTCTCTCTCTCTCTCTCATACACACCCTCTTGCTCGCTCGCTCTTGCGCTGTTTATAACTTTGAATCGAACATTTTGAGCTAGGCACAAATGTGCTTTTAATGCTACAACTTGTGTGTGTGTGTGCGTGTGTGTGTGTGTGTGTGTATATATATGTGTGACTGTGTGTGTGTGTATTTAACATCACTTGCTCTGCATATGTATTTTTAAACAATTTTTGCCCACAATTGTCGCTCAGTGTAAATTGGCATAATTACACGCACTTTCTCTCCCGCTCGCCCTTGCCCTCGCCCTCTCGCCCTCTCTCTCCCCCCTCCCCCTCTCCCACCCTTTCCCATTTTAAGCCTAATTTTAATTTAATTTGATTTCATGTTTTTTCTATCGGTTTTTTAGTTTTCAATTTGAATTTACAAACGGAATCTCATTTGCATTTATCGTCCGCCATTTTGCGCTCATTTAATTCGATTTTAATAACGGCATTTGCGAGCGGCGAGCGCAAGTGCTCCGCCATCTGCTTGAATTGCTTTCTCTACGTTTTTTTCTTTCGGAATCCAATTGAATTATTTAATCCATCGCAGCGGCAGCATTTAATAACAACAATCCTCTTAGTTGCGGCCACTCGCTCGGCCCCAAGCACACATCGATGGGGCGGGGCGAGACCCAGCCGGAGGCGCTCAAACTAACTTCCTCGAGCCGAAGACATGGCTCTCTCTACATGGCGAGAGAAGCTCCAGTTGGAGCTGGCAGCTACAGAACGCTCTTTGTATGCCTCCTAAGCTGATTCCGATCTGAATGATGACTCCGATTGCATTGTGTTCAGGCAGTGCGAAAATAGTTTTGCAGCTGGGCCTGCAGACCCTCGTTTAAGCAGTCTCTCTGAAAGGCTGAAAGCTATCTAAAGTGTTTGATCTGGAGTTGGCATCTAGATTTTGCCTGACTAAGTCATAGAAATGCCTGCTGCTGTTTGGCATTGCTCTTCTCGAGATATGTTGGATTGAAGTCATGATTCCTGATATATGGAATATAGTCCAAGCCATATTGAAATGGTTTCTGATTAGGCCTTAAGAAGGCATTTTACTGTGCAAGAAGAAATCCATTCTGATGGGAATTCTTGCCAAAAATGCCGAAGAAATCTATTGGGCCTGAAGCCCTCTACATGTGCTCACATGAGCAGAGCTGTGTATGTCTGTATCCCAAGCGAGTTTCCAGTTGGCGCTCAAGAATCTCGCTTCAAAGTCTCTGGCAGTAATAAACATTCAAATTTGAGCATAAAAAAATATATAAAAATATATACTAAATATATATGTTTAAACTATTATATATATATGTGAAGTATTTAAATATTATATAAACATTTTTGATTTGCCATGAATTGAAATTATCTTTGTCATTTGCTTTTATTGAATACTGAATTTTGTTGCGCAGTGTTTCCGTTTGGCTGGCTCGCTGCTCGCTGCGGGGCATCATTTGATGTTGCTGAATAAATCTCATGGAATTGCTGGACATTGAGCTGCACAATGCGCAATTTACTTATTGACACAGACACATACATATGTATATGTATACAGAGATAAACATATATATATATATATATATATAAATATGAATTTTTGAATGCATTCCGCAACAATTTGATTTGATTTCAATGCCGCACAGGCAATTAAATTGCTGCGAAAGTCAATTATTTGATTGCGAGTTGAATTTCGTTGGCTTTGCTTAAATTTTATTTTCCTTTTTGTGTCTTGGCCAAAATGTTGGCTCGATTTATGTGCAGTTGACAGCGACAAAGGCACGAATGAAAAACAAATCACAGGTTGTGTGTATGTGTGTGTGTGTGTGTTGTTGTTGTTGTGTGAGGTCATGCGGCAAAATGTTATCCATTTATGCTTTTAAAAACTGCAATCTATCTTTGTTACTAGACATAGCAGACACAGAGACACACTCACACACACACACACACACACACACACACACACACACAGTGCAGGCAGCCACAATGACAACTATTTTTGACACCGAGTCCTGTTAGCGATGGGACTTTAGAGCCGTAACGAGAGGGGTAACGCAGGAGTAGCAGGAGTGGGGCTAGGAGAGCTGCCCGGCGGCCTTTGCTCGTCATTTTCCCGTGCTGTCAGCACAATTTTCGTTTCATTTATCTTCATTGTGTGCGCAGAGCGGCCAGCACGAAGTAGCTGAGTCTAATTCGTTCATTTTCCATACCATCAAAATGAATTAAAGGTATTTTCTGCATTTATTATTATTTTCGCAGACGGACGTAAAATATGGCGCCATAAAACGGGGGCCGAGCGACATGCGGCACGCGTGCCCTGCTCCTTTTTGTTTTTTATTGCTGCCTGGACACAGAGAGAGAGAGAGAGCAGGAGAGAGAGAGGGAATTTTTTAATGGCAGCGACAAAAATGTAAATTAGTCGCAAAAAAATGGGCAGGCAAAGCCAACACGAGTATAAATTATGTGACTGAGAGCGAGACAGGGCGAGAGAGAGAGAGAGAGAGAGGGGCAGTTGTAAGAGCCGATAACACGTTTACAATGTTGAAACAAAAGTAATTTGTGGCCTGCACATAATTCTCACTGGCTCACGCGCGTGTGTGTGTGCATGAAAAATCGCCACACTGGGAAATGATTGCAAATGAAGCGCAGGCGGGTGAGAGGCAAAAAAGTGTAGCATACTTAACAGGGCCGGACATAAATTTCAATTAAGACATTAAGCAACACTGAAAAGCAGTTTTGGACAATGCACAGAGCCAGAGCCAGGCCTCGCCACAGCGGCCAGGCAATTCGCTAATGAGCCGGCTACAGGCCGCGCCGGCAAACAGGTTTTGTATCTCGAGATTGCATTATGCAGCCATGGGATAAATTCGAGCTGCTATGGCTGCGACTGCTGCAGCTGCAATTCAATGGCCGAACAAAAGGCTTAAGCCTCGGCCAGAGCGCTCATAAAACCTTACAAATAACAAAATTGCGGCCCGGCCCGGCCCGGCAGGTGGGTGTGGCCACGGAGCCAGGGCAGCAATGCGAATTAGGAATGCAAATGCACAGCCAAAACAGCAGCAGCTGCTGCGTGCACCACGCAGAAGATGTGAGCTGGAGGGAGAGCGGGAGAGGGAGAGGCAGAGATTGAGCTGGCAGATTAGTTTGCAGCACTTTAGATGCCATAAAGAAAAAAGGACCAAATGCTGTTGAAAGCAGTTGCTAACTATTAAGCTATGCATACTCCCCCACCCACCTCTCCCCCTCCCTCTGTGGCTCTCTGTGTCTGTTTCTCATTTTGGTCAGCTTATGTGTGTCTGTGGCTGTGCTTAGGTATGCAAATTTGAGCACTTCAACATCAACTACATGCAGTCAAAGCCATTTGACTAATTAATGCAAAACTCAAACAATTTCCACACCTCAAAAGTGTCAGGCAACTAGAATGCTGTTCTCTCTCTCTCTCTCTCTTTATCTCCCTCTCTCTTTCTCTATTTCAAATACCATCATAAATTGTCAAGTTTTCAGCACTTTGCAATGGCTTTGCCCTTTACCTTTAGACCAATAGCTTAAATTGTTCTTTCGTTGAGGTAATCTAAATATTAATCTAATATTTCTAATCTCTGCCTGTTGACAGTGGCAGCTGCAGCAGCTGTCAGCGTTGACAGGCGCTTTAAAGATGATTTCATTGAAGATCTTTGTCTAGTTTCAATGTGTGGTCAAAGGCTGTTGCCTCTACTCAATTGAAGTCGACCTTTTGTCTGTCTGGCAACACTGCAGGTGTTGCCATATGTTATAATAGGAATGTTAAATGTTAAACATTAGCTATGAAAGAAACTGAAGTAGAGACGAGGACCTATGCCAACAGCAAGAGGCAGTCTTCGAGCGAGAGACTCACTTCAACTGAGTGTGGGGCAGCTGCCCTTGTGAAAGTACAAATAAAGTCTGAAATGCATACTCGATATGCATCTGTATCTACCCCACTCCCATATACTACACATAAATAATACTATGTGACGACTGTCCAATCAGAATCCAGTTGGAGCATCAATTCCACCTCTAAATGGAAATTGAATAAGCCAAACTGCAGAATGTAAACTCTTTTCCACTTCTATGCATTATATACTATAGCTTTACGTATTTAGCGGATATTTTTGTACTTTTATTTTGATTAGTTTTGTGTATTCGTCAAGTGCAGTTCGATCGATGTAACTGTTAGAGAACATATATGAATTGCTTAAGTACAATTATTTTTACTGTTATTTTCGTGCCTAATAAATATATATAAATAAATTATGCTTTTTATCTAGAACCTATTTATGTATGTATATATGAGTATATATATAAATATATATGTTTATTCCACTCTGATTCATGGCGATCTCGTCTTCTTCTTCTGGTGCAGGCGGCCGTCAGATCCAGGACAGCGACTACGAAATCATTGTCGTCGACGAGAACAACCCATCGGTGCTCGCTGACAACGACTCCCACTCGAGTGGGCCGCCATCCATAAAGGTGAGTGAACAGCCCTATGGCTCTAGGTGCGACTGAGTGTGTGTGTGTGTGATGCCAGGTGGCAGGCCTATCTAACTGGGGGCGGGAGAGGCTCAAGTTCTTAGTTTAAGTTTGATTTGCAGTTCACTTTGCATGATGAAAGTCATTAAAATTTCACTTTAGCTGAATGAAAACTCTGCAATATTGAGAGAATGGGCAATCAGTTGGTTGAGTGTGCCTGAGTGTGTGTCTGGCTTAGTCTGTAATCGTAGCTAGCTATTATATAATATGGAGAAAGAACGAAGCAGTGAAGCCAATTCATTTGCATGTTTTTCTTATCGATATCAAAACACTAAAACGATGCAAATCAATCAAAACAAAATGTCACAGGCTCATAATAATAATAACAACAACAACAAGAACAACAACAATAACAACAACAACAACAACAACACTAAGACAACAACCGCAACAACAACAACTGTAAAATCAACTAAAGATTCTATTAAAATTCAACAACAACCATTGTCACCTCCCAAGCCAATGGTTCCACAAAAATTACCAAAGGTAAACGTAAAAAACAAACCAAAAAATATAAAAAATACCAAAAAAATACTGCAGCAATTTGACAACAACAACAACAACAATTGAAGTCAACTCACCTCACACACACACACACACACACACACACACACACACATACGTACAATCCACATTCGTACCGTTTGTCACTCACACATCTTGTTGCACCTAAATTATATACTAAGAACACCGAAAAATACCAAAAAAATACAAAAAAATACCAAAAATACCAAAATAAAATTGGCATGCCGAAGTCCAAATACCCTTGCAGAAGAGCAAATAGAAATGCTTAAGAGTCCGAGCAAAACCCCAAGCAAAAGCCAAGCTTAAAGTAAGAGGAACAAAGTACAAAGGAGTGAAAGCACAACAAAAGAGAGTGGGAGAGTGGGAGAGAGGGAGCGTAGTTGGAAATTTGATATAAGCGAAAAGCAATTACCTCTTCAAGTTTGCTGAAGCGTGCCCAAAGAAGCAGCTCAATTAAGTAGCTAGTTGAGAAAAGTTGTAAAAGGATAAGCAAAACAATAAGTTACACAGCTGATCCCAGCGGCTATTTGAGTATGGAGAGAGAAGCGGGTAGAACGGAAAATAAGAAACAAAAGTATTAAAGCATAATTCATGCTGAGGCAACAAACAAATGCATTGAAGCGAGCAGGCTGGCAGCGGGCAAAGAGGCGAGAGGGGAGAAGCGAAGGCAAGGCATGCAGGACAGCCAAAGTAGAGTAACAAGAGTGGTAAACGTAATTAATTGTGAAGTGAAAAACGTAGTGAAGCGAGAAGCGTAGTTAAGTGCAAGCCAAGGTATTACTTAACACTGGACAGAGCAAACAGCCGAGGCGAAGGCGACGTAATAAGCAAATTGCCGTCAAAGGAAGAAACATTTTGCGAAATGCAAAAGGCGTTGGCAAATCGCAGGGAAGCGAGAATCGTAGTTAAATGTAGAGCAAAGCAGTAGACTGGCCATTCACTAAGTATAAAGGCAAGGCAACAGACAAGGCAAAGGCACCTGCCAGATGGGAGAGTTTAAGTGAAGAGAGAAGCATGTAGAGAAAGGCAGCACATACCTAAAACTACGCTAGGAGAAAGAAGCGATAAGTTAAGTAAAGTGGGAAACATTAATAATGACAAAAGAAGTTGTGAAATTAAAGGGAAGCGAGAAGCGCAGATAAGCTTAAAGCAAGTCTATAGGCAGGGCATTCATAAGCAGAGCGGAGAAGCGATAAGTTAAGTAAAGAGAGAAGCTTGAATAATTGAAAAGAAGTTGAGCAGCGAGAATCACAGTTAAGCTCAACACAAATCTATATAGACAGCTAAAATCTACACTTAAGGAAAGATAAGTTAAACTAAAGAAGAAGTTCAGACGTCAAACTGAAGCGAGAAGCTCAGTGAGACTGTCAGTAGACAAATATCAGGTCCAGCTAAGCAAACAGCAGAGATACCAAAGGGCATCCCAAATATATTTGGCATAAGCAAAAGCCATTCAATTGGAGAGAAGCGAGAAGCTCCTAATGGACATTTGCTTGCCTAATCACTGTTTGAACATGTTTGCAAATGGATATAATTTGGTTTAAGTTCACATATATTTGTGAATATATAAATTGCTCTGCAAATTATTGTGCGATTAAAACTCTCTGCGAGGCTATTGCGGACTGCTCCTCTGATACACTCACACACACGCACACACATGCACATAGATACATGTATAATTGAAGAGTTCATATCGTTTATTGACATTTCGTGTGTTAATTAGTGCACAGGCCACGCCCACAACACACAGCACGGCACGGAGCACACACACACACTGGACACGGCGCACACAAATCATGCGAAATTTATTTAACTCTTGTTGCCATTTTGTTGCTTTTGTTCGATTCGTGTGGATGAAACATGTTTTCCACAATTTTTAAATCGATTTTCATATTGTTTTCCCTCTCTCTCTCTCTTGGCGTTTGTTTGTCAATTTGTAATTTAATTTCTTTACTTTTGTGGCCTAACCAAATGTGACATTGCATAATGGGCCAGGCAGAGCCGAGCCGAGTCGAGCTGTGGAGCATTAATGCAATCAATATTGCAGCAATGAGCCAATGCAATCAATTAACCAACACAATGCAGCATTCGCCCTCAATGTGCGCTCTGTCAGGTGGAACTTATCTATCGGGCTTACAGTTGGCCACACAAACTAATCGCCTCTTCCTCAGCAGATAAACTCTCAAATTCCAAATGCCACAGCTAATGCATGCGCCTCCCACACCCCTTTAACCAAGCTAATTAGTTTGGCATTTGCCAGCAATTGGCTTGAAGGGAGAGACTTGAAACTCTGTGGAATGTGTCCGAAGTGAAATGAATTTGTTCACTTAGTCCGAGCTATTGTTCGAGAGTATTGTTCTGTGAATAATAATTGGAATTCTAAGCTGCAGTAAGACTCTTAAGACACGAGCCAAGCAAAGGGGAGGAGTCCAGCTACCCAGCCTGTCTGTCTAAGCTCCTCCTCAGTTCACTTGCTTAGTTCCAGGCCAAAACCCATGCCCCAGCGCATCTGTGAGTCGGGCATACCCTTTCGCCATGCCCTCTTTTTCATTGTTTTCGCTGGGATTTGTTAGATTTGCCAAGGAAAAAGGAGAAAGAAAAGGGAATACAAATTGAATTGCAATTAAATGCAATCAATAAATCATTAGGCAATCTCTGCGGAAGTCCGCGCCTACACACAGCCCACGCGCATTCACACACACACACACACTCGCACAACCATACTCTCTTGCACACACACACTGATACAACACTCCAGCTTGATTTTGGCTGCGTGCGCCACGTGATTTGCTGTGTGTCTCATGGATTTGTTTGTGTGTGTGTGCGTCTTGTGATTTATGTATGTTAATGTCTAGTTATATCGTATGCAATTAGTGTTACAAACTAGAATAAGAGCACACACACAGAGAGAGGGCGAGGGTGAGGGGGAGCAGCTTTCATTGTGTGGCAGTCACGACGTGCCGTCTTCCGGTTTTGGGTTCTTAATGAACTGCTTGCATTATTAATATAGCAAATCCTGCTCTCGCTGTACTCCACACGCGCACACACACACACACCCACGCACAGTTAATCATGTAGTCCACACACACACACACAGGCACAGCTTTTGGCCACAAGTGAAATTCTAGTCAAACAAAAGGCGATTGATTTCAGTCGCTGCACAAACACTCAAAGGGGATATTGCAAGCATATTGTGTAGGCGCAACAGCTGTCACACACGCACACACACACACACACACACACACACTTGGAAACAGCTGTGTTAACACCTACTACACCCATCTCCGTGCTGCATTTGTGTTTGACAGTTGACATTTGTCAAACGCTTTAACAAATTCTGTCATATGGTTATCCGTTGCTGGCTTCCTTGCCCTGCGCCACGCCTCCAGCCACCCCCCGTGCATATGGAGTGCGTCTGTCCGTTATGTCCATTATGGCTAATGCTTTTCGGATGAGCTGAGTTACGTAATAGCAAAATTTGTTTAAGAGAGACAGGGAGAGAGAGAGAGGGAGTCCCTCTTCGGATTGCCTTTTATGCAAATCGCAGCCTGTAGGGTGTGGCAGGGTTGGGGCTGGGGTTGGGGTTGGCTCTAGGCTTCTATATGGAGATCTGTAGATAACATTTTGTGCGTGGCGTTGACAAATGCATGTGTTGACAAGAGCGTGGAGCGGACGTGGCTGGTCAACAGGATTCGGGCTGCAGGATGAGCTTTACTTTGCGCCCTGGAGCTTTGATTTATTGTTCAGGGTGCATAATTAATGTGCAAATGATACCAGAACGAACACAAACACAAACACACACACACATGCTCAGCACAGTGAATACGTTGAACGAGAGTCCTAGCCAGTAATCGATAAATATCGATAGCCAAGTAGTGAAATGCAACAGATAATGCTTAGTAATCGATTGATGCAATAGATCGATAACTCCTATCGGCTGTCGATAGCAGCACCTGGCACTATCAACACGTTTGCACTCAACTAACTGTTCGTTGTACCACACCCATCTACCGCCCTTCGCACCTAGCCGAGCACAGTTTCTGTCATGCAAAGCCCACACGCACAACAAACGCTTCAACTCTGGCTTTCACGTCTGCTTAATATATTTGTATATGTTTCCGTTTATTCTCATATAATCTGCTTATATAACCCTTGAACCGTCTAGAGCGTGGACTCCGATGTGGTCTCGCTGAACATGAACTCGACGGAAAACGAGGTGCCCGAGGTGGAGTCGTCCAGCGACATCTTGGCCGACGACCACAAGCCGAGCAACTCGAACGACGAGAGCTGGACGGATGTGAACTTGAACGAGGACGCGGCTGTGCAGGCGGCAGCCAGCGCTGGGCTCGTCGGGGGCCTCGTCGACGCCAGCGACAGCGCCAAGCACGATCAGCACCAGCAGCAACAGCAGCAGCAGCAGGGCGTTTCGCGCCTGGGCATGGTCGTGGGCAGTGAGCGCGGCGATAAGCCCGACTCGGAGATATCGGTGGTGCGGGTGCCGGACGGCTATGGTGTGGGCGGTGGTGCCGGCGGGGCCGCTGGCGGTGCCGGCAATGCGAACTCCGTGCCTGGCGCACAGCAGCAGCAGCAGCAGCGCACGCGGCCCGATGAGCTGCCCATGAAGCCGCCGGCGCTGGTGGCCCAGCTGCCGCTGACGACGCCGTCGCGCGAGGCCAGCCTCACGCAGAAGCTGGAGATAGCTCTGGGTCCCGTGTGTCCGCTGCTGCGCGAAATCATGGTGGACTTCGCGCCCTTCCTCTCCAAGACGCTGGTCGGCTCGCACGGCCAGGAGCTGCTGATGGAGGGCAAGGGTCTAACCACATTCAAGAACTCCCACTCCGTCGTCGAGCTGGTGATGCTGCTCTGCTCGCAGGAGTGGCAGAACAGCCTGCAGAAGCACGCCGGCCTCGCCTTCATCGAGCTGATCAACGAGGGCCGCCTGCTCTCCCACGCCATGAAGGACCACATCGTGCGCGTGGCTAACGAGGCCGAGTTCATCCTGAACCGCATGCGCGCCGACGACGTGCTCAAGCACGCCGACTTCGAGTCCCAGTGCGCCCAGACGCTGCTGGAGCGGCGCGAGGAGGAGCGCATGTGCGACCATCTGATCACAGCCGCACGCCGTCGCGACAACGTCATCGCCAGTCGCCTGCTCGAGAAGGTGCGCAACATCATGTGCAATCGCCACGGCGCCTGGGGCGACGCCAATGGCCTGGGCTCCATCACCAGCTCGCTGACGGCGACCGTCGGGCCCCTGGCGAAGGCCACCTACTGGAAGCTGGACGCCTGGGAGGACGACGCCCGTCGTCGCAAGCGCATGGTGCAGAACCCGCGTGGCTCCTCGCACCCCCAGGCCACACTGAAGGCGGCCCTGGAGAACGGAGCTCCGGAGGACGCCATCTTGCAGACACGCGACGAGTTCCACACCCAGATTGCTGTGTCCCGGGCGCATCCGTCGTCGCAGCACAACAGCGAGCTGCTGGACGACGCCGAGCTGCTCATCGAGGACCGAGAGCTGGATCTGGACCTGACCGGACCCGTCAACATCAGCACGAAGGCGCGTCTGATAGCGCCCGGCCTGGTGGCGCCCGGCACTGTGTCGATCACCAGCACCGAGATGTTCTTCGAGGTGGACGAGGACCATCCAGAGTTCCACAAGATAGACGCCGAGGTGCTCAAGTACTGCGACCATCTCCATGGCAAGTGGTACTTCTCCGAGGTGCGCGCCATCTTCTCGCGCCGCTACCTGCTGCAGAACGTGGCGCTGGAGATCTTCCTGGCCAGCCGCACCTCCATTCTGTTCGCCTTCCCCGACCAGCACACCGTCAAGAAGGTGATCAAGGCGCTGCCGCGCGTGGGCGTGGGCATCAAGTACGGCATACCGCAGACCCGGCGCGCCTCGATGATGTCGCCGCGCCAGCTGATGCGCAACTCGAACATGACTCAGAAATGGCAGCGACGCGAAATCTCCAACTTTGAGTACTTGATGTTCCTCAACACGATCGCCGGCCGCACATACAACGACCTGAACCAGTATCCGATCTTTCCCTGGGTGCTAACCAACTACGACTCGAAGGATCTGGACCTCAGCCTGCCCTCCAACTACCGGGATCTGTCGAAGCCCATTGGCGCCCTGAATCCGTCGCGTCGTGCCTACTTCGAGGAGCGCTACGAGAGCTGGGACAGCGATACGATTCCGCCATTCCACTACGGCACCCACTACTCGACCGCCGCGTTCACCCTCAACTGGCTGGTGCGCGTGGAGCCCTTCACGTCCATGTTCCTGGCGCTGCAGGGCGGCAAGTTCGACTACCCGGATCGGTTGTTCTCCTCCGTTTCCCTCAGCTGGAAGAACTGCCAACGCGATACGTCCGACGTCAAGGAGCTGATACCGGAGTGGTATTTCCTGCCGGAGATGTTCTACAACGCCTCCGGCTACAGGCTGGGACACCGCGAGGACGGCGCGCTGGTGGATGACATCGAGCTACCGCCTTGGGCCAAGACCCCCGAGGAGTTTGTGCGGATCAACCGCATGGCTCTCGAGTCGGAGTTCGTGTCCTGCCAACTGCACCAGTGGATCGATCTGATATTCGGCTACAAGCAGCGCGGACCCGAGGCGATCCGGGCCACCAACGTGTTCTACTATCTCACCTACGAGGGCAGCGTCGACCTGGACGGCGTGCTCGACCCGGTGATGCGCGAGGCCGTCGAGAATCAGATACGCAACTTTGGCCAGACGCCCAGCCAGCTGCTCATGGAGCCGCATCCGCCGCGCAGCTCGGCCATGCATCTGTCGCCCATGATGTTCAGTGCCATGCCCGAGGACCTGTGCCAGATGCTCAAGTTCTACCAGAACTCGCCCATCATACACATCTCGGCCAACACGTACCCGCAGCTCTCGCTGCCGTCCGTCGTCACGGTGACCGCTGGCCATCAGTTTGCGGTGAACCGCTGGAACTGCAACTACACCGCATCCGTCCAGAGTCCCAGCTATGCTGAGTCGCCGCAATCGCCTGGCTCCAACCAGCCGCTCACCATCGATCCAGTGCTGGGTGAGTTGAGAAGGCCCAACCATGCTCTGTAACTTGCAATTGCTAACGTTTCCTCCTTCCTCCTTCCTCCCTCTATCTCCCTCTCTCTCTCTCTCTCTCCAGCTGTGCACGGCACCAACAACAATAGCCATGCGGTGAGCCGTCGCCATTTGGGCGACAACTTCAGCCAAATGCTTAAGATTCGCTCCAATTGCTTTGTGACCACCGTGGACAGTCGCTTCCTCATTGCCTGCGGCTTCTGGGACAACAGCTTTCGAGTGTTTGCAACAGAGACAGGTGAGTGTTCTCTCACTAGGGCTTTACCCCTAGCCCAGCAACCTCTCTCTCCACAAGACCCTAGCCTGTAATTATCCTTATCCGCTCTTTATCCGTGTTCTCTATTCAGCAAAAATCGTGCAAATCGTCTTTGGGCATTTCGGCGTCGTCACCTGCATGGCCCGCAGCGAGTGCAACATTACCTCGGATTGCTACATAGCTTCCGGATCGGCGGATTGCACAGTGCTGCTCTGGCACTGGAATGCCCGCACCCAGAGCATTGTCGGCGAGGGCGACGTGCCCACGCCACGTGCCACGCTCACGGGCCACGAGCAGGCTGTCACCTCGGTCGTCATCAGCGCTGAGCTCGGACTCGTTGTGTCGGGTTCAACGAGTAAGTCCAGCTCGCAGCTAACTTTAGGCTAACCTAACCATCTCTCTCTCTCTCTCTCTTCCTTTCGCTAGATGGCCCTGTATTGATACACACGACTTTTGGCGACTTGCTGCGCTCGCTGGATCCGCCCGTCGACTTCCACTCGCCGGAGCTGATAACCATGTCGCGCGAGGGCTTCATTGTCATCAACTATGACAAGGGCAACGTCGCGGCCTACACCATCAATGGCAAGAAGCTGCGCCACGAGACCCACAACGACAATCTGCAGGTGAGTCCCAGGCGCAGCTGAAGCTCTACTTAAGCCAAGGCACTGACACTCTCTCTCTCTCTCTCTCTTCTGCTCTCTCTCTCTCTCTCTCTGTCACAGTGCATGCTGCTCTCGCGCGATGGCGAGTATCTGATGACCGCCGGAGATCGCGGCATTGTCGAGGTCTGGCGCACCTTCAATCTGGCGCCGCTCTATGCCTTCCCCGCCTGCAACGCGGGCATACGCTCGCTGGCTCTCACTCACGATCAGAAGTAAGTGCTTGAAGGGGCGGGCCTAAGGTCTATTAACTTGTTGCTTAACAATCTATTGCTTTCTCTCTCTCTCTCTCTCTCTCTCTCTCTCTCTCTCTCTGCCTCTTTCTTTCCACAGATATTTGCTCGCTGGCCTGTCAACTGGTTCCATAATCGTGTTCCACATTGACTTCAACCGCTGGCATCACGAGTACCAGCAGCGCTACTAAGCCAGAGACACCCACGAGAACAGCTGAATCAAAAGAGGAGGAGTGGAGGGAGCGAGCTTGGGCAGGCAAGCGATGTATTTACGTGCAGAGATGCGAGTCTTTGTTTGTTTGTTTGTATTTTTAGTTTCGGTTTTCGATCGATAGACATTTACAATTCTAGGCTAGTAAGCAAACGAAACTATATATTTTTTTTTGTCTAGTATTACTTAACATATAGCATATATTACCTAGTACGTTGGTGTGAGCCAGTCAAAACACATTTTTTTACTAGTTATACGGCGTCTAGTTGGTTAAGTTACAGCAATGACACACGCGGATGGCGAGCACACAGAACAGAAGCAGAACAGAACAGAACAGAAACAGAACAGAAACACAACAGATTATTGAGAAAACACAACAAGCAATTGGCTTAAGTTGAGTAGTTTTAATAAGTACGAAAGAGTCGATAAAAAAGACAAAAATAAATATAAAATGACAAGTTAGTGTTTATAAAACGCAATAAGCAGTTAAGAAAAATTAAAAAAAAAAAATAATAATAAATAAATAATAAATTACAGAAATAAATTTAAATAATAATAATAATAATAATGTAGCAAAAGTTCTCACAAAGATAAAGAAACACAAAATCAAAGCAAGAGGAACGCTTGAAATTGAAACGAACGGAAACGAAACGAGATGAAACGAGCTGAAGTGAAACGTGAAAACAAACAAACGAAACCAAGTGGCCAAATGTACGAACCAGACAAAAGAAAGACAAAAAGAGAGAGGGAAAGAGAAAGAGAGAGAAGCGAACCGAGAGAGAGAGAGAAGCCAATTTTTTAAATACTTATACATAAACATAAATATATTTACATACATACATACACGCAATGCTTCAACTAACGTGCTTGAGCTGGCGACGTCACAACGGAGTCACAAGAGGGCGAAAGCCCAGGCAGTAGATGCGAAGCGAGCAGAGAGCAGCGCGCCGAAGTTCGCGATATTTTAATAAACGATGACAAAACAAAAAAGAACTAGTTCAAGATTAAAACTAACTCAAAATGATGAACTCAAGCTAAAGACAACTAAACATTTATCAACACTGCTAAAAGCTAATTATAAATACTTAACAAAATACAAATATTGAATACGCCGCGGATATCGATGAAGATTACGCATACGCCACGTAGCACTGCACATTAGACACACGAACACACACCCACACACGCAAACGAGGAACCCTTGGCAAACCTTACCGAACTTGTTTCACTCTCTTTTTGCCGTTTTACAACACTTTTAATTGCGTCCATTTTGTTTGCCAAACAGAAGAAATCGAACGAACCTTGACCTTCCTTGAAACCTTAAACACATTCGTCCAACTTATATATATATATGAATATATTGTTCTTGATTAGCTCTTATTATATATAGTACATGAAATGCTTATGGTTGTCTGCAAGACACGCAGCGAGGGGCAGCCACACTGAGAGAAATTCCCAGCTGCCGCTGCGCATTTGAACACTTGATTCTTGTTGTTTTCTTTCATCTTCTGTTAATTATGATGCAAATACATATTTTGTCTTTCCCAAGGTAAAAACAAAATCCATCCAAGGCGACATTTGCACTTAAAAAAAAGAAAAGACAAGAAAAAGAAAAAGAAAAAGAAATTTAGATTTGTACATACATCTAGTTACACACATACATATATACATATGCATATACATATACAGACATATGATATATGAGGAAAACATGAGCGAGCTCTGTGTAGACAGCTAAATAAACATTCGGTTGTAATAATGGCCCCGCCCTACGCCAACCTCTCCCCTCTAGCCCTTAGTCCTCAGCCCCCAGCCCTCCCCCTGCACGCTCGAAAAGGCCACAATCAAAGCATAAAAAAAAACAAAACAAAAAAAATTAAAAACTTAATTGAAAAATTCTAAAAAACAAAAAAAAAACGCTAACCAAATGATAAGCCCACGAAATTCTAGATGTTTGTTGTGTTGTGTAGTAAAAGATAAACAAAAAAAAAAAAAACAAAAATTAATAAATTAAAAAATAATAAATGAAAAAAAATAAATTAAATAAAACCAAATTTAATAAATATATTTTTAATTCAAATTCAATTGAAATTTTTTTTTTTTTTTTTTTTTGAGATAATCTTAAAGTTATCAACTGACTAATGCATCCATCCAAATCTTATGTACTTAAAGTTGAACTTTAATGCAGCTCAAAATGCTTGCGGAACATTTAATAACAAAGCGAATGAATTACGCTGATTAATATATAATTACGGATTAATTATGCTGCAATTCCAAACGTATTTTTGATTCTTTTATTTAATTACGAGTGCATGAGTGTGCGTGAGTGTGTGAGTGCGTGTCCCTGTGTGAGTGTGTGTGGCTTATGTTCATTTGTTGTTGCATTTCCTCTCACATCTAATAGCAAACAGAGAATTTCTATAAAATATTTATGCAAATTTAGAGCACATTGTTTCAATTTGCGTTCGCCTTTCGGTTTGTTGCCAGCGCATAAATATTTATGTACATAATCTGAGGAGCTGATTCAGCTCTGAGCAGAGAACGCAATTAATCAATTATCGGCGGACAGAAGTAAAACCAAGCGCAGTCGGCAGAGGAAGATAGATACTATTAGTGACATAAATGTTGTACATAAACCGAGACGCTAGCTTAACCCCAGTGCGTGGACGACGAAGCGAGGGCAAAGCGAAAATCGAACAGAATTGAAGCCCAAGCGAGAGCAGCCAAAATATGCGAAATTAATTAGTTAAAGCTACAGCAGATAAAACCACAAACAAAACTACGATATTGATCTATATATGTATATACATATATATATATGGATATTTTTTTTTACCATACGATAAAGTCTAGCTATTAAAACATTAACACAAAAAAGCAGCGAACGGCGAATGAATAAACTTAAAAACATTAAAGAGAGAAGTAGAAGAAGCGAAGGCAAAAACAATTTTTAATTAAAGCAGTTTTTATAGAGTTAAGTAAAAAATAAAAAATAAAAAATAAATATATATATATATAATAAATATATATATATATATAATAAAATATATATATATATATATATATATATATATATATATATATACAGAGCATGGCATACAGCATAAAAGAAACGTAGAGAAGAATAAATAAAATAAAAATAAAAAATAATTAAACAATTAAAATAATAAACAAATTAAAATACATACATGTTTTTATTAAACAACAAATGGCTGACAATTTTAAATTTATACGAGACGAAGGATGGAGGAAAAAAGCAACTTTAAAAATATATATAGAGATATATTTAAGCATTTATTCATGCACGAGCAAATTATTTGATTTCGATATTTATATATAGTTCACACACACGCACACACACACACACACTAATAAAGCGTGAAAAATTCAAATGAAATAAAATGCAGAGCTAAACACACACACACACAGAGAGAGATCACTTGATGGCGCTTTTGATTGCAATAAAAAATAAAAATAAAAAAATAATTGCAAATTGAATTAAAAATTATAAATATTGTACTTAAATATATATATGTATGAAAGTACACATAAATGCTGTCAATAATGTTAATTAGCAATTAAAAATGAAATGCAAACACACACACCCATACACACCCACACACACCCACACAGTTCACATATATAGATATGTGCAGCTAAAGCTACAAATTAACGTTCATTATTATGGCTAAAAGGTAATTTTTTTTATGCAAAAGCTAAAAATTGATAAATACAAAGTAAAAGACATACAAATACAAATAAAAGTAAAAATAAATAATTATAAAATTTATGCATATGGATATACGCTACGATTCTAAACTAAAACAGAAAGCAGAAGTAAAGGTCAGCGAGCTGCATAGGGCGAAAACCTTGAAATTAAAATTAAATAAATTAAATTTAAATTAAGGCAAATGATAAAACGGAAAACAAACATTCGAGAAGCAAGTGAGCAAGCATTAAAAACCAACAACAACAACAACAACAAATTATTATGTTCAATAAAGAAAACAAAGAAATCTTACACGAATCGTGATGCCAGCGCGCATCGAGTTTTCATTTGGGTTCCGCGGCTTGCTTTCAGCTTAAAGGTAGGTAAGCGCCCGCCTCGGCCGGCTTTGATCTGCTGTTGACTCGCAAGAGCTCAATTGCAACAGCTGCTGGCCGGGCAGGGGGCCCAGCAACAGCCACGCCCCGACACCCAGCAGCCAGCAGCCATTAAGTGCGCTCCAATTGCAGTAGAAGGACGGAGCGGGGCGAGCATAGTCGACCGACAGATGCTCTGTATGAGCTGGCAAATATATATATATATATATTATATACATTCCTTCAGCTTTTCCACATTGAACCATCTGGCGTATACTTAATACAAATATCAACATCAAGCATACGCCGCGTCTTGCACTTGGCTCGTTGATGAGGCATTTAAAAGCTGCCGAAGTGATGCTAAAGCTAACAGCTTCCGCCAGCTCAGAGAATGGGCATGAACAGATGTAGTCGACGGACAGATACCCTGTACTGCATACAGGTATATGTAATAGTATATGCTTATATCAGCAAGGTCTTACTACTTAATGCCAGTACCAGCATCAAGTATACGCCCCGTTTAGCACTTAGTCAGCTGACGCGGTATGGCGCGCAGACAGCAAGAAGTTAACAGTTTTCACATTGACCAGCTGTCCAAATACGAGACATGCATAAAGCGCAGCAGCAGCTGCTGCGACAACAACAACAACAACAACAACAACGACGACTGCAATAAGGAAAATGTCGCAATTGCTTTGCCTCGGCCCGCCCAGCCCTCAGGCAGCCTCAGCCTTGGCGCCCGTCGTCAAAAGTCATATCTGTGCGCATATTATTCGACTGCCGTGCGGCGCGCTGTGCTGTGTGTTTTCTGGAGCGTGTAATATCCGCTTCCTGCATTTCCGGTTGGCGCTTTTTCCACCGCGTATACGTAATATTTCCACAAGACGACGACGACGACGACGGCGAAGCTGCCACCAAATTGCTAGCGGAAATGCTGCAAAATTAACGAGCATGAGGCGCAGCGGGCAGACGCAGGCAGCAGCTGCCTCAGCCGGCTGCATAGCAGATGCCAAGAACGAGAGACAGAGCGGAAGAGAGAGGGAGAGGGGGAGGGAGCTATGTTGGCATTACTTACGTTGCGCACGGCACACAGTAAATGCAAACATTTTTCCAAGCACCAAATGCAAATTCTTCACGAGTTTTCCTTCACTCTGCCCACACAAGCAGACACTGTGGCAGCGACTGCAGCAGCGGCAGCGACAGCGACAGCGACAACAGCTGCAAATTAGATGCATCACTTAACCGGCAATGACATAAAGCTGCCAAGTGGCGAATGATGATGCCGACTGGGCCGCGGCCGCCCTGCAGCCCTCGACAATCTCAGCTGCAAGCAAATAAGGGAGCGAGCCAAGTCGCGGTGCCGGAGAGTGCCCGACTAGCAGATACCACGCCCAAGTGAACACAAGGATTTGCATCTCCAGCTAGTCTTTGGCTTGAGTTCGATTAAGGAATCGACCTGCTCTGGAATATAGTTTCTCTAGTTGGAGCATAGATCTCTCTTAGCACTTCACAGCAATCTCAGATTTATCTCTCTCTCCCTTTCTCTATCTCTCTCCTTCCCTCCACCATCTCTATCACTATAAATTCCTTTTCTTCATTCTCTTTCTTTAATAAGCTCTATCTGCTTAACTCTCCCTCTCTCTCTCTCTCTCTCTCCTTCCTCCCCTCTTTCTTTCCCCCACTTAAAATTCCAATACATCGCCCTGCTTTTTACTTTCCTAATCCCCAGCTGCAAAGTTAAATCACTTTTTCGCTCTCCCCGCTTCCTACACGCCCCTGACTGCGCCTCGCACCCTCCGCACTGCCATCTTAATTAGCTGCTCAGATATCTCTAATTTGCACTCATATGCAAATCCATTGAAGTGTTGTTCGCCTGCGCCACAAGCCGACGTTCAACTTTTGCCTCTGTCCACTTCAGCTGTGCTCCTCGGCCTCACCTCATTTGTCTCTGTCCCCGCTTCCGACGTCCTGCTGTCCCGCTGTCCGCTGTCAGCCCGTTTGCTCCCCTCTGGGTAGCTGTCCAATCTGTACCCTTATCGTGTGCTGCGCCGTGTGGCATCTTTGGACAGTGTTGAAAAGTGTGCTATGTCGCGCACACATGGCACATAATTGAGTGACAACGCGGTTGCAGCATTTACCATGTCCACAGTGCCGAGGACTGCGCGGCGGCACGGGGCGGCGGGGCGGACAACCCTCGGCGGCAGCTCGAGAGGGCGACGTCAACGCACAGCCGCAGCGCATTTGAATTTGTAATGAGATTACACACGCACACACACACACACACACACACACACACACACACACACATAGAGCCTGTGTGAGGTCATGCCAAATGAAATGAAATGTGTCCCAGCATGCGAGAGGCAAGAGGCGGGAGGCGAGTGGGTCGGAGCTGTTGAACTGGGCGAGAGCCGTGGCGAGTGCCGTGGCGGCATGCTCTATGTGTGCCAACTGCAACGCGCGGCGCATTTCCAACTGTTAATTGTGACCATAATTAAGGTGACCTCCACCAGCGTGACGAGCTTCATTTGGATTATGCCGAGCCGAAGAGGGCTTTGAACGCTTTGCAATCGATTGCGGAACCAGCGCTCGGCACGCTGCGACCCCCCGCCCCGCCCAACGCGATTATAGCAGATCGCATAACAGCCATCTGGATTATGGCTAAATTAGTAACGTTGACATCCTGTGGACTTGGCCAGCGCACGAAGTCTCTGTGGGTCGCCGCATCGAAACATAAAAAGCAAACCCACAAGAGATGAAACCTACCAGAAATAGATTCTACTTTTATTTATAAGCTGGGGTCATAGGATTCTCTGTCTGAGGATAGGATTCTCTGTCAGAGAGAGGAGAGATCTTCGACTTTGAGCATCCGCTGCTATTATAGCTGGATTCCAATGCACTCTCCATGTCTTCGACTCGTCAATGAACTAATTTTCAACAGTTAATATAAATTTCGAATACTTTTAGTTCCAAAACTCTGTTGCTATTCGGACGTGGAAATAAGAGTGAGTTGGATGCATGAAGTTGCTCTGCTTTAGTGCCTTTGACTTCGTTTCATTAGGGTCCTGCCTTTGGGTCACTCTGCGAGAGTTGCCAGAGCAGAGGCAAAGAGAGCAGTCACACAGAGGGAGAGTGAGAGAGAGGGAGGGACTGTATAGGTAGCTGCCTAGCGGGGAGTGCTTTGAAGCGGTGCGGGTTTTAATCAACTTGGGCTCAGCCGCAAATGTGTCCACACAAAGGCAGAGGCGGGTCATATCATCATCATATTACATATGCATATATATATATATATATATATATATGTGTGTGTGTGTGTGTGTGTGTGTGTATTGCTGTTACCTCAACTCTGAGGCTGCGGCTGTCCCACAGACGCCTCCAAAACTTGCACGACTCGAGCAGCCCTTTCAAATCTGTGCAAATATTTATTGTGCCTGCTGCAGGCACAGTGAACACTCGGTAGGCTGTGATGCCGTAGGCACCTTGGACTGTATTCAGTCACTTAATTAAATTGCTCAACAGTTAAGCAATTAATCAGCACTCAATAAGTGAATCAAGCAATCAATCAAGCTACTAAGCGGCAGATTTGCCTATTGGTCAACCAGTCAGTCACTACGTCTCTCAGTCAATCAGTCAATCAGACTGTCGCCATTTAGTCTCCCAGTCAGTCAACCACTCAGTCATCTAGTGCTGCTCTCATTCAGTTAGTCTATCAGTTTCTGTGAGTCTGTACTATTCTCTCGTTAGTCAATCAATTAGTCAATCAGTCAATGAGTCAGTGACAAATGACTTTTTCAACTAGTCAATCAATCAATCAATCAGTTTTCCTTCCAGGCACTCACCAGTTGACTAACAATTGGTAGTTTGCTCAATCAGTCAATCAACCTGACTCAGCCTCAATCAGTCAATCAGCCAGATATAAGCCAGTCAACTTGTCTATGCATCAGTATGCTGCTCAATCAGCAAGTCACTCCGCCCTCAATAGTCAATCAATCAATCTATCAATCTGCCACTCACTCCATCAATCAATCAATCAATCAATGAGCTTGGTTACCAGCCTGCATCGACTAGAGTAAACAACTCTTAGTTCTACACACAAGCTGATCCCGTTTCAGGTCCTCCACTCTGCGCTGGCGCACACTAGCGAGTGTCCACTGTAGCGTAATCATGCAAACAGTTGCACAACTTGCAACTTTTGCGCTCTGCAGCTGCTTATCCCCTTCACATACTATAAAAGAATATTTGATGATGCAACTCAGTGGTGTGTCAAGCGCCGCCCCCACCCATTTGCCCCATTAACACGCACACACACATGCACAAATTGCATTAACACATTCGAAATGCTGATGATTATCCTTGCGAGCTGCTCGTGCTACTGCTACTGCTGCTGGAGCTGCCGTTGTTGCTGCAGGAGCAGCCCGGCGCAGTTTGACGAACTTTGTTGCACGATAAATAATGCAATTTGTAATTAAGTCAGTCAACCAAGTCAAGTGGGCGTCCACGGGGGCGTGGCGCAGCTGTGCGTAATTAGAAACCATTTGACAAGCGATGAGCAGCAGCAACAACACCAAGCGGAGAAAGCAAAAAAGGAAGCAAGAACGTTCCAGGCGGGCGCTACCGACTGCGCAATACTTACGCAGTTCCCAAACATATTCCAATTCGTCACTCCCCCAATTTTGCACTCAGCTTCAACTGTATTTTATAGAATTTCGATTTTTGTTATGTGATAACATTTTGAATATACGAAAGAAATTTAATTTTTTCCAAACTGTCAAATATTTCACATTTCAGTGTTGGTTAGCTGAGCTAGGAGTGAGCTAGCAGCTAGCTAGCGTGAGCTAGCAGTTAGCAGTGTGCTCTCAGTGCGCACTCGAATGGCACTAGTAGTTAACAGGACCTTAACAGAATTCTGTTAACTAACAGTTTTGGCCCTGCTGCTTTTCCTGTTCGCCTGGTACGTTCATGAGGTTTCGGGCCAATTTTGTGAAATTTTCGTTGCCTACTATTCAGCGCAAAACGCCCCTTTATGCTATGCTACGAAATCTTTTTCCGTTGCCACTCAAATATAGACCGACCCCAAGAGAATTTGGCATACCTTAAACTCATATACAGCGAAAATTACGGCCGATCTTGGCATGATATAAGATTTTGGATTTGTAGATGCTTAGACAACGCAAATTGCAGGTTTTGAGAGCGTTCCCCACTCATAAATATGATTAAAAATGGCTGAAAAAGATATCATACATAAGTCAGGTCATTCAGGTAAGCTAGGACTATATATCCATGGTATCTCCAACAACATATAGATCAACTAGGACCCATTGAGCAGCCGCATGGTTGCTGAAATTAAAAAGATCATCAACAGACCGTAGAAATGGCGTGTGTTCATACGGACGGACAGGCGAATGGACGGACGGACAGCATAACGGACTTTGCACGAAACCAATATACTCCCTTTCGTAAATGAGCATTAAAAGGAAAAGCAAAAAATAATGAAAAAGAGAAAAAAATATGCACAACTTAATTGAAAAGCGAACTAAATACCTGTGTGTGTGTTAGTGTGTGTGTGTGTGTGTGTGGCTATGTTTGTAAAATTAAATATGCAGCAATGTTAATTAAAGCAAATTAGGTTAACAAATTAGGTTATCGGCTAATTGCTGCACTTCAGTTGCTGCCAATGTTGTCAATATTGTTCTCTCTCAGAGCAGCGAGCCTCTGCACGGCTCTGTTAGTGGCTCTGTTAGTCTATGTGCCAAGTCACACCTGGCAACACTCATTGGCTGAGACAGCGATAGATTCACCGCCGACGACGACTGTTAAGTCTACAGCCTCTGCGCTACAGAGCAATTCGAACAATCCGAAGAAGAAGAAAGTATAAAAGATATAATATCCGACTCTCAGGCCCTAACTGATAAAGGTTTAACGTATCATAAGCCATAAGCCAGTCAGAGTGCATAAAATAAATAAAACATCTTGAAAAAAAGAAATATTTAAAATATTAAAAAAATATGTATATATCAACTATATCTATGCAAATCATCAATAATTAGTAAGCCCGCGTAAAAATATAAAATGTATTGCAGTATTCAAATGTATCCTCTGCAACCATTCCAATTATAGCTTGCATTAAGTGCGCACCGCTTAGGCCAGGCTCAGCAATCGAGACAAGCCTCGTTCGCTGGCTGATATAAGCCTCACATTAACAACTGCTAGCAGCGCATTGCTCTATATAGATGTGCTCTATATAAATTTGCTCTATATAAATTTGCTCTAAATATATTTGCTCGATATATATTTGCTCGATATATATTTGCTCTATATATTTTTTTATATGCCAACTTCTTGAAGATGTGAAAGAAATTCATTTTTTCCCAAACTGTCAAATATTTCACATTTCAGTGTTGGTTAGCAGAGCTAGGAGTGAGCTAGCAGCTAGCTAGCGTGAGCTAGCAGTTAGAAGTGTGCTCTCAGTGTGGCACTAGTAGTTAACAGAACCTTAACAGAATTCTGTTAACTAACAGTTTTGGCCCTGCTGCTATTCCTGTTCGCCTGGTACGTTCATGAGGTTTCGGGCCAATTTTGTGAAATTTTCGTTGCCTACTATTCAGCGCGAAACGCCCCTTTATGCTATGCTACGAAATCTTTTTTCCGTTGCCACTCGAATAGACCGACCCCAAGAGAATTTGGCATACCTTAAACTCGTGTACAGCGGAAATTACGGCCGATCTTGGCATGATATAAGATTTTGGATTTGTAGATGCTTAGACAACGCAAATTACAGGTTTTGAGAGCGTTCCCCACTCATAAATGAGATTAAAAATGGCTGAAGGAGATATCATACATAAGTCAGGTCATTCAGGTAAGCTAGGACTATATATCCATGGTGTCTCCAACAACATATAGATTAACTATGAACCATTGAGCAGCTGAAAGGATAAATATCATCAATAAGTGCGCGTCGCTTAGGCCAGGCTCAGCAATCGAGACAAGCCTCGTTCTCTGGCTGATATAAGCCTCACATTAACAACTGCCAGCAGAGCATTGCTCTATATATATGTGTTCTATATATATGTGCTCTAAATATATTTGCTCGATATATATTTGCTCGATATATATTTGCTCTATATATTTTTTTATATGCCAACTTCTTGAAGATGTGAAAGAAATTCATTTTTTCCCAAACTGTCAAATATTTCACATTTCAGTGTTGGTTAGCAGAGCTAGGAGTGAGCTAGCAGCTAGCTAGCGCGAGCTAGCAGTTAGCAGTGTGCTCTCAGTGCGCACTCGAATGGCACTAGTAGTTAACAGAACCTCAACAGAATTCTGTTAACTAACAGTTTTGGCCCTGCTGCTTTTCCTGTTCGCCTGGTACGTTCATGAGGTTTCGGGCCAATTTTGTGAAATTTTCGTTGCCTACTATTCAGCGCGAAACGCCCCTTTATGCTATGCTACGAAATCTTTTTTCCGTTGCCACTCGAATATAGACCGACCCCAAGAGAATTTGGCATACCTAAAACTCGTGTACAGCGGAAATTACGGCCGATCTTGGCATGATATAAGATTTTGGATTTGTAGATGCTTAGACAACGCAAATTGCAGGTTTTGAGAGCGTTCCCCACTCATAAATGTGATCAAAAAGCTGAAGGAGATATCATACATAAGTCAGGTCATTCAGGTAAGCTAGGACTATATATCCATGGTGTCTCCAACAACATATAGATTAACTATGAACCATTGAGCAGCTGAAAGGATAAAGATCATCAATAAGTGCGCGCCGCTTGGGCCAGGCTCAGCAATCGAGACAAGCCTCGTTCTCTGGCTTATATAAACCTCACATTATCGACTGCCGGCAACGCATGGCTCCATATATATTTGCTCTACATATATTTGCTCTATAGATATTTTTATATGCCAACTTCTTGAATATGTGAAAGAAATTCATTTTTTCCTAAACTGTCAAATATTTGACATTTAGTGTTTTTTTTTTAAATGTGTATATTTTATTTAAACTATTTTTCTACTAACTCATATGTCAACTTAATCTAGTTTTAAATCTAGGGGAAACGATGACAGCTCACTATGTGATTCTTAACTGTTACTTAACTATTGCTTAACTATTTATTATATATTTGCATTTTATACTTTTACACAACTTATGAATTTTTAAAGATATAAAAATAAGCTTAAATTGATTAACTAATTTGCCTAGTTGGAAGATCCAGTGGATGGTACCTTTTAAGTCTTCTTCTTCGAATCGGGCTGTTAATTAGCCGTCTGGCTAGTGCATTGGGGTGACTACCCAGGCGTAGCAAATAATTATTAGAGTGTCTATTTAAGACATCGCCTACTTTAGGAACCCTTAAGTCCCTCGATGTTTCTAGTTCGTATGTACCAGGGAGCATTGGTTATCCGTCTTAATATTTTAGCCTGGACTATTCTTATTTTGTTTAGGTTGCTCTTTGCCGCTATGCCGTATATCTGTAGCGCATACTTCCATATGGGGCTTAGGATTGATTTATATATTGTCACTTTGCTGTAAAGAGACTGATTGTTCCTAGGAGCAAGGAGCCACGCCATCGTCGCAGCTTTCGCCATTACAGACCTCTGCACCATTGTAGTGTGAACCTTAAAGTTTAGTTTCCTGTCAAGGACAACACCCAAATACTTGTGTGAAGCCTTGTGCGTCAATGTAGATCCAAGCAAGGAAACGCCTCTGCAAGAAAGTGTCCTGGCTGCAAAAGTGACATTTGCACACTTGCTGCTGTTAATCCCGACGTTCCACCTTTGGGCCCAGTCCTCAAAACTGCATATGTATTGCTGTAAGCCTTCCGTAGCTATGTTTATGTCCGAACTTCGGGTCAGAACTGCCGTGTCATCAGCATAAGTTGCTATCAGCACATTTTCCTCGTCCAAACTACTTATTGCCCTTGACGAAGGCACATCAGCTGTATAAAGCGAATATAGCGTAGGGCCAAGAACGCTTCCCTGAGGTACGCCTGCGCAGATTGGCCGCTTCGACGATGTTGCTCCATCGCCTACAACTCTATAGCTCCTGTCCTTGAGGAAGCTATTTACAAGTTGGAATAGCTGCGGTGGTAAAATGAGTTTTAAGTTGGAAAGAAGGCCATCATGCCATACCCTGTCAAATGCTTGCTGACATATTTCAGTGTTGGTTAGCAGAGCTAGTTGTGAGCTAGCAGTTAGCAGTGTGCTCTCAGTGCATTTTAGAGACTGCTGCTTTTCCTGTTCGCCTGTTCGCGTAGAAATGGCTTGTGTTCATACGGACGGACAGGCGAATGGACGGACGGACGGACAGCATAACGGACTTTGCACGAAACCAATATACTCCCTTTCGTGAATGAGCATTAAAACATCATAAATTAACATCATCATTAAAACAACATAAAACATCTTGAAAGAAATAAATATTAAAATATTAAAAAAATATGTATATATCAACTATATCTATGCAAATCATCAATAATTAATAAGCCCGTGTAAAAATATAAAATGTATTGCAGTATTCAAATGTATCCTCTGCAACCATTCCAATTATAGCTTGCATTAAGTGCGCACCGCTTAGGCCAGGCTCAGCAATCGAGACAAGCCTCGTTCTCTGGCTGATATAAGCCTCACATTAACAACTGCCAGCAGAGCATTGCTCTATATATATGTGTTCTATATATATGTGCTCTAAATATATTTGCTCGATATATATTTGCTCGATATATATTTGCTCTATATATTTTTTTATATGCCAACTTCTTGAAGATGTGAAAGAAATTCATTTTTTCCCAAACTGTCAAATATTTCACATTTCAGTGTTGGTTAGCAGAGCTAGGAGTGAGCTAGCAGCTAGCTAGCGCGAGCTAGCAGTTAGCAGTGTGCTCTCAGTGCGCACTCGAATGGCACTAGTAGTTAACAGAACCTTAACAGAATTCTGTTAACTAACAGTTTTGGCCCTGCTGCTATTCCTGTTCGCCTGGTACGTTCATGAGGTTTCGGGCCAAATTTGTGAAATTTTCGTTGCCTACTATTCAGCGCAAAACGCCCCTTTATGCTATGCTACGAAATCTTTTTTCCGTTGCCACTCGAATATAGACCGACCCCAAGAGAATTTGGCATACCTAAAACTCGTGTACAGCGGAAATTACGGCCGATCTTGGCATGATATAAGATTTTGGATTTGTAGATGCTTAGACAACGCAAATTGCAGGTTTTGAGAGCGTTCCCCACTCATAAATGAGATTAAAAATGGCTGAAGGAGATATCATACATAAGTCAGGTCATTCAGGTAAGCTAGGACTATATATCCATGGTGTCTCCAACAACATATAGATTAACTATGAACCATTGAGCAGCTGAAAGGATAAATATCATCAATAAGTGCGCGCCGCTTAGGCCAGGCTCAGCAATCGAGACAAGCCTCGTTCTCTGGCTTATATAAACCTCACATTATCGACTGCCGGCAACGCATGGCTCCATATATATTTGCTCTACATATATTTGCTCTATAGATATTTTTATATGCCAACTTCTTGAATATGTGAAAGAAATTCATTTTTTCCTAAACTGTCAAATATTTGACATTTAGTGTTTTTTTTTTAAATGTGTATATTTTATTTAAACTATTTTTCTACTAACTCATATGTCAACTTAATCTAGTTTTAAATCTAGGGGAAACGATGACAGCTCACTATGTGATTCTTAACTGTTACTTAACTATTGCTTAACTATTTATTATATATTTGCATTTTATACTTTTACACAACTTATGAATTTTTAAAGATATAAAAATAAGCTTAAATTGATTAACTAATTTGCCTAGTTGGAAGATCCAGTGGATGGTACCTTTTAAGTCTTCTTCTTCGAATCGGGCTGTTAATTAGCCGTCTGGCTAGTGCATTGGGGTGACTACCCAGGCGTAGCAAATAATTATTAGAGTGTCTATTTAAGACATCGCCTACTTTAGGAACCCTTAAGTCCCTCGATGTTTCTAGGTCGTATGTACCAGGGAGCATTGGTTATCCGTCTTAATATTTTAGCCTGGACTATTCTTATTTTGTTTAGGTTGCTCTTTGCCGCTATGCCGTATATCTGTAGCGCATACTTCCATATGGGGCTTAGGATTGATTTATATATTGTCACTTTGCTGTAAAGAGACTGCTTGTTCCTAGGAGCAAGGAGCCACGCCATCGTCGCAGCTTTCGCCATTACAGACCTCTGCACCATTGTAGTGTGAACCTTAAAGTTTAGTTTCCTGTCAAGGACAACACCCAAATACTTGTGTGAAGCCTTGTGCGTCAATGTAGATCCAAGCAAGGAAACGCCTCTGCAAGAAAGTGTCCTGGCTGCAAAAGTGACATTTGCACACTTGCTGCTGTTAATCCCGACGTTCCACCTTTGGGCCCAGTCCTCAAAACTGCATATGTATTGCTGTAAGCCTTCCGTAGCTATGTTTATGTCCGAACTTCGGGTCAGAACTGCCGTGTCATCAGCATAAGTTGCTATCAGCACATTTTCCTCGTCCAAACTACTTATTGCCCTTGACGAAGGCACATCAGCTGTATAAAGCGAATATAGCGTAGGGCCAAGAACGCTTCCCTGAGGTACGCCTGCGCAGATTGGCCGCTTCGACGATGTTGCTCCATCGCCTACAACTCTATAGCTCCTGTCCTTGAGGAAGCTATTTACAAGTTGGAATAGCTGCGGTGGTAAAATGAGTTTTAAGTTGGAAAGAAGGCCATCATGCCATACCCTGTCAAATGCTTGCTGACATATTTCAGTGTTGGTTAGCAGAGCTAGTTGTGAGCTAGCAGTTAGCAGTGTGCTCTCAGTGCATTTTAGAGACTGCTGCTTTTCCTGTTCGCCTGTTCGCGTAGAAATGGCTTGTGTTCATACGGACGGACAGGCGAATGGACGGACGGACGGACAGCATAACGGACTTTGCACGAAACCAATATACTCCCTTTCGTGAATGAGCATTAAAACATCATAAATTAACATCATCATTAAAACAACATAAAACATCTTGAAAGAAATAAATATTAAAATATTAAAAAAATATGTATATATCAACTATATCTATGCAAATCATCAATAATTAATAAGCCCGTGTAAAAATATAAAATGTATTGCAGTATTCAAATGTATCCTCTGCAACCATTCCAATTATAGCTTGCATTAAGTGCGCACCGCTTAGGCCAGGCTCAGCAATCGAGACAAGCCTCGTTCTCTGGCTGATATAAGCCTCACATTAACAACTGCCAGCAGAGCATTGCTCTATATATATGTGTTCTATATATATGTGCTCTAAATATATTTGCTCGATATATATTTGCTCGATATATATTTGCTCTATATATTTTTTTATATGCCAACTTCTTGAAGATGTGAAAGAAATTCATTTTTTCCCAAACTGTCAAATATTTCACATTTCAGTGTTGGTTAGCAGAGCTAGGAGTGAGCTAGCAGCTAGCTAGCGCGAGCTAGCAGTTAGCAGTGTGCTCTCAGTGCGCACTCGAATGGCACTAGTAGTTAACAGAACCTTAACAGAATTCTGTTAACTAACAGTTTTGGCCCTGCTGCTATTCCTGTTCGCCTGGTACGTTCATGAGGTTTCGGGCCAAATTTGTGAAATTTTCGTTGCCTACTATTCAGCGCAAAACGCCCCTTTATGCTATGCTACGAAATCTTTTTTCCGTTGCCACTCGAATATAGACCGACCCCAAGAGAATTTGGCATACCTAAAACTCGTGTACAGCGGAAATTACGGCCGATCTTGGCATGATATAAGATTTTGGATTTGTAGATGCTTAGACAACGCAAATTGCAGGTTTTGAGAGCGTTCCCCACTCATAAATGAGATTAAAAATGGCTGAAGGAGATATCATACATAAGTCAGGTCATTCAGGTAAGCTAGGACTATATATCCATGGTGTCTCCAACAACATATAGATTAACTATGAACCATTGAGCAGCTGAAAGGATAAATATCATCAATAAGTGCGCGTCGCTTAGGCCAGGCTCAGCAATCGAGACAAGCCTCGTTCTCTGGCTGATATAAGCCTCACATTAACAACTGCCAGCAGAGCATTGCTCTATATATATGTGTTCTATATATATGTGCTCTAAATATATTTGCTCGATATATATTTGCTCGATATATATTTGCTCTATATATTTTTTTATATGCCAACTTCTTGAAGATGTGAAAGAAATTCATTTTTTCCCAAACTGTCAAATATTTCACATTTCAGTGTTGGTTAGCAGAGCTAGGAGTGAGCTAGCAGCTAGCTAGCGCGAGCTAGCAGTTAGCAGTGTGCTCTCAGTGCGCACTCGAATGGCACTAGTAGTTAACAGAACCTCAACAGAATTCTGTTAACTAACAGTTTTGGCCCTGCTGCTTTTCCTGTTCGCCTGGTACGTTCATGAGGTTTCGGGCCAATTTTGTGAAATTTTCGTTGCCTACTATTCAGCGCGAAACGCCCCTTTATGCTATGCTACGAAATCTTTTTTCCGTTGCCACTCGAATATAGACCGACCCCAAGAGAATTTGGCATACCTAAAACTCGTGTACAGCGGAAATTACGGCCGATCTTGGCATGATATAAGATTTTGGATTTGTAGATGGTTGGACAACGCAAATTGCGGGCTTTGAGAGCGTTCCCCACTCATAAATGTGATCAAAAAGCTGAAGGAGATATCATACATAAGTCAGGTCATTCAGGTAAGCTAGGACTATATATCCATGGTGTCTCCAACAACATATAGATTAACTATGAACCATTGAGCAGCTGAAAGGATAAAGATCATCAATAAGTGCGCGCCGCTTGGGCCAGGCTCAGCAATCGAGACAAGCCTCGTTCTCTGGCTTATATAAACCTCACATTATCGACTGCCGGCAACGCATGGCTCCATATATATTTGCTCTACATATATTTGCTCTATAGATATTTTTATATGCCAACTTCTTGAATATGTGAAAGAAATTCATTTTTTCCTAAACTGTCAAATATTTGACATTTAGTGTTTTTTTTAAATGTGTATATTTTATTTAAACTATTTTTCTACTAACTCATATGTCAACTTAATCTAGTTTTAAATCTAGGGGAAACGATGACAGCTCACTATGTGATTCTTAACTGTTACTTAACTATTGCTTAACTATTTATTATATATTTGCATTTTATACTTTTACACAACTTATGAATTTTTAAAGATATAAAAATAAGCTTAAATTGATTAACTAATTTGCCTAGTTGGAAGATCCAGTGGATGGTACCTTTTAAGTCTTCTTCTTCGAATCGGGCTGTTAATTAGCCGTCTGGCTAGTGCATTGGGGTGACTACCCAGGCGTAGCAAATAATTATTAGAGTGTCTATTTAAGACATCGCCTACTTTAGGAACCCTTAAGTCCCTCGATGTTTCTAGTTCGTATGTACCAGGGAGCATTGGTTATCCGTCTTAATATTTTAGCCTGGACTATTCTTATTTTGTTTAGGTTGCTCTTTGCCGCTATGCCGTATATCTGTAGCGCATACTTCCATATGGGGCTTAGGATTGATTTATATATTGTCACTTTGCTGTAAAGAGACTGCTTGTTCCTAGGAGCAAGGAGCCACGCCATCGTCGCAGCTTTCGCCATTACAGACCTCTGCACCATTGTAGTGTGAACCTTAAAGTTTAGTTTCCTGTCAAGGACAACACCCAAATACTTGTGTGAAGCCTTGTGCGTCAATGTAGATCCAAGCAAGGAAACGCCTCTGCAAGAAAGTGTCCTGGCTGCAAAAGTGACATTTGCACACTTGCTGCTGTTAATCCCGACGTTCCACCTTTGGGCCCAGTCCTCAAAACTGCATATGTATTGCTGTAAGCCTTCCGTAGCTATGTTTATGTCCGAACTTCGGGTCAGAACTGCCGTGTCATCAGCATAAGTTGCTATCAGCACATTTTCCTCGTCCAAACTACTTATTGCCCTTGACGAAGGCACATCAGCTGTATAAAGCGAATATAGCGTAGGGCCAAGAACGCTTCCCTGAGGTACGCCTGCGCAGATTGGCCGCTTCGACGATGTTGCTCCATCGCCTACAACTCTATAGCTCCTGTCCTTGAGGAAGCTATTTACAAGTTGGAATAGCTGCGGTGGTAAAATGAGTTTTAAGTTGGAAAGAAGGCCATCATGCCATACCCTGTCAAATGCTTGCTGACATATTTCAGTGTTGGTTAGCAGAGCTAGTTGTGAGCTAGCAGTTAGCAGTGTGCTCTCAGTGCATTTTAGAGACTGCTGCTTTTCCTGTTCGCCTGTTCGCGTAGAAATGGCTTGTGTTCATACGGACGGACAGGCGAATGGACGGACGGACGGACAGCATAACGGACTTTGCACGAAACCAATATACTCCCTTTCGTGAATGAGCATTAAAACATCATAAATTAACATCATCATTAAAACAACATAAAACATCTTGAAAGAAATAAATATTAAAATATTAAAAAAATATGTATATATCAACTATATCTATGCAAATCATCAATAATTAATAAGCCCGTGTAAAAATATAAAATGTATTGCAGTATTCAAATGTATCCTCTGCAACCATTCCAATTATAGCTTGCATTAAGTGCGCACCGCTTAGGCCAGGCTCAGCAATCGAGACAAGCCTCGTTCTCTGGCTGATATAAGCCTCACATTAACAACTGCCAGCAGAGCATTGCTCTATATATATGTGTTCTATATATATGTGCTCTAAATATATTTGCTCGATATATATTTGCTCGATATATATTTGCTCTATATATTTTTTTATATGCCAACTTCTTGAAGATGTGAAAGAAATTCATTTTTTCCCAAACTGTCAAATATTTCACATTTCAGTGTTGGTTAGCAGAGCTAGGAGTGAGCTAGCAGCTAGCTAGCGCGAGCTAGCAGTTAGCAGTGTGCTCTCAGTGCGCACTCGAATGGCACTAGTAGTTAACAGAACCTCAACAGAATTCTGTTAACTAACAGTTTTGGCCCTGCTGCTTTTCCTGTTCGCCTGGTACGTTCATGAGGTTTCGGGCCAAATTTGTGAAATTTTCGTTGCCTACTATTCAGCGCAAAACGCCCCTTTATGCTATGCTACGAAATCTTTTTTCCGTTGCCACTCGAATATAGACCGACCCCAAGAGAATTTGGCATACCTAAAACTCGTGTACAGCGGAAATTACGGCCGATCTTGGCATGATATAAGATTTTGGATTTGTAGATGCTTAGACAACGCAAATTGCAGGTTTTGAGAGCGTTCCCCACTCATAAATGAGATTAAAAATGGCTGAAGGAGATATCATACATAAGTCAGGTCATTCAGGTAAGCTAGGACTATATATCCATGGTGTCTCCAACAACATATAGATCAACTATGAAGCATTGAGCAGCTGAAAGGATAAAGATCATCAATAAGTGCGCGCCGCTTGGGCCAGGCTCGGCAATCGACGAGCGCCACTGAGCGCGGCGCGTCTCTCTGGCTGATATAAACCTCGCATTAAGGACTGCCAGCAGCGCATGGCTCTATATATATTGCGCAGCGCTAATCCAAAGCCCTTTGAAGGGCAGCAAAACAGGCGAGTAGACTAAAATAAAAAACGTAGCATACTTTTTTGGGCAGCTGCCGACGACCACAAATAACAGCATTCGTGCTAGTCTGTGTGTGTGTGCGGGTGTGAGTATGTCATTTGTTGCAGCTTATGGCTTAATGCAACTGCTAGTCAGCCACACTATCGCCCCACCCCGCCCACTCAAGCGCCCTCGCCCCCATCGTTGCCAGCGACTGCAGCTTCAGCCATTACGCAATTGCAAACGTATTTGCGAGAATTAATTTTTCGCATTGTGTGCTTGCCGGCACCAGACCATGCCACGCCCCATATAATATCTATCTTTATCTCTCTCTCTCTCTCTCTCTCTCTCTCTCTCGCCCTGCCTCTCCCGCTCCGTCTGTCTTATTCGCTTTGTCGCTCTTGGGCGCTAGCAGCTGTTCAGTCATGGCAAAAAATGAATGTAAAAAGCGAAAAGCAAAAGAAACAAAAGTAGGAAGTCATTTAAAAAACAGTGCGGTATGCATTGTCTCTCTCTCTGTGTGTGTGTGTGTGTGTGTGTGTGTGTGTGCCGGACACTGCACTTTGTTTGCGCTGTTGTGCAGAGGCAGAGGCAGAGGCAGCAGGCAGCAGGCAGGGCTATTGGTGCTTGGCTGAGTTTTACTGTCAGCGGTCGCAGCTGCGTTCATGTTGAGCACAAAAAAAGTGAGAGCACAAGAGAGAAAGAGACAGAGAGAGAGAGAGAGATGATCTGTGGGTAGCCCAAAGAATGATGTCTATTTCTGGAAAGTTTTCGGAGCGATGCCAGAGCCCAGACGGGGCTGAAAGATAGAAGATGGAAAATATAGACTGAGCAGAGGAGGACAGCAGTATATCAAGGAGCTGCAGCTGCTCTTATGTTATTTTATGAAAGGAAGAAAGCAGAGATTGGGCTGGCATCTATCTAGCTCTCAGCTCACTGGCACTGTAACTATAACTATCGTCTATAGATAGTCAGCCAGCTCTAGTTTGCAAATATTCTTCGATTATGTCAATTCTTCTGTCCTTCAGCTCCCTCTCCCTCCTCCTCCCTTGCACCCCATCATATCGCTTACAATTTTGCATCTCTTCATTTCCTTTGCTTTCCGCTTATTTCCGCCCATTGTCCCATCTAAGTCTTCGGCGTTAACGTGGCTAACAGAACTCACGGCCCTAAGCTAACGTGGTGTCTACGAGTCGTGAACTCAGCGTGCTCTGCTGTTCGATCAAATGTATTTGATATTCGTGGCCGGCGCAGCTGCAGACCGCAAGCCTCTGCCTGTGCCAGGTGCGGCGCCTTTATGCATTTCAATAAAAAGCATTTTCATTGCGTTCTATGTCGGCATATATATGCCATGTTGCCGGCCCAGGTGGCAGTGTCTGGCAGGATATTGCCAGGATGCGCCAGTGGCCAATGGACAGCGCCGGAGCTGGCTGCTCTTTGACGAGCCCCAAGCAGCGGTGCCACTTTTTTTGGGCTTGCGCGCGACACATTCCAAGTCAAATATTTAAGCAGACAGAGAGAGGGAGAGAGGGAGAGGGAGAGAGAGGCAACGCTTTATATTGCTGCATGCACACGCGTCACGGATACGGAAACGGAAACGTCACTTTGCGGTCAACAGCAGCAGCTGCACCCACCCATCCACACACACACAAACACAGCGACACTTAGATGACCAGCAGATAAAGCCACCCACTCCCTCTGCCCCTATGACCCCTCCCCCCTCTCTCTCTCTCTCTCTCCCTCTCTCATGTGGTCGTGGCACGTTTCATTCAATTTATTTGCGATTTCCCGTTTCAATTCGTTTTGGCCGCCAATTACAGAACAACATGGCCCCGGCTAGCCCCGGCCCAGGCAGCTCGTCAAATGTTCGGGCGACAGGCAAATATGGCCGAGTGTCCTGCAGTCGGAAATGTCTATTTAAAGCCTTTAACGTCAAAGGGCGGCAAGCGCCCAAAAAACAATCAGCAAAATAAGCAGGCGAAGCAGGCGGAGCAGGGAGCAGGCCCTAGCCAGGCGGACTGTCTCCGGCTGGAACCGTGCCCAGATCATTAGCATATTGACATGTGGCCACAGTTGGTCACGTTCCATTTCATGTTCGATTCATTTTCGATTCGATTTTGCTAGAAGGAGTTTCGAATCAATTTTCTTTTCATTGTTTAGCGCCAAGTGGGGGGCGAGTATGGGCTGACACACTCTCTCTCTCTCTCTCTCTCTCTCTCTCTCTCCAGCTGAAGGCAATACAAGTTGATAAGTCAACACACAGCCCAGGGGGGGCTGCAAACAAAAGGCGAAGTAGGAACGCAGCTGACAAAACTTAAAGTTCAAAAGAATAGGAAAACTGCTTACGAAACTAATTGTCTGCAAAACAGTAAGTGGCACACACACACCAGCACACACACACACACACACATAGTAGTAGTCGCTGACAGACAGCCTGAAAATGCCAGCAGGATGCGGATGTGAATACGGATGCGAGTGCGGACGCTGCGTTCCGACTCCACACACACACAGAGTAATGCCACACATGACGAATGCTCATACACTGCGCGAAAAGTGTGCTGAAACATATGGCGCCCTAAGAGCTAAGGCCCCAGACTGGAGCAAAGGCGGCTCAAGTTAAGCTAGTTAACAAATTTAATGGGTCTGTATAAATAACTTGTATAAATACTCATTTCAATACGACTTTTGTGCAGTGTTGCGAGAGAGAGAGAGAGGGAGAGGGAGAGGGAGAGAGAGAGAGGGATAGGCATTTCATAGAGTACTCTGGGCGCGTCTTAAGGCAACTGCCAGACGGAGAGCGAGAGCCAAGCGTTGACAAGACAGCGACTGTAGACGGAGCGCAATGAGCGACTAACAGATGCCCTGTTGAGGCACAGAAACTCAACTCGACAGCTCCAACTAAAGCTGAGCACAGAGCTGAGTCAAGCCTCAACTTGTCCTTACATACAGGGCATGTGAGCAGTGTATATACCTTATATATATCTAATATAGACGGGATTTCTTTATAAAATATATAGAAAAATATTCATCGGACCTTAAGCAGCTCCAGCTTAGAGAAGTTGCTACTGCTGCAAAGCTCACCAGGCGCTGGAACTTCTGGGTATGAAAAATTGTTTTCGCTTGTTTGTTTTTTTGCATTGCCATTGAGCGCTCAGCTCTCGAGTTCTTCAGCAGCAGCAGTAGCCACCGTTGCAGGCAACTCAAACAAGCCAAGCACTCAACGGATTTAACAGCCGCAGTAGTGCGTATGTGTGTGTGTGTGTGCCTCTCCCTCTCTCTCTCTCTCTCTCTAACAGGCCTTGCAGTTGCCAGCTGCAGCCCAGCTCTCTAACCAGCCACGCCCTCGCCCTCGCCTCGACTCCCCTCTGGCGGCCTGATATAGCCTAGACTCTTAGTAGCATTTGCAGTCTCCGGCTCGTGCATCTTCTTTGTCAGCCGATAAAAGTTGAAGCTGTGTGTTTCCACGTCTTCAATAACTTTTGCGGCGCCCGCCTCGAGCCCTGCCCCAGGCCCTTTTCAGCTGCCCTTTTGGCCAGGGGACAGTTGCTCCTTTTCTATTCTTATTATTATTATATTATATATATATACAGATATATATATATATATATATATATATGAACTTTTTATTGTCTTCAGCTGGAACTTTGAAAAGGCCCCCAACTTGGCGCTGGCACAAAATAATATTTGCATAATGCCAAACGGACAAACTGCAGTTCAAAACAACTCCAACTGGCATGAATGGCCCATGTGGCTGACGAGCAGATACCCTGTAATCGGGTGTATAAGATCTTATGCTTGAAAATCACTTTTCAGCTGCTGGCTATCATGCCCAGCTCTACCATTGTACAGGGTATAATGTTGACGCCTGCCCAGCGACTGGCCAAAGATGACAAATGACATTAAAGAGGCTTAGCCGGCGCGAGCCGCATTGGAACTTGACTTACAAGCGAGCCCCAGCACTCAGCGGGAGAGCGAGGGAGACGGAGGGTGATTGAGAGAGATGGAGCGTGGTCTACAAATTATGCAGGCCTGGCGCGTCCTTTGGCTAAAGCACCGCAGACAGCAATTATTTTGTGCAGCTGCAGCGAAATGCTCTTTGATCCTCTTTGGTCATATATTTGCTAACGACAATGACGATGTCTGCCATAGCTGCAGGTGTGTGTGTGTGTGTGTGTGTGGTTGTGTCGTTGTTTGTTTTATGAGCGCGCGCCTCGCCACTTGGCCCAAGTGCAACTGTGCAGCCAACTTTTGCCGTCGCGCAGTCAGCGCTTGAAACTTCTCAATGGCACTCGGCACAGGTCTAGCTGGCATTTGGGCGCCGCCTGCCGCGCGCGCCCGCCCAGCCACACAGTCTGGGCTAAAGTCAGCTAAAGTCATTCCCAGCTCCATTTATATATACATATATTTTTTTTTCAGCTGCTCAGCACGTCGATGGCTGCCAAATTAGTGCAAATGGAGGCAAAAGACTTCATCGATTTGGGCTTAAGCGTTGCCAGCGCCAAAGACAAACGGCGCTGCCAACTCGCTTTAAGCAAACAGAAAACTCTAGCTGCACCCAATGCACACACACACACACAGAGAGAGAGAGAGCCTTGATGCCTTGCCAAAAACTTCATCATAAATTCGTTCGCTTGGCAGTTGGTTTAGTGGTTAAAGTTTTTAAATTTCTGCGAACTTTGCTGAGGAGTTGGTTGAAGCAACTGGCGCTGTTCGTAGCTGGAGATTTCACTCCGCCAAGCTTTAATCTTAATCTTCTCACTTTACATAAAGAGCTCTTGCCATTTGCAGATACTTTTGAATCTTACTTTGGTATCGCATGAAATACTTTTGTATTTCAGAGTCATCTATCTCGTTAAGCATTTTTAAATCTGCTAGATTTTTATATATATACTTAAGATACTTTTTTATCTTCTAGATACTTTTCTATACTCAAGAATTCTTGAAGCCTTCCCTTTGTAACTTCTAGATACTTTATATATATCTTTCTTGCCTACAACACTCTTTTGCAGCTTCTAGATACTTTCTTATGTCTTAGCTTCCTTTAGCTCTCCAGATACTTTTGTATCTCACTTATATTCAACTTGCTTTGCATTCTTCTGACTTACTCAGATACTTGAATATCCTCCTTATGTATCTTTGAGATACTTTTGTATCTTATAGTCATATTATGTGTCTTCAAGATACTCTTCTCATTAATCTAACTCAAGTGCAAGCAGAGCAAGCCAGCCAAGCATAATATTGTGGCTCTGAAGTGCACTTGAGCCACAGAGAATATTCATCGAACTTTCTATAAAGGCAGCCTTTTGCTTTCAATTTAAATAAATGCATATATACTCACATTTATTTATTTATATACATATACATAAATAAAATAAATTTTCAAAGCCACAAATATAAATAATTTTGCAGCCGAAGCGCAGAAAACGTTCGAAAGGAAATTGCATAATAAATTCAAGAAACTTGCAATAGAACTAAAAGGGGCAGAGAGGCGGGTGAGGCCAGCACAAAGTCAAATGGGAGACTGAGAGAGGAAGAGACAGAGAGAGAGAGAGGGAGAGGGAGGATAGCGTACTTTGAAGTCAACGGGATAACTGTTTCTAATCAAACTTGACGTCAGTTGCAACAGCCAAATGGATAGACGGCAAAAATTGTTGCCGTGTGGCTGTGAAACAGTTTCAGTTACAATTGCAACTGTTGCTGTTGCTGTTGTTGTTCCTGTTGTTGTTGTTGCTGTTGTTGTTGTTGTTGTTGCTGTTGTTGTTATTGTTAGGTAACAACTGTCACTGGCCTTTTTGGACATTCGTTATCAATTGTCAGCAACTGTTGCTGCTGTTGTTGCTGCTGTTGCTGCTGCTGCTGCTGTTGTTGTTGCTGGCATTATTGTCAACGCCAGACGTGTGAATGCCAGAAGAGATGCCGCTTTGCAGTTTTGCGGAGTTGGCAGCTTTGGCACGTTTGGCTCTCCTACTTGTCACCCATTGCTGTTGTTGTTGTTGCTGTTGCTGTTGTCGTTGAGTGCAATTTTCCAATTTCTAGTTAACCTTAAAAAGCAAAACGCAGGCATATAACGAGCCGGAGCAGCAGCTACGGCGGCAGCCGAAGGACCTCCAGCCAGCCAGTAAGAAATATTGCAACAGAATTTCAAACAGAAATAGAAAAATGGAAAATGGAAAAAGTGGAAAAGGCGGAAAAGAAAAAGTGCAAAAGTGGGCAAAGATACAAAAACACACGCCAAATTGAAGCACTGACATATTTTCCAATTTGCCTGGCTGGAGTGGGAGCGTGGGGGCGTGGCACTCCAACATCCCTGATTGCACCTGTGTGTGTGTGTGATGTGTGTGTTGTATGAACAATGCCAAAACGAACGCCGCAACTAAAAACAACAAATGCCAAGGATGCCTCTCCACATACTCCTCGCTCGCTGATACTACGTAAATGTAGCAGCATATTCCAGTCTAAGATCTATATCTATACATATCAAATGAAGCAGATGAATATGCTAATGGCAATGGCAATGCCAATGCCAATTCCAATTCCAATGCCAATGCTAATGCCAATGCTAATTCTAATGCTAATGATAATACCAATCCAAATGCTAATGATAATGCCACTGCTAATACTAATGCTAATGCTTATGGCAATTTCAATGCTATTACCAATCAGAATGCTAATGCTATTGGTAATGCCTATGTCAATTCTAATGACAATGATAATACCAATCCCAATGCTAATGCTAATGAGAATGCCAATGCCAATGCTAATGCTAATGCTAATTCTAATGCTAATGCTAATGCTAATACCAATCCAAATACTAATGCTAATGCCAATGCTAATGCTTATGGCAATTCCAATGACAATGCCAATGCCAATCCCAATACCAATGCTAAAGCTAATGCCAATGCCATTGCTAATGCCATTGCTAATGCCTATGCCAATGCTAATGCCAATTCTCGTCTTCTGCTGCCCATCAGGCCAAGGCACAATGTTGCAACAGTTAGCAGACGAGGCCGCCAATTGCGAACCCAATACGAAGGCTGCAACTCAACCCAGGCCAGCCCAGCCCAGCCGTGCCCATCCCAGCCCCACGCTCGCCGTGGTCCGTTCTAGTTTCAGTTTCAGTTGCACATTCGCTCCCGTTCCGTGGCCCATTCATCATCATTTAGGCTTCAACAAAGAGCGTGAGCCGAAACAGAAAAAGCGCAATGACAGCTGCTCGAAATGGAAATGGAAATGGGCTCCATCCTGGCCAGACGCCAGCCGAATGGTCGGCCGCAGGCAGTGGAGCTGACAGGGCGTGTGGAGCATTCATTTTATTAACGTGCCCCCGTGTCCGTGCCCTTTGCTGGGCCTCGTCGACCCTCCCGTCCCCCGCCCCTGTCACGACTTTCATTTTACGCAGTTTTCTGCAACTAGTTTTTTTTTTTTTTTTTTTTTTTTTGGGAATCTCATTTCGTTTCCGCTGCTGCACTTTATATTCATTTGTAGGCCTAAATCTTGTTCTGTGTGTGTGAGAGAGAGAGAGAGAGAGGGAGAGAGGCTGTGTGTGTGTGTGTATTAATGCCTTTCACTCTCGACAACAGCAGCTGTTGCTGGCATTGCAATTCATTTGGGCAGCAGCGAATGAAGTGCAATTACAACATTTGACACATGTCCCATTCCTTGCCCTTTCTCCCTCTCTCTCTCTCTCTCTCTCTCTCTCCTTTCTCTCTGTCTGTTAGAGAGGAGCTCGGCAGCTGCTTCACTTGTTTATTTTGCCATTCATATTACACTCGAATAGAATTTTGTTATATTATAAATGCAGGCAATTTTCGTGCTTTTTGCGTGACACGACTTAGCTTTCTGTGAGTGGAAGCTGAAGTCTATTTCATGTGCATTTGTTTCATGAACAACCTTTATAAGCAACAACTCGTGTCACGAGTATCCACTTCCGATACTTCTTATATGTCGTGAGTAATGCATGACGCGTGCTTTCTACTTTCATGACTCTACTCGTGCCTCCAGTCGTGTTTGTGTCCTCCTCGTACCCCTACTCGTGCCTCTCCTAGTGCCCCTACTCTTGCCTTCATTCGTGCCTCTACTCGTGCCCCTACTCCTGCCTCTACTTGTGCTTCTTCTCGTGCCTCTACTCGTGCCTCTCCTCGTGCCTCTCCTCGAGTCTCTCCTCGTGCCTCTCCTCGTGCTTCTACTCGCCTATTTTCACGCCTTTCGACCAGTCTTTAGGCTTCGCCGTGCTGCAGCTCGCCTCTCGCCTTTGACTCGTGAGTGCTCGGCCATCTCTAATTGCCAAACTGTGCCCAAAAGTTGCACTTGTCCAGTTTCTAATGCCGACTGGCTGGCTGGCAGCGAGTGTTCCGTTCGCATAAATACGAAAGTTAAGGCGACACAAGTCAAAGTGACGGCCAGGCCGGAGCTACAGCCAGTGCCGCCCCGTCACGGCCACAGCTCTAGCCGCAACCGCAGCCGCATAGTCATAGTCATGCCTGGACCTTGGGCTCTGCTCGCTGATGGAGTAAATTCATGAGTCGGATGAACGCCATGTGGAGCCCCAAATTAAGTGTGTCACCATTCACAGCGAGCGGAGCTCATGACAATGCCCAGCAGAGAGAGAGAGAGAGAGAGAGGGGGGGATGAACTAAAGTTAACTACACAGCAATTTATTAACATGCTCGAAATGGAAACCAGGACAGCGAGCGGCTGCCGCTTGCCTCTGCGCTGTATGTGGCAAATGGCAAGTGGCAAGTGGCAAGTGGCATGTGGCAAGCAACAACAGTTGCAGCTGCCAAACTGAAACTGAGCCCGAACCCGACGCCGATGCCCGAGCTGACCACGGCGCACAGCAGCAGCTGAAACGGCAGCATCATCAAAATTCATATGCAACAATCATTTCACACGCCACGCCCACTCGCCTCCCCCTCTAGACCTTGCTTCTTCATCTTTTTTTTGTGGCTTTTCAAGGCCGCTGGCATTACGGTAATTGCAAGGATTTGTTCTGGCACAACAGCAGCTGAGAGAGAGGAGGGGAGAGGGAGGGAGGGAGGTAGATGAGAAAAAATTGAGAGAAGATATACGCCCGGTGGGCTTTTGTGGCTCAATGGCAAATATTTGTTTAATCAATTCTATATGCATGACACACAGAGAGGCAGAGGCAGCGACAGACAGAACGTCTGGTTGAATGCCTGCGGCCAATTTGCATTTGAATTCGGAATGCGCTACGGTTTTTAGGGTTTGTGTTGCCGTTGTTGTTGCGCTCCTATTGAAGCGAAGGTTCGGCAGCCATGTGGCTGCCGGCCGAGGTGGGCGTGGGGCTGGCTGCACCGCTCCATTTCTGCACGAATAGCATTCTGCGGTGCTGCACTACGAAATGGCAGCAAATTGGATTTGCCATTGCCCAAAAAAGGCAGCAGAAGAGGCGGAGTGGAGGAGGCAGCTGGAAATATGTATATGTTGGCCATATATGGAATAAAATAAAATAAAATATCGAACAGCGAAATTTGTAGCCAAGAAGGCAGCCAGCGCTGCCTCGCACACACACAGACACACACACACACACACACACACACACACACAGACACACAGACACACGGAACTGGTATTTCAAAGGAAAAGCGTCAAAAGAAAACATTGCATGTAATTTCCGCAATTATTTAAGCGCTTTTATAGCTGATTTGCAATTTGTGAATGTCAGACGCAAGCCCAGGCAACAGCTGCTGCGGCTGATGCCGTGATTGATGGCAGAACTGATATCTGATATATATTATATATCATTATATTATATTGAAGAGCTAGAGTAGATCTTGGAAAGCTCTGGAAGTATCTTCTAGCAAATGCCAAATTTTATTTGCAATTCCCAAACCGTTTTAGCCGAGTCGCAATAAGATATTCCTAATGAAAGTAAACAACTTTTGGTTGCTCACACTAATTGAGAGAGAGAGAGGGAGACAGAGAGAGAGAGGGAGAGAGAGAGAGACAGGCATAAGCAGCTGTGCTTGGGTCTTACCTACAATTCGACTCTTTTTCTAACGATGCACATAGTCGAGGCACACATTACCATAATGTGCAGTTCATCCTCATTGAAATCTGAGCACTCGACGACTCAGCGCTCAGCGCTCGGCTCTCATCTCTTATTTGTTCCATCACGCACAAACAATTCCCGGCATATGTGCTTGCTTTATGGCAATCAGCAGCGCCGCACACCCACCCGCAGCTGCTTCATGTGCCACAGATGCACGTTGGCTGCTCTGCATAAGTTAAATTATGCGACAACAACAACGGCTTGGCAACAAATCGCAATTTCAGCGCTCGATCAGCAACAGCGCTGCAAGTCGTAGGTGTCAATGCCGCAACCTCTCGCCCAGCCAGCTCCCTCCAACAAGCACTAAAACAAGCAGCAGCCTGCCCACCTCCCTCTCCGCTCTGCCTCCCCCTCACTCTGAGGCAACTGCCTGCAGCAGAGCACGCAAAATGTATGCAGCTGCAGCTGGGGCTGGGGCTGGGCAAGGGGCGAGCTCGTGCTGTGGATATAGATGTGGCTATGTAGGCCATGCCCAAACAATAGACTGCCCCCGCTCACGCCCTGCGCCCCGCAGCCGCCTTGGCTGCTGAATAAATGTCAGCTTCCGCGAATTTCGCAATTTGAAAGCCACACAAATCACAACAGCAACAGCAACAAGGGGGCACTGGAAGTACCAAACGAGAGATACTAACAATAATAAAGATGGAGTGTTATAGCTAAGGCACTGAATAACTAGCAGATGCCCTGCAGTGCAGCTGATCAGAATGTTGTCGCTATCTAGAAACTTTTTGAACTGCTTAGGATGTGGGCGAAATCATTAAGACTCTCCTAAAGCCTGACCAGGAATTATAAATTCTGTTATCCAAACTTTGACTGAATGTCGTAAGCAAACCCTTTTCCAGTTGTCTATCTAGAGACTGAAATGCGCTGCGAACTTCTGTAAGTGAGACTTTTTGAACTGCTTAGGATGTGGGCGAAATCACTGCTTAAGACTCTCCTAGAGCTTGTGCAGCAACTATGACTTCTCTATGAATGTCATAATTCACAATTCCTTTTTCAGTCAAACCAAATATACCCCACTCATAGTCATTACAGGGCATGCCTATAAAAGTCAATACAAACAGGAGGTGCTCTGTTTGCCTGCTCGCATGCAAATGTTTCTATTTTTCAGAAATTCCCAGCGCACGCTGCTTCCATAGGTAAAATTTGTTGAGCTGGACACGCTTTCCGCTGCCCAGCTCGGTAGCCGATACTCAGCTAAGCCTAGCACATCATGGGCTGCCTGACTGCCCGACTGTCTGCCCGCCTACCTAGCCTGCCTGTCACTCTGCCTGTTCAACAGCCATGAAATCTGGCGCTGTCTTCAGCTGACGTGCCGCTTATTTGTCTTGGCTGTACGTACCGCTGTCAGCCGAGGCTTCCATTTCCAGTGGCTGCTCTCCGGCTCAACACGCCAATTATGACGCACTCCGTGCAATTAGCCGATGAAATTTTTCGTTGTTCTCAGCGACCGCAACATGGGGCGTATGAGCGCTGCCAAGCCCAGCCACACAGCTGCCGCCAACATGTGCAGACAAGCCAAGCCAAAGCTAATGAAGTAGTACGGCTTTTAGCAACAACTTTAACTGAAGGTTAAATATATGTTTTTCATGTGACATGAACTTAAGTTTAGCATAGGTCTTAAGATGCGATTGTAGACTGAGACACTTGCTGATGGCTTTAACATGTGGCACATATTTAACAAGCAGCTTAACTGGCAGTCAAATATTTGCCATGAAGTTAACATTTGGTACTTTCAATTTGCAATTTGCTAAAGCTTTTGAAGCCGGCCAAAGAACTTTGACCTGACTGTTAAATATATTTAACTGGCAGTTAAATTAGTTTTCATACTTAGATAATGTCGATATATATCGATATGCTAACTATCTTTAGCTGCTCGAGCAGCCTCTGCCTGCGGCTGCTGCCTGAGACACTCGAAGCATTTTCATCGGCTGCCCACAATGTGCATATAATTTTCCATTAGCCAGAGCCCACTGGTTGTGTGCGTGTGGGTACTTCATTTAATTCATTCGAGCGTCATCAGCTATTAGCAGTTGGCTCTCAGCTGGGCCTCGCTTGGCCCTATCTGGCAGCCAACCAATTAATCATAATAAGCAACTCATTAAATGGCATCATTGCAATCTGCCGCTTCTCGCGCTTCTCTTGCGCTTCTCTCTTTGCTCCCGCTCCCGCTGCCTGCTGCCAGCGACAGGCCTTGACAATGGGTTAAACTGAAGTTTACAATTTATTCGCTGTCGCCTTTCTTATTGTTTGCCTTTGCTTGTTTTAATACTTGTAAAAATCCGAGCTCTTCTCTCTGTCTCTGCCTTGTCTTCTGCTTCTTCATCATCTTATTTTTTATATATTTTTTTACTTTATTTTCCTGTTGTTGCTTTGCTGTGTGCTTTTCTTGGCTCATTAGTGTGCATTGCTGGCGCTGGGACAACTTGGCTGCCCCTTCGACTCCCTCTCCCTCTCCCTCTCCCTGGCCTCTTTACATTTGTTGCTGTCACTGGTTATTGTATTATTTTTCTGCCACGCGCTGGCAGCGCATTATAATTTGATTGCAAGTTGTGAGACTCCGGGAACCTGTAAATTTATATATATACAACATATATATTCATGATCTGCATGTGTAGACCAGTTAACAGCCTCTGTTTGCTAGTTTCCCGCTTTAGGCCGCGTTCCCCTGCTCACTTCTTGCTGATTTGCTTGCCATTTACCTTCGCACGTCTTCAGCTCGAGATCGGAAAACTATATCATATAGCTCTCGGAGTCGGAGCATGTATATCCGTACCTTACAAGTTGATCTGAATTCCTGCTTCTTCCTGGCCTCCTTAAGGGCACTCAACCTTCGACTCGCCACGGCTTCAATACTTCCCACGTTTCTTGTACTTCTGCTCATTTCTTTTCATTCTCATACCTCCTGCCTGCTCTGCCCACACTGTGCAATTTGATTAATTTATGTTGCACGTTGCTGGGGCTAAGCACGACGCCTGCAGTACCAATTAGAGGCGAGAGCCACAAGTCGGGCACAGCCGTTCGCCTATACCCCGAGCCCTAGCCCCACGCCGAACTCCCTCGCCCCGCCCACAACTTTTGTGGCTCAGCGCCCTTGGGAATGTAATCGATAGATGCTCGGCGCTACTTGAGCTGTCATCAAAAGCTGCTCAATTTTTGATTTTGATTTTGATTTCGGTTATTGGGAGTCCGCCCACGCATTACTCCCTCCTCCCGCTCCCCCTCCTGCCCCCAACTCCTTGCACAATCGCTGATTGCGCGCACAACAACAGCTACGAAATATCCCCTTTTTGCGCGTTTATCAATTTCCGTCATCAACAGCAACGATGACGACGATGGCATCCACATTATTGTTGCTGGACGGCAAATTCGCAATTGGTTTTCTGGTTCAGTTCTAGGCTGCAGCATGGGTCGCCGCACGGCCGCACGGCCTGCCGGGATCTGTTTCTGTGCCTTAATGTTATCCCTTTTGCCATTGCCTCCGGCGCACGTCAAGTGTCGTTGTACAGCGCATATCCTGTCGGCTTCCTGTCCGGCCCGTCGTCGCCCCCGCACCCGCAGGAACTACGATTTCTTCTCTTTTTCCGCCTCTATACCCTCGCCCAGGCCGGTGGCCCACGAAGTGATGACAACGCAGGGCACAGACTAAAGTGATGATTAGACTAAAAAAGTGTCGGGTATAATGTGATTGCAATCAATCAATCAATCGAACTCGAATAGGAGCTTGCACTCCGGGACAACTCAAGGGAACAAGGAAACTTCTCGCAGTCTTCAAGCTAGGGGTAATATTACAGGGTATTCTCATTGGCATGCTTAACCATAATTTACAGGGCATCACATAGTCAGCTACTCCCCTTTTATCCTAGGCAGTTTCCCCTTCTTATTGTCTTGTTGTTCGCCTCATAACTGCTGCGCCCTGCTGCCAGGCCACCTCGCCAGCTGGCCGCTATTAGCCTTAGCTTTAGCTCAGATCGATCCTGGGGGAGCTCTTAAAGTGGTTTCAGCACCCGCCCATGCCCTGCCCCAGCCCCGCTGGCATATTGTTGCCTGCTGCTGCAGATTCACCTCAGCGTGGCCTTTTGTGCATAACGCTTTATGCTTTATCCACTTGAACTCTTTCATTTTTCTTTTTCTATCTATTAAATCATGATTGGCTACAATTTACACACAAGTGGGCGGTGGGCGGTGGGCACTGGGCGGTGGCTGGCTGAAGTTGGGAATTTAGCTGGATTCCGTTTGGCGACAAACGACTTTAAGAGCCATGCCAAGGGTTGCCATGTGCTTCAAGTTGTCCGGGGCATCAACAGCGGGCTCAACAATATCCACTTCGGCTCCAAGGTTATGACTGCCTGAGGGACGCAGCGCAGTTACGTTGCTGTCCTGGTTAGCCATAACGCGTACATTGCCTTCTTCGTATACCCTGTCTTCCTAACAGCGGCAACTCCGGGTCTGTGAAAATGTTAAAAAGATGTTATATGGATGTTAAATCTTCCAGATATTTTGGACCAATCAGACCAATAAACTACCATCTATCAAAGGGGATTATCCTAGCCAACTAGTCTCTCCCTAACTCCCTCTCTTCCCCACTCTCCCCCCCCCTCTCCCTCCTCTTTCTCCATCCCAACTTCAGCTAGAAGCTAGGGTATCCAGTCTGCGCTCTACGCTTCTCTCCGATATTTTTTTGTTCCGACTCCAGTTGCCCCCGCAGCCAGCTACATCCGCCGGCTCATGCTCAGCCTCAACCCCTTCAAGCTGCTCGTGCTGGTTACACCACATTCATTGGCTGACATTCAGTCATGCGTCGCTTTGCGTTATTCATTTTGGCCTCGACTGGGGCTTTGGATTTGATTTGGTTTCGGTTTGAGTTTGAGTTTGAGTTTCAGTTTGTGTTCTGGTTGGGGGCCACATTGAAATGCCAACGTAAGGGTTCCATTTCGTTGCTCTGATTGCTTCTGCCAGCGCTTTTAAGCATATTCACACAGCAAAAAAAGGAAGAAGACAGAAAATAACCCAATGCGGTGACAATTCACGAAGAACTGCAGCTGTTTGCCACTTCCTGTCAGCTGTCACTCCGCAGAAATCGTGGCTCCGATTGAGACATGTCTGTGCGTATGCATACGCTCAGCTCTGTCAATATATATAACTGTCTCTCTTACTCATCCAACCCCCCACCCTCTCCCCTTCTCCCTCTCTCCCTCTGAAATGTGTCAATTATTCGAGTACTTTGATTACATCAGGCAGCTTGAAATTTGATAGCCATCGAGCAGCTATGGCAACAAAGCTCGAAGCTAATAAGCCAATCAATCAAACAGACTAACCAAATGAACTAGTTCCGGGAACAGGTTTTATTCCGAAAATAACTGTACAGCAAAACACGAAATTTATGTGCAGACCAGAAAATATTCAAGCCAAGCGTAAATTGTGGGCATTGTTGAACAACATTTGATATTCATTGAAATTGTGCAATTCAAACGAAGTTCAATTAAAAAATAAATAACAGTAAAATGAACTAGTTCCATGGAGTGGAATCAATTATGTGGTAACACTAGTCCAGCCAAAAGGATATCCAGGAAGCCAGGGGAAAGGCTTTGCCAGCCTTCGATGCGATATCGAGCTAAAGTCTGCGTAGGCAGAGAGAAGTGCACGACTAGCAAATACCCTGTATATGAGACCTAAAAGGTTATCCGAAGAGATGAGTGAATAGGCAGACAGAGCAAAGGAGAGGCGGATGAGTAGATAGGCAGATTACGAGTTGGATGAAAAAGCAGGTAAACAGCAGACGGATGAGGAGATGAACGAACAGGCAGACATACAGCTGGAGAGAATATGTCCAAACTGATCAAATGACAGACAGGTGGACAAACAGTTAGGCAGGCTAAATTGGAGAGAAGGACGAACTGGGAGACAGACTGATATAGAGACGAATGAAGAGAGAGGAGACAGGAGACAGAGACTGAGGCTGAGACTGAGAGACAAGACACAGAGAGACGGACAGCTGGAAAGACGATAGAAGAGACGGATGAAGAGACTTGCCGATGTGCGAAGAACAGACAGGCAGACAGACTGAATGAGAGTGATGAACGAACAGACAGCCTAGCCTCCTCAATCGACTCATCTATTGATCCCGACTAAAAATATATTATGATATGAAACTTATCAATGCAAAGCCTAACAAGCCTAATCCAAGCCCCATATGCCCAGCCAAACTCCACGGTCAGCAAGGAGTACAAAAACACAATCGAATTGAGATGCGCTCAGGCTGGACAACTGAAAATGTCGAAAAATAATAACGTAGCTCAGCTCAACTGCTGTGATTTGTTTGTCTACAATTAAATAGCAAAGGCAACGGCAGAAGTAATCGAAATCCAGAGCCACAAGAAACTCGAATAAAAGCACATAAATAATAATGAATGCTGACAGCAGCACATGCAGGCAAAGAGCGAGAGGAAAATGGGAAATGGGAAATGGCAATGGAAAAACTTCATCATCAAATGCAACATTTAAAATAATTTTCACAGCATTTTGCTTGATTTTCAAATCGACTTGAACAATAAATAATAAATGTGTGCATGAAATGTGTGCGAGCTGTGTTTACAGAGCGACAGAGAGAGAGAGAGGGGTGGAGTGGGCGTGGGTGTGGTTGAAATCACATTGGCAATCGCATCTTGTGCTGTAAAATGTATTAAAGCGGAAATTATTCATTGCACGATCGAACGAACGCTCTGATTGCAACACCAAATCAACTGTGACAGCTGTGAGTGTGTGTATCTCTCTCTCTCTCTCTCTCACACACATACACACACACACACACACACACTCTGGCAGAGCTGTCGTTGATGTGCCATAATTAGGCTGCAATGTGCCAATAAAATGCAGCAATTGGTGGAGACGATTTATTTATTACTCATACGACGCATGTGACAGGCCAAAATCCGTTATTTAACACAGGCTTTAGCACACCTGCACGCGTGTGTGTGTGTGCTTGCATTTATGAATATGCAATATACAATTAGCAGCCGACGCCTGTCAACTTGTCAGTCCCCGACTAAGATACCCTGTAGCAGCCGTCGAGGGGAACGAAAGCTGAGAGCAGCTCCAGTCGAAATATGGAAATGGAATATTCATGATGCTGGCAGCAGCTCAATCAAGTCAGTTGAACACTTTTAAAGAAATGTATTAAAGCCTCGGTTGACGGCCTGACAGACAGGTGGGCGGCAGGGCAAAAAAAAAATACATATAAATATATTGAGCTGCTTTATTAACAGTTTTCAATTGCAGTTGCTGTTTCACTTCGGGGCTTTTTAATTTTGAAATTTATTGACACTGCGCTGGCACCAATAAAAATGCTGTAAATGAAAGCCAGGCAAACAGACGGACGCACAGACGGACGGATGGACTAACTGCCCGTCGTATTCATATTTAATATTTAGTGAAGTTTTTATTGCTCGCAGCTAACGCATATATTAAGTGCTTAAATATTGTAATATTGTAATGCCTGATGGGCGGCTGTGGCTCTCTGTGGGCGTCTGCGCGTGTGTGGGGGCGTGTCCCCATGCAAGAAGTGAACAATAAAATGAAATGGCATGGAATGAAACGTGAAACATAAAATTGTGGCTGACATTAATAGATGCACACAGCAAAGGCGCATGGGCGTGCGTGTGTGTGCGTGTGTGTGTGTGTGCATTGTGTGGTCATTCGTTTCAATTAAACTGCGCACACATTATCACATATGCACGCACAAATCAAACAGGCTGCAGCCAGCCAGACCAATCTCTACTCAATCATCGCATAGCAATTGCAGTCGTCCCCCCGCCTGCGCCAAGGGGAAACCCCAAAAACCAAAGTCCCACTGCCCGCCTAGCAAATGCCAAAATGCTACTCTAGCAATCACATAATCCACACAATCACTATATACATATATATATATATATATATATATATATATATATATATATATATATATATATATATATATATATATATATATATATATATATATATATTTATTTATATCTAGTTCTGTGTTTTCTTTGTGCAGCATTTGATTCAATTAGAAGCAAATGTTTCGCATTCAACTTGAAACTAGATATGACATGATCTCTAATATATACATAATATATATATATATATATATATATATATATATATATATATATACAATATATATATATATATATATATATATATATATATATATATATATATGAAGAAGCCATTGGGAAATTACCGAAAGCTGCTAATTAGTGTGGCTATTAGGCTTGTGCTTAAGTTTCATGAACTAAATTTAAGAGTAATATTCATATATATATATATATATATATATATATATATGACAGCCCACATTCAATTGTCTATTAACGGTGTATGAATGAATGGATATATTATCAGCAAATTAAAGCTTTGTAGCTATGTTCGAGATATATTGTGCTGAAATTACACTTGGTATTAGCATCACCATCTGCATTCGCATCAGCATCAACAACGGCATCAGCGTTAACATGGATCAGGATCAGCATTCGCATCAGCATCAGTCTCAGTATTAGCATAACCATTTGCATTGGCTGGAAGTAGCATAAGCTAGTATAAGCATTTATATTAGCACTAGCATTAGGATGCTCATCATTATCATCATCTACATTACAATCAGCATTAGCATCAGCATCACCAACAGTTATATCGTTAGTGGCACTCTCAGTCTCAGTCTCAGTATTAGCATTAGCATTAGATATCATTAGTATTTTCATTACTGTCACTAATAGCATTAGCATTAGCATCAGCATCAGTCTCAGTCTCAGTCTTAGTCTTTGTTTCAATATTAGCACTAGCTAGCATTAGCATTAGCTACCATAAGGAATAGTATTAGCATTAGTATTAGCATAAGTATTAGTAGTAGCATTAGCATTAGCATTAGTAGTAGCATTTGCATTAGCATTAAGATTAGTATTAGCTAATATTATCATTTTCATTACTAACACCAATAGCATTAGCATCAGTCTCAGTCTTAGACTCAGTATTAGCACCAGTCTCAGTATAAGCATCTGCATTACTATTAGCATTAGCATCAGCCAACTTACCCATCTTTGCTTAACTTAAAGACTTTCAGCCAATTTAAATATTTTTAATTTGTATTCTTGTGAATTCTGGAGGATTTCGTGCAGCGGTTCATTGACTCCTCACAAGTGCCGCCTGTACCTGGCTGGTAAATAATAACTTGGCCATTTTTATTGCAGATGCCCCGACCGAAGGGAATGTCACATTGAAATAGTTGCACGCCATTTGGGCGCCATAATTTTTAGTCGCCCTCAACCGAAAAATGTGCAAAAAAGCGAATACACGCAGAGTCAACTGACTGGGGTAGAGGGAGGGGGAGGGGGAGGGGGACACCCTCACATCACATACATAAGTTATGAACTCTGAAGAAGAGTGCTCGAAGACGAAGAAGGAGGGAAAGAGAGAGGAAGAGACGGACTGAGGCTTGGGGTAAAGAGTTTGAAGCACGCGCCAAATGCAAAGCGAAGACTCAAACTCGAACTCGAACTAGAACTCGAAACTCTTGGCCGAAACATTCGCAAGGCCATTATATATGCGACACCTTTGGGGGGCAGGGGGTGGCTGGGTGGGTGTATGGCGAGTGTGCAGCGCATAAAATATTATTCCACTGGCATTCGCAGCGCCAAGATAAACACACTTCACACACTCTTTACCGCTCGGCAAAAGAAAAAACTCAAGTTTGTTGCCCAGTTGCAGTTTATTGTGCTGCCATCACCCCCTCCTGCCCTCCCCCTCCCCTCCCTCTCTAGTTATTTGTAAGTTTTGCGTACACTTTGCTGGACATTACTCTTGGCATTTGCACTTTAATTAAATTGTAAATATTCTTGGCCGACTCGTTGCTGATCAGCGCCCGGAAATGGAAATTGAATTCAAATAAATTGCCCCACACGAATTTACATTTCATTTCTCATGGCTGCCTGCACAAGGCTCCATTTGTTGTCGTCTATATACATACGAATACATATTTCATCATGGCCACAGCCTCAAGCAGCACAAAAAAACAGAAATAGATGAGGCCGTCTGAGGGAAAAGTCAATTGTTTGCGCATATATCATGAATATTTGAGTTGAATGAAGCAACTGCAAGTGCAAATTTGACTAGGTGAATCAATGACAGAATCTTAATTGCAAATATCAAGCTGCAAGCAGAGCGAGGGAGAGTGGGAGAGAGTGAGGGAGAGGCATATACTAAGTTTATTTTATCGCATGAAAAGAGTTTTATTAAAGCGCCTCAAGCCAAATGGGGTTCATTACAGCAAAAAGATAAGAAAAAGCAAATCAAGTCTATTGGGAATACTTTAAGTAAGCAAAGATGTCGCTTGAGTAGAAAGAGAGAGAGAGAGAGATGAGACTATATATTATTGAAATTTAATTTTATTTACAAATATCCCAATCAATCTCTTAAGGCGTGTTCATCATATAAGATCATTTCAGCTGATATAAAGTCCAAGTCATCCAAGTATCAGCCCCTAGCTGCTGTCCTTAAGAATGTCAAGGAGGGGGGGAGGAGGAGGAAACTGCCAATGACAGCACTCAAAAACTGATTCTAGTTGCCCTGTTTGTTTGTCATGTTGGGTATATAAGACGAGGACTACAAATGCTGAGGTAAATCCCTGACTCAGTCTTACTCTATCAATCAATGCATCTGTGGAATAGGCAATGATTTAGGTGACTTAGACTGGGCTGGGCTTATTCTCAATCAGCCATCAGTTTGCCTCTAGGTGTTAAGTCGGGCTAAGCCTCAGCGATAGCTAAAGCTGAATTCATATAGATTGCCCATGCTCTTCATTACAGACATCCCTATACCCAGCAGCTCCCAACAATCTCCACTTTGATCAGCTCTCTGTCAGCAGAGGCCTTGATGAAGGCTGACTTCACAACTAAATACACTTTTTATATGCAACCCTTTGGCTGAAACATTTCATAGTCAAATGGCAAAGCCTGCCAAACACGTCCACAGCTATCTCCTATCGATAACTGAACTTTCTGCCTACATATGCTTATCGAAAATAGTATCACTCTTGCTGAGCCACTCCTCATAGCAAAGCGAATTCCACTTCTTCTCTTCCCCCTCTCCCGCCCTGCTTCAGCAACATATAATTACACATCAGGAACTCATCCAGAGCCGAATTCGTGAGCTCGCAAAGCTTGATAATGCTCTGAGCTTGTCCCCACTCAGCCCACGGTAATCCGAGGCGCCCTTTAAAGTTTCGTGAAAGTTCATTTTTTTGGCTAATTAACCCTGAACAGGTCTGGGCCGCCGGCTGGGGCGTATCTCGAGATCTGTGCAGCTCAGCGGGCTTAGTTTCAGCCCCGAGTTTCCCAGCAACTGCTCTCGGAATGTTTTCAATTTCGGGCGAACTTTAATTAATTTTGCTTCTTGTTTAACTTTCGCTTTGCTTTTGTAATCTAACCAAATAAATATGAGTTTTTTTTTCATAATTTGGTTCTGCAGAAATTCCTTTCATTAAGGTTAATTTCGCAAAAAGTCTGCCTAATTTCTAAGATTTATCTGCAGCGCGCTGGCGCTCATCATTTTTTTTTTTTTCGGGTCTCTAACCCAGCAGCCGCCCTTAGCATCCTGCACATTTATTGTGTTGCTGCTAATATGTTGTCCCTGAATACCAAATGTCTCTCTCCCTCTTCCTCTCCCTCTCTCTCTCCCTCTCTGTCTCATCGCGAATTTCTGTTATTATGCGCGTTATTTTTGGGCGCCCTTGGCTGAGGCGCAAGTTTTCGCGCTGCCAACTCCTGCCCTCCCCTCCCCTCCTCCCCGCAGCGCATAAATTAATAAAGTGTGTAATTACAAAGTTCATAAACTTCAGATACGCTCATCTGCAATACATGGCCAAAGACAACGACAACGACAACAACGCGAACAACACCAGCAGCAACAACCGAAACTTGATTTGCAACCCCCTTCCCCCTCTCGCAGCCTCTTGCTGTGCCCTTTTCTTTGATACCCTATTCTCTGACTTGTCATGGGGCATATATGTTTCACTACAAGTTTATCTTGAGACTCGAAGCAGCACTTCGTCGTTGCCTGCTTCTTGCAGCGAGCATCTGCTATTGATAAATGGATATCGATAACTTGGCGATTACTTGAAGCTTGCAATAGTTTCCCAGACTGGACTGACGATACTTTCTCAATCAGCATTGATATAGCTCAAGGACTCAGCAGGACCTCCATACGCCTGTACAGCCTTATTCAGCTGCACATCCCCTCTCAGCTCTATTACAGGGTATACACAGAGCGACTCTACGCGTCGAGCACTTATTATTTGTACTTTTTATTGTCTTTCTCTCTTTTTTCTATTAAACTTTGTTGTTGTTGTTGTTGCTTTGGCACTCAATTATTTAATTTGGCTAGAAGGCGGCTACATTGGCTGGCGCTCACCTTTTCTGGCCCAAGGTGCGAATCGTTAGCCATTGTGCATATTTTATGAGCTAATTAACTGGCGCATTGGCCGCAGGCAATTGGCTTAATACAGAGAGAGGGAGAGGGAGAGGGAGAGGGAGAAGGAGAGGCAGAGGGAGGGAGAGGAACTTCAAGTTGAAAGCAATTTGTGGATTATGTTATCAAATTTCTAACGCGTTATTGTTGTTGCCATAAAGTTGGCAGCGCGCTGCGCACGTTTGTTGCGGTTGCCAACATTTCGTTGTACCGTTGTTTGTCTTGGCCCGAAAAACAACACAAAAAGCAGAAGCAGAAGCAGAAACTGCGATTTATGTGCTGAAAAAAAGCGTGTACACACGTGTTGGCTGCCTGTGTATGTGTGTGTGGCGTCTGTACACAATTACTAATTAAGCTCACACACACACACACACGCACAACCACAGGCAGCTCGAAGATGCTGCGCGCTGCACACTCTCTGCGGCGTCGCTTGTTAAGAAAAATTACTCAACTGACACGACTTTGCTTCACCAGCTCCATCACAGCGTGCGTGTGTGTGTGTGTCTGGCAGTGCCTACACCACAGCAGCATCAGCATCAGCATCAGCAGACACCTCAATCGCCGCACTCTGCCGTCAAAGCCAAGCCTCCGCCCCTGTCTCGCTCCCTCCCCGGCACAGCCTTAACAACCGCTCCCCTGCGCCGCCCAGCCTCGCTGGCCGCCATCGCTGCATGCATGTAAAACATTTCCGTTTTCCGCTACAAAAGTTTCGGCTTTGGCTTTTGTTTAATGCACCCTACGCGCAGCCAGCTGGGCAGCCGCCTCAGTTAGCTGGCCAAGTTTGTCGCCGTTAGCTAATCTCAGTGTAATGCGTCTCTATGAGCTATCTCTCTCTCTCTCTCTCTCTCTCTCTTCTCTCTCTCTCTCTCTCTCTCCCTAACTCTTATATCACTGTTGGTTACTAATTCTTTCCATCTCTGTCTTCTCTTTATCTTCTATCTTCTATCTTCTATCTTCTATCTTCCATCTGCTATCTTCTATCTTCTATCTTCTATCTTCTATCTTCTATCTTCTATCTTCTATCTTCTATCTTTCTTTCTTATGCATGTTTCTTGAACGTTTTACTGGCATCTCCACTCAACATATTTTTACATAGAAATTGTATTCTGAACCCGCCTCTCTGCCGCTGCCTCTGCTTCTCTCTTTCTCTCATTCTCTGTCGCTCTTCTCTGTGTATGGCAGAGCATTGGCATTTCGACTAGGGCTCATGAAAAATTCATTTCTATTTGTATTTTTTGACTCCGCTGCTGCTGCTGCTGCTGCTGTTGCTGCTGCTGTTGTTGTTGTTGCTGTTGCTGCTGTTGTTGTCGGTGTTGCTGGCTTTTGGCAGCGCGCGCTCAGCGAAACATCGTAAATTTGTATAATTTGAGGTTTTTTATTTTGGCAAACAGCAGCAGCAGCAGTTAACAACGATAACGACCCTGTAGATGGGCAGATGAGCCTGGCTCCCCCTTCTAGCCCCCCTCTCCGCCCTCACATTCCATCTGGCACGCCCACTGCAGTTCAGAGTGTTTTGTGCAAATATGTAATTTAAATTAATTTTTGTGTTTCAAGCTTCTCATAGACGGCGACGGCGACGGCGACGCCTGTTTATAAAATGTTGCCGCCTTGTCTACACAGCTGCACGGCCCACGCATCCGCCTTGCATGTGCCGCCCTGCCGCGCCCATCGCAACCCCTTTGGCTGCCGCAGCTGCGCCAAACTTTCTTCATATAAAGTTTTGGCTAAGAAAGCAAAGGCAGCTGAAAGGCATTTGCCTAACAGCAGCAGCAGCAGCAGCGCCAGCTGGCGAGGGGTAGGAGCTGCTGGAGGGCGGGGTGCGGGGGGTGTTTGGTCTGTCTATAATTTGTTTGGCTGCAGCCAGCGAGGGGCGTGTCCGCCGCCCTAGGCAACGCTCGGCAATTGTAGAATTTTCATAAATTACGCATCATTAATATCTCACGCCCAACCAGACAGCCACCCCCACCCCCTGCCACGCCCCATGTCGCGCTAATGCCAACACTCAAGCATCCGAGTCCGGCTGTGTGTGTGTGGAGTCCGGTTGCAGTCCGGCGACCGCATATTATTAATAAGCGAACACATTTATCTGCTCGGATTAAGTGCAGTGACTGCGACTGCGACTGAGACGTCGACAGCGACTGCGACTGCGACTGCAGCGCCGGCAGCGCAATCAAAATTATAAATTACATATTAAGCGCAGAGCAACAAGGACAACACGGACTCACAGCGGCAGCAACAACTCACCATCTGGGCAGCTCGCAGCCTCTGTTCCATTGCCACTCGTTCCGCCCGCTTTAGCCATTATCAACGTCATTTGCAACACTTAAACTTTGCATTAATGCAGCGCGCCCGGGTCGCGCCACTGACCAGCCACTGTGTCAACCGGCCACGCCCACAGCCACTCAGTCAGCCCCTCACTTGCCCCGGCTGGCTAGCTGCCTGCCACTCGCTTAATTTCGCTCATTCATTTCAAGCTTTTTATGCTGGCCAAGGACATGATGAACGGGAATTATCTACGGCAGCGGCAGCAGCTCCTTAAAGGACGACAACAGTTGTAAGCAGTAGCTGCTGCTCCTCCTACTATTATGCGTTCCGTTTTTTGCTTTCAGTGCGAGAGTGGAACCAACTGAAGCATTAGCAAATGCTCCCATGATTAATCAAGTGCCCCGAGGAACTAGTAGGCTGAACAAATTATGTTAGGCTTAGCTCTGTGCGACATCATTCATCATTGATGCATATTTCGTAAGCCTTTATCGATTGCTCAAACCAGGCTTAAGTCCTTTTTAATGAGCTGGTTCATATAAGGGGTTGCGTGGTAATTAAAAGAGTGGGAAATCAAGCGGAACTGGAACTGAAACCACTATAAAACAATATGTTTTTTCAAGAGGATTAAAGTAATGGAACTGGAACTGGAACTGGAACTGGAATCGGAACTGGAACCGGAACTGGAACCGGAACTGGAACTGACTAATATTTAGTTTGGTTTACATTTCTTTTTATATTAGAGTTTAATATGACCTAAATGACTAGCAACAGCAACTGGAACTAGAACCGGAACTGGAATCGAACATAATGAATTCCTTAAAATGAATTCGTTTTCATCTTTGTATATTTTATCATTTAAATTTCATATATAGCATTTACTTATGTATAGTTCATAGAACCGGAACTGGAACCAGAACTGACACCGGAACCAGAACAAACAATATTATTTATTTTTTCATTCATTTTCTAATATAGAACTGACTCATATTTCCTTAAAGAATATGAACTAAATTCCGAACCGGAACCAGTACCGAAATGATTTATGAACTGCAATTGAACCAAGTCTAAATATTTGAAATGAATATAAAAATAAACAAAAATCTTTTACAAAACATCCTTCACTGCCCAAACTCAAATCATATGAAAATTAACTGATTCTTTTGAGCTAGTTCAGGAGGACACTTAAAACCCTTTGTGAGCTACGCAGAAAACGTTGGCCCCCTCTTTGCATGCCACAATCTCATTCATTGGTTTAGTTTACTAAGGAAGAACTGAATTTACTCTCGGATTTAGGAGGAGGCGCTCCACTGAGGCTTCTAGTTCAATATTTCTCCCAGTTGCTGGGTTAATGTGGAAGACGAGACAAATCCTTTGCCTCGACGTCAATTCAAATGGCTGCAGCCCGGTTGAAGTTATGTCCAAATTGGCAGCTAAAGAGTGTGCTCTGTGTGTGTGTGTGTGAGAGTGAGTGTGTGTGTGTGTGTGTCGGGGTCGACTCAATTACGTTGGCAACTCAGCCGCAGGAGCAGCAATTGGCATCGATGCCAGCGCAAATAGAAATTTAAATGCGTCAGCAAATGGAATACAAAAGGACAAACAGGAGCTGGGGTCTGAGCAGGATGCTAAGGCGGGGGCTTGCCATTATAGAAGTGTGTAATAAGTCAATGGCACACACACACACACACACACACACACACAGATGCCGATGACAACAACAACAAATTGCCAAACAACAAAAGTGACAAAATAAATTAAATTGACTTCGCTTTGTTCAACTGTATGTGAGAGAGAGTGTGCCTGTGTGTGTGTGTGTGTGTGCCTGTGTGTGTGTGTGCGTGTGTGTGTGCGTTGCCTTGCCATAGTTTTCTTTGCACACGCACCAAAACTTGGCAACGCCGGCGACAATTGCGGCACGCACCAAGCCAAGGCGAAGAAAAAAGAAGGAAAACGAAAACGAAATGAAATGCGGAACGTCAAATGTCAGAGAGCGAAACTTGTGAACTAAAAGTTGGAACTAAAGAGGAGCTCGGAACTGGAGCCCAGCTAGCAGTGGGTCACGTACGGCCAACTGTCGACAGTCAGTCGACTAGCTGAGGCTGAGGCCGAGGCCAGCTCTCAAAGCAACTCAGACTCAACGCGACTTGACGCGACTCAACTCGACTCGACTCGACTCGACTTCAGTTTCAGCTCATTTCGAGCTGAACCCAAAGCCAGGCAGGCAGCAAACCAAATTAAAAAGCCGACAACAACAGCAGCAGCAAATGAATAGAAATGAATTGTGAGCAGTGAGTAGTGAGTAGTGAATAGTGAGTAGTGAATAGTGCTGGCCAGACATCAAACCAGCGGCCCCAGCCAGCAAACGAACCGCAGCCAAAAACTCAGCCAAATCAGTTCGTGACTCGACCCAAGCACACAACAAGGTCTGACAGGCGACAAAAGCGTAGAGAGTGAAGAGATGGTATATTATTTATACCCTGAGCCCATTGAAAATGGGAAATTAGGGTATAATGTTTTTGTGAAAATGTATGTAACAGGCAGAAGGAGACGACGCAGACCATACAAAGTATATATATTCTTGATCAGCTCGATGAGCTGAGTTGAAATAGCCCTGTCCGTCCGTCCGTCCGTCCGTCCGTCTGTGTGAACGCAGCGATCTCGTAAACCACAGAAGCTAGAGAGCTGAAATTTGAGATGTATACTCCTGAATACCATACGCTATACGAGTTTTTTTCAAAAATTCGATAACTCTTCCCGTTCTCTTTTTATCGATAAATTTCGATAACTTTTCGTCTCTTTTACGTACCGTAAGAGCTAGAGACCTGAAATTCACTATGTAGATTCCTGCTGTGAATGCAGACATTTTGTAATTTTTGGTTTTTGGATGCCACGCCCCCTTCGCCCTAAATTTGCAAAAAACGCATTTCAAATACTAGAGACTTGTGCTTCGACACATACACACATATGAATAACATAATCATGCTCTGAAAGTTTGAATAAAAAAGTTATTAAACATTTAATTTCCACAACATAAGCCTCTTGCAGCCCAAGCGCTGTCGCTACGTCAACTGCGCAGTTGGCAGAGCGTGTGCTTGAGCGTGCGTCTGTGTGTGTGTATGTGTTGCTTGCAATATATGTATATGTAAACTAAGCATAGAATATTTGAAGTATCGGCACTTCGCAGGGCTCAGGGTATCTCCTAGTCGAGCCGCCTCGACTAGAGCATTCTTACTTGTTTATATTTGAAGCATTATTAAATACTGAAATAATATTTAAAAAATAAATTAATTAATTTTGTATTATCACATTAACAATCTTGCTTTTAATATTTATATATATATATATATATATATATATATATATATATATATATATATATAGACTATATATATAGACTTTGCTAGGCTTAAGCGACTGCATCCCCTGTACCGTCGGGGAATGTATAATTAGTTAAGTTAATAAGTATAATAATAAGTTAAGTTCACATACTGGCATACTTGCTCAAAAATTTAGTTAAGGTCTAGTGATAAATACGCTATAGAGCTTAATAAATAATTGAATTAAATAAATAATAAATTGAATTAAAATAAAAATATATTGACTTTGCTATATGTATGCATAATTATAGCTATACTTTGATTAGCAGACTCTAGTCAAGGTCTTTGTGGGTTTAGAGATTGAACTCATTACCATATAATACATTATATACACCAATCTATGCATACTATATATAAGTATATAAGAATTATATTATATACTTATACTATATATGTATACTATATAAGAGAATTATTTTGTATACCTATCCTTAACCATTGTCAACTCCAATCCGCTCCACTGCGATCTTGCTTGCCATATCGCTTGCGACACTTGTGTCGCCTGTGCCTGCGCATGTTGTCTATTGTGTACACGTACACGTGTGTTTGCACGTGTGTTGAGCATATGTGTACGTGCATGTGTGCGTGTGAGTGTATGCATGCTTGAGTATTTGCGGCTGCTTTTCCGTTACTTTACATTGACTTCCGCAGCAGCTGGCGCCGCATGCGAAAACCGCCAAAACGCCAAGCGTTTGCGCCAGCCAGACAGATCTTTTCCATTGCCCATTGCCTTTACCTGAGCATGCCTGCCGGCCCACCTACACTTGAGCAATCGTTGCTGGCTGGCTGGCTGCTGGCTGCTGGCTGGCTGCTGCTGCTGATGTCAGTTAACAAAGACTCTGCCATTGTCATTGCTGTTGCTGTTGTGCTTGTAGCTATTGCTGTTGTTGTCACAGCATGTTAGACACAAACACAGAGTATGAGATATACTCTCTCTCGCTCTCTCCCTCCCTCCCTCTCTCTCTCTCTCTCTCTCTCTCTCTCTGTCTGTGTGGGTGAGCTAGGTAGCGCCACTTCATCGGCTTCATTCAAGTTGTTACTTTGCGCGCCTTTGCTCCTGACAACTGACATCGAGTAGCTTTGCGTGTTGTTGTTGCTGTTGCTGATGTTATTGTGTTTGCTGCTATTGCTGTGCTTATTGTCACATGACAAAAGCTGACGTGTCATCATTATCTATTGTTTCACTGCGACGCTTTGTTGCTGCTGCTGCTGCTGCTGTTGCCAATAGCCTGAGCACGCCAGCAACATAGTTGCTGGCAACATTCGGCAGCAATTGCTGGCCCTGCCGCTGCTGTTGTTGACATTGCCTTTGCCTTTGCCTTTGGCTGCCTGCCCGCTGGCCTGTTTTTGGCTGCCCTTGCCTGGGCGCAGCGCGGCGTATACGTAATCTGCTGCAGTCATTTTTTCCGAACTTGATCAACTGAAGTTGGCGAAACTCAATTGAAATCAAAGCGAAAACATTTCACTTTGCTCTCGCTCCTTTCCCCTAGACATATTGCTGGCAAGCCAGCAGCAGACCTCGGCCTGAAGTTCAATTTATATAGCTATAGCTATATATATTCGCATATTGGATATTTTTGCGCTGCCGCAGGAGCTGTTGACAACTTGCTGGCTTAAAGTTCGGGCACAAAATTAACATACTTGGCCGAGAAATTAAATTTCTCGGACTCAAGTCGAGTGCAAAAAACGTTGCCTACATTTGGGCGCAACTTTCTAAGATGAAAGCAAAAATCTAATTTACTACTTGAAATATGCAAATGCTGCAGCTACTTGTTGTTGTTGCTGTTGTTGTTGTCGATGTTGTTGTCCGTGCTGTTGGGGAATTAAATTTGTTGTCAATTGTTGGCCGAGGGCCAACAGAATTCCAAAAGTTTGCACTCGCCTTTTTTCAAGGCATTTTGCGTTCTTCATTTTAATTTCATAATGCAAAAATTTATGATTGCGCACACACAAAGCGTGAGAGGGCGCCAAAAACAGCAGGGGCGGGAAAGGGGGCGAGGGCGAGGGCGAGGGCGAGCCAGAGACAGGCAGCCAAAACACACACACACACAGACAGAGGCAGGGGCAGGGGCAGCGTGCGTCTAACAAATTTCATTTGTGTGTTTTGGTCAGCAAGCAAGTGCAAAGTGCCACAGCATCAAAATTATTACAGTTACTATAAATGTGTGTGTGTGTGTGTATGCATATATATGTTATATAAAGCTAAGACTTTATAATGTTTTCATTCGATTTGACGCACGTCAGCTGCAGAGAGCAGAGTGCAAGCAGCTCAGGCTACAGAGCTAAGCAGCCATACCTGCTGGCTGCTGGCAGCAGCAGCAGCAACATCGGCTCCAACAATTGCTGGCAATAAATTTATAGCAGCCTCACTAACAGCAACAGCAACAACAGTTGCTGGCAACTTTTCAGTTGACGCATCATTTTCCAACTTCGTTTTGCTGCTGCTGCTGCTGTTGCTGCAATTGTTGCTGCTGCTGCTTTATTATAATTTAAGGACAAGCGCCTGCCACGCCCACCAGCAGTCTGCTGCTTTGTTTGTTTGTTTGATGCAGCAAAACTTCAAGCTGAACGCCTCGTTGTCATTGTCATTGCCAGCCAGACGTCGCTCTGTCTGAGTGTGTGTGTGCGAGGGTGTGTGTGTCTAGCTGACAGCAACAGCAACAACAACTACGACAATCAACTTCTGTGTGCTGCGCATTTATTTGTTTTGTGTCAGTTTCGGTTACGTAAGTAAATTAATTAATTTTCAATTGCTTTAAATAAACAAACAGTTTGCCAATAGCAACAGCAGCAACAACGCGAACAACAAACAACAGCAGCAATAGGAAGTCTGCGTGAAGCGAAAGATAACAGCATGTTCCAGCACTATCTGGCAATATTTGTGTGCGGTTGCTTTGATCGAGTTGCCACTCAATGGCAATCACTTTACAATCGATTGCTCACTTATCGATAAGTGTGCACATACAATGCACATGTATGTAAGTGGAATGGCAATGACTACGCTTAAAGAGTGCTGAACAATGTTATCGATAACAGCACAAACAGCTAACACAAAATAAGAAAAGTTATCGATAACTTCAATATATGTATTGTAGCAGCAAAATTCAGCGAAAACTAAAAAAAATTATAATATTATATATATAAGCAGTTATCGATAACTTACATTTATAGTCTTCAAATAGAACGAGATGCCTATATAAGCAGACAAACATGGATCAGAAACTATTTAAAAGTTATCGATACAAGCTAACAGCTGGTTATACGTTAAGTATGTAAATACTATATACTATATTGATATATTTATATATATTTAGTTGTGCCAGTTCCCCTTAAGCCCCTGACTATAATCTTCCCATTCCTCATGCAGCTCACAAAGATATTTCATATGCCAGGTGCTGGCTCTGGGAAACTTTTGTCAGCCAACTTTAACTTGCAGCTTGTTTCAACTTTAAAGAGGAATTTGTCATAATGATTTGGAACCAAAAAGGCGTCACGCTATCTCACTCATCCATGCAAGTTCAAGCTCCTACTCGACACCTTTCTCGCTCTCTCACTCTCCCTATCTCTCCCTCTCACGCTCTGTGTCTGCCATTCGCTGGCTGTACAAGCACTCAACGCACTATATACCCGTTATGGCTCAATTCGTCAGGCAATTAAGCTTCAGGCAGTTAAAGCAAGAGCCAAACAACAAAAAATGAAAATGTGTAGCTCAAGAATTTCAACAGATTCAAGCAGGCCGAACCACCACCAGCTACCAGCCACCAGCCACCCACCGCCCAGTCCCCCCTCAGAGTCCCCATTGAGCTTGCAGTTTCTTCAAGTTGTCGAATTTGTTCTCAAAGTGTTTGTTTAATTAGCAAATAAAGCGGAAATCTGCCTACGCGAGGGCTATAACAGTCACGGCTTGCCTGCCTGTCCGTCTGCCCGTCTGTTGGCCATTTCTCTTAGCCAAGAGCATTTTTTCTCTTTGCCGTCGAAGCTTTGGAAACTCACCACGAAATTGAGCGAACGCCAAGCTCTGCGCAGGCCTGAACGCAATTACGACTCGTTAACTCTCTCCCTCTGCTTCTTCCTCCGCCCACTCTCCCTCTCCGCCGGCAGCCCTTTGACTTTGACGCCCTGCCCCAAAACGTTGCGTGGCAAAGCTCTTTTACATTTAAATGGCAACTGTGGCGACAGCGGCTTCTCTTGTCTTTGTTGCAATTGTCTTGCGGCTACGGCACCAGCAGCTGCCGCGGGGCAGCGCAGGGCGGGACGCGGCAAGATACCAGCAAGTGGGTCACTGGGCCAGCAATCAACAAACAGTCGGCACGGCAATCGCACAGCAACTCTTCCGCTGCGCTGACGTCACAAAGGGCTCCCTCTTTTTTTATTGTCTTTGAGGCCATGTCAAAGCAGCGAACGCCCACTCAGCCAGTCAGCTATGCTGTCACAGGCCGGCCAGCTGCAGCAAGCGATTCACAGCATAGCCGAATGCGCACGCGTAGCATTCTAGGGCGCAGATGTCCATGCGTGGAGCGGAAGAAGCATTGCAAGAAGTTCACACTTACAGCTGAGTGAAGTTTCCAGTTTCTTTTTACCCACAGCCTTTCTCAGAGCTTGTCACTAAAGCTTCTCTCTTCGTATTCGTAGCTCTTGCTTATCTCTTTAGCTTCTCACTTTAACTTCTATCTAAAGCTGATCTTTTGAGCTTATCTCTAGCGCATCTTTCCAGAGCTTCCATATTTTGCTTATCTCTTTAGCTTCTCACTTTAACTTCTATCTGATCTTTTGAGCCTTTCTCTAGAGCTTCTCTCTTTTTTGCTTATCTCTTTAGCTTCTCACTTTAACTTCTCTTTAGTTTCTCTCTTTAGCTTATCTCTTTAGCTTCTTTCTTTACCTTCTCTCCTAAGTTTGTCCCTTCCGACTGTCTCTACAGCTTCTCCGTTCAATTTCTCTGTTTAACTTTTTTCTATATCTTCTTTCCACAACTCCTCTCTCTAAGTAGCGCTAACTTCTCTCTTAGCTTCTCTCGTTAACCTTTCGCCTCTCTCTTGAGCTTATTTCAGCTATTCAAACCCAATTTAAGTTAGCATCCCCTTCTCCAGTCACTCCTTTGCCTCAAATGAGTTTAATTAAATAACTAGGCATCCATTAAATGCGGATGATAGCCCACTAGTTTAGAGCAGCAATTACTTACGAGTAAAACTTATCTACTATACTGTTATACTGTAACTGTATCGCTGTATTAAGCTGGCTCTTCGTATCACAATTATTGTTAAACTGCATAATTACCTGACCACTGTTAGGAAAATGACTTAATTAGCTGCACTGCGACTGACATGTAACAAACAACAACAAATTGTTGTTGCTTTCGTGTTTGCTGGCAAGTTGCTGTCTAAAGGGTATCCGGACCAAGGTATATAGTTGGGGCAAAATTAGGAAACGTTTGCAGGTGAGAAACGCTGCAAAAATTAATAAATAATAATATTATTTTTAAATATATTATTCCAGCAAAAAAAAGTATTTAAAATATATAAAAATAATAATTAAATACAATACATTTTTAATCATATTAAATATTTATTTTTTTATTAAACTTTAATGTTTCACTTAAATTATTTAGTCCAAAGTTTTGCTCCAATTTAATACAGGGTAATCCCAGACTCGAGCTAACTTTGCAACAATAACAACAACAAATATAAATAAACTTTTATATGATTTTTTTATGATTAAATTGTTGTTGTTGTTGCTGCACAAAATGCGGTGCAAAGTGGCAAGCGGCAACTTTTTTGCAGCATTTTTTTATTTATTTTATATATGTGTAATTTTTATGCTGTTTTTATTTTTTGTTATTGTTGGGCGGCTGTCGTCGGCGACATTTACGTTGTTGCTTTTCTGTTATTGTTGCTGCCGTCTGTAAGGCTGCAGATTTTTATTTTAATTTTTTTTGCCATGCCGTCGACTCATTGTTTGTTTCTAAGTATGAGGTAGATTGGCTGGCTGAACATGTGGACTTGACTCGAGTCTCTATCTATGTGATTGGCTCTGTATCTGTCTGGCTGCCTGCCTATGTATCTATCATCGACCTCTTAGTACCTATAGCTATAGTCTTAAAGTGAGTTTAAGTATATGTATCTCTGTCTATCTCTGTCTATCTCTGTCTATCTATCTGTATTCAGTAAATGTATCTGTACTTATCTATCTACCTATCAGAATGTCTGTCTAAGTGTCAGTCTATGTTTGAGTATCTATATAAATGCTTATGCATAACAGACTGTCGATCTGTTAGTTAATATGTCTGTCTGTCTATCTATCACATTCAAATCTTTGTATCTCTCTGTCTACCAGAATGTCTGCCTGTCTGTCTGTATCTCTGTCCAATGAAAAAAGGTTCAAAGATCGATAAGTCTGGATATCTCTTTCTCTATCGCCACAAAGTCGGTCTCTATAAAACTAATATCGATAAGTATCGATATTCAAATCTTTAATCTTCCATCCATGTCTCCATCTGCCTGCCTATGATGATCGATAATTATCGATATCCAAATATCTAGTTACAGCTCTATGTTTCCATACATATCACCATCTGCCTATCAAAATGATTGCTTATATAGAAAATAAAGATCACTAAATATCGATGTTCATACCCAACATCGATAAATATCGATATGCACAGATTACCCCCGCTAAAGCCTCTCACTGACCAGCTGATCGCCAGCTACAGAGTATGCAGGATTCGAGCAAACGCAACTATCGCACTTTATATATTTATTTTTATTTTATTTTATTTTTTCCAGCGTATTATTAAATTGATGTTGCGCGCAATTTTAAGCGCTGCCAGTGGCAGCAGCCGCAACGGCAGCCGCAGCAGTGGCAACAGCTAAGCAAATGCAAATTTAAAATGGCGTCGCAGGATAACAACAACAATAACAGCGGGCTAAGAGCACAGAGGAAAACGTGTTGCGGGCCACAGGATGCAACAAGGACAGCAGCAGCAACAACGACGACGACGACGCCAACGATGCCAACAATGCGATGCATGGAAATTAGCGCCAAGGCAACGGCCAAGCAAACAACAGCAACAAAAGCCCGAGATTAGGCGTCGCACAAATGAAAGAAACACACAACCAGCCTTTGCCCACCGATGGACAACAAGAGGCGAGTGGGCGTGGCGCGGCTGGCTGACTGGCTGGCTGGTGGGCGGGGCGAGGTTGGATGCACTCGCTGCGATTGTAGGTGTGGTAAAAGCCTCTGTTGACTGACGCCAAGAGGAATTGTTGCTCTGCATAATTGATGTTTGTTCGCATGGGTGGGGCGGGGCAGGGGGAGGCGCATGCGGCGTGTGAGCAATGCGAAACAAAAAGAAAACGAATGGAAAACTGCGACAGTGCGTGAGCACTGTGGACAAACAGAAGAAGTGGACAGATGCCAGCTGGCGCTGCGACTTAACATGCCTCTAAGTGTTGCCGCAATGCAAACAACACCGATGACGAGCGAACGATATCGATAAGTGCGTGTGGGTGCGGGAGCGGGGGGCGTGGGAAGAGTGATGGTCATCCAAGGCGTCCACCTCAGTCAACATCACTGATATCGCTAACTTATCGATCAAATATGTATGACTAATGACTATAAAAAGCTGAATTAAAACAATCTCAACTGGCGCACGCTCCGTATGCGCAATATTTGTGCTGCCAAATCAAACTTTAATAGGTTTTCATCTATGAAAAATGATCATATATTATACTATATATATTCAGCGTCTAGCTGAGCTGTGCTCTCAGCCAACGCCTGGCAGCTGCGTGGACTGCTACGAGCAGGCAAATCAAATTGTCGCCTATTAGTGCAATTAGCTGAGGCCTCAGCTCAATGCCGAAATGGGAGGCGGGCAAGGCAGGCGAACAGCGGGGCGCATGAAAAAGCAAAGCAAAGTTATGCGGGAGTGATGTATGTGTGCGCGTGTGTGTGTGTGTGTGTGTGTGTGCGTGCTCAGCTGTCAAATTGACATGAGAACAACACAGCAAAACAACTTTGTTTCAATTTGATGAGCATTATTAAGAATTAATCAGAAAATTTGCATTTATTTATAAACAACTCCTCTCCCTCACTCTGTCTCTCATGTCTTGCTTTATCTGCAAGTGAAACTGAAACTGATGTAGACGTTTACTGAAAATTACGTAAATTAAATTTGTTTTTATAGTGCACAGACGCTTAACTGTGCCCCACACACACACACACACACACACACACACACACACACACACACACACACACACACGCACAGCTGCAGCTGAAAAGGGCAGCTTAATAAGTAGCGGCCACATACGCAACCCAAAAAAAATAAGAAAAAAAAATGAAAATGAAATGAACAAAACTTCGCTCCGTAGTCGTCGACCCATGAGTCGACCCTGGCGCAGGCGGCGTAACGGGCGGCTATGGGCGTGTCGGGTCGTGCTGGCTGCCCGGGCAAAGGGACTACAAAGTAATAAGCCCCACAACGGGAGGCGCCAGACCTTGGGTCATGCCCAAGCACCCTGGTAATAATGTGGTAAACTGAGCAAATGCCTCAGCCCAGCCTCAGCCACTCACTCGCCCATGTTCGAGTGTGTTTATATATATAAATATATATATATATATATATATATATATATATATATATATATGTTGTTGTTGTGCGTATTTTGACTGCCGCGATTGCTAACAAATATGCGTAACGTAAGAAGCGCACCGAAAACGCAGATTATGCAATGCCCGCAAAAATGAACGCATGTTTAAAGGCTTCAATAAGCCAACAACAAAAATAAGTGAGCATTGCGATGGGCAGCTCAAAGATGAGCTCAAGGTTGAGCAGCTCAAGTGACAAGGGAGCTGCAGGAGCTCAAGTGAAAGCGTTGCTCGGCTATGCTTTGCCCTGTTTTAGTGTCAAATATAGTATCTGATTTGTAAGAGGCACATTCTGCCATGGATGTGAGGAAGTATGAAGCTTTGTATATCCTATGTATATCCTATGTATAATCTATGTATATCCTATGTATAATCTATGTATACCCTATGTATATCCTATGTATATCCCATGTATATCCTATGTATATCCTATGTATATCCTATGTATATCCTATGTATATCCTATGTATACCCTATGTATATCCTATGTATATCCCATGTATATCCTATGTATATCCTATGTATATCCTATGTATATCCTATGTATAATCTATGTATATCCTATGTATATCCTATGTATATCCTATGTATATCCTATGTATATCCTATGTATATCTTATGTATATCCTATGTATAATCTATGTATATCCTATGTATATCCCATGTATCTCCTATGTATATCCTATATATATCCTATGTATATTCTATGTATATCTTATGTATATCCTATGTATAATCTATGCATATCCTATATATATCCTATGTATATCCTATGTATCTCCTATGTATATCCTATATATATCCTATGTATATTCTATGTATATCTTATGTATATCCTATGTATATCCCATGTATATCCTATGTATATCCTATGTATATCCTATGTATATCCTATGTATATCCTATGTATATCCTATGTATATCCTATGTATACCCTATGTATATCCTATGTATATCCCATGTATATCCTATGTATATCCTATGTATATCCTATGTATATCCTATGTATAATCTATGTATATCCTATGTATATCCTATGTATATCCTATGTATATCCTATGTATATCCTATGTATATCTTATGTATATCCTATGTATAATCTATGTATATCCTATGTATATCCTATGTATCTCCTATGTATATCCTATATATATCCTATGTATATTCTATGTATATCTTATGTATATCCTATGTATATCCCATGTATATCCTATGTATATCCTATGTATATCTTATGTATATCCTATGTATATCCTATGTATAATCTATGTATATCCTATGTATATCCCATGTATATCCTATGTATATCCTATGTATAATCTATGTATATCCTATGTATATCCTATGTATATCCTATGTATATCTTATGTATATCCTATGTATAATCTATGTATATCCTATGTATATCCTATGTATATCCTATGTATATCCCATGTATATCCTATGTATATCCTATGTATATCTTATGTATATCCTATGTATATCCTATGTATATCTTATGTATATCCTATGTATATCCTATGTATAATCTATGTATATCCTATGTATATCCCATGTATATCCTATGTATATCCCATGTATATCCTATGTATATCCTATGTATATCCTATGTATATCCTATGTATATCCTATGTATAATCTATGTATATCCTATGTATATCCTATGTATATCCTATGTATATCCTATGTATATCTTATGTATATCCTATGTATAATCTATGTATATCCTATGTATATCCCATGTATATCCTATGTATATCCTATATATATCCTATGTATATTCTATGTATATCTTATGTATATCCTATGTATAATCTATGCATATCCTATATATATCCTATGTATATTCTATGTATATCTTATGTATATCCTATGTATAATCTATGTATATCCTATGTATATCCTATGTATATCCTATATATATCCTATGTATATTCTATGTATATCTTATGTATATCCTATGTATAATCTATGTATATCCTATGTATATCCTATGTATATCCTATGTATATCCTATGTATATCCTATGTATATCCTATGTATATCCTATGTATATCCTATGTATAATCTATGTATATCCTATGTATATCCCATGTATATCCTATGTATATCATATGTATATACCTTACCCACGGGCAGCTGCGCTACAGCTACTGCAACTGCCAAGGACACAGTTGCGCCTCCAATCTCCAGCCATTCCGCCAATACTAACTCTTTAAGAATCATTGACTATAGTTGTCACTCCTCGTCATCTCATTGAACTTCTTACCAAAAGTACAATCCATAGCAGCATATCTCAAGGTTCGGTCTTTATCTGGCCGAATGCTCGAAGTAACACTCCGACATGCTGACTCTGGACTCTAAATTTTCATTTCAATTCATACATAATATATTTATAAAACTATCTCTGAATGAATACATACAAAGCATCATCATCATCATCCCCTCTCCCTCCCTCTCTCTCCCCACTGCCACACCAACCTAAGTGAGCAAATTGAATTCCGTTTCGCAGCTTTAAAATACAAATTCCAACTGGAATCCTCCCCTTTTTTGGGACTCACAGAGACAGCATTTGATTTTTAGCTAGGCTAAATGTAATTAGAAATCTGTGAAAACATTTTCCCTCTCCTCTCGCCTTTCGCCTTTGTATAAATATTTTAGCGCTGGCCCCCGTCTCAAGTCGGCTTTGTCATTGGCGCCGAGTGCGAGAGTTTATTGCCATAAATTACTTAATTTGTTTACCTTCTCACAATTGAAAGCCCATTGAACGTGTCTGCATTGAAGGCAGGGCCGCAAGTCCGAAAAAGATTCATTGGGGCTGGGGCTGGGGCGGGTCGAGCTGAAGAGTTGAAGGGCTCGGCTCGTTTGTAACTTTCAATGTCGTTTGTTCAACGGCCGCCGCTGCCTGCTCCCCCCAAGCAGAAAACAACGAGAATAGCTGGCAAAAGTTTCATTCACAGGCAGCAGCAACAACGACAACAGCACGGCAAATGCCCAGCGCAAATATCAATGATATGTTTGCTAAAAAACACGACAGGCCGTCGCCTGGTCATGTTCACGACGCGGCGTGGGCGTCGCCGCCAGTTGCAAAATGATTTCGTCTCCGTTCTATACCCTGTAGGGAGAGCTGCGCGGAGTGAGCTTGCTCCCCTGCATGTTGCAGGTCAGGGGGCAGCAGGGGGCGTGGCCAACATCAAGTACTCTGCGGCTGTCTAGCTACTCCTTTCCTTCCATTTTAAACATTTTCTCTGTGTGCTGAGTATCTGCTAGTCGGCCACGCCCGCCCAGTGGCTTGTTTTCTTTTTTTGTCGGCTAGGTCATGTAGTACAGTCCCTCCGCCCTTCAGTCGCAGCTGGCAAAGTTTCCGGCACAATTGGGTCGCGAGTCCTTTGGGCCTAGCGTTCGCTTCTTAGCCAACATTACGTGGTTCGCTCTTAACCAAAGCCGAAGACCCAAACGTAGCCCGGACCCCAATCCAATCCGGCCAAATAAACAAACAAGCCACGCAACCCAGCTCAACCAATAATTGTAAATTAAAATTGAAATGAATGTTAAGAGAGAGAGGGGGAGAGGTACAGAGGAAGCAGAGATAAAGATAGAGAATGAGGGAGCCGAGCTGGCGCTGGCTGGAAAGTGTTTCCGAGAAGCAAACGTCTGAAGACTCTTCAGATCTGTGGCAGATAATTGTTATAGAAGGTTGCTGTATCAGATCGATATACTATATACTCAAGATACATTATGTACTATATATACCTTATATACTATAAACTTTATACACTCTTTACTATAGATAAAACTTTATGCAGACATTTATCCATGCTGACCACACAAGAGTGATACTATTTCCGATAGCTCAATTTCAACAGCTGTTTAAGTTATCGATATCAGGCAACCATAAATACTTTAAATAAGACTTACCATTTGATTTTATATAGCTGAAATACTCATTTTATAGATTTGAAGTTAAAAATCATTAAAGAGTTAAATGGGCTTCATCACTTCATAAACTAGCGTTGGCATAATGTTACGCATATTGAACAAAATCATCAAAAATTTAACATATGACTTGAAGTATAGCTAATTCATATTAAATGGCATAAAATAAGCTTTAATATAAAGTTATAATCAAGCTGATACCTGTGACAAGTTTTGTATAATAGCATTTTCTTTTGCTATCGCTTCTGTTTGGTCAGCCCATTTTCCTTACATAACATTGTTTAGTCCTCGATACTCGTCTATATATACATAGATATCTATGTATATCCAATTAAAATGAGGATTACAAACAAGCTTATCTGTTATCTTCTCTATTATCTCGCATCCACCTTGACTGGAGGATATCTCTTGCTTTTCCGAGCTGTCTTTAATTCTCTTACGTCCCGCCATTATTCGGTTTTTGCTTCGCTTATGGAAATGGATTGAACTCGCCAAGGGGCGCCACTTAATACGATGCGGCTCAGTTTCAACTGTTCGCATTATGACCTATGTATCCATTATTGCTGCCATTGTTGCTGCTGCTGTGGCTGAGACTGCGGCTGCTGCCTGCTGTTGCTGCTGCTGCTTTTGGCCTGCCTAATAGCTAACGTTTCATCTAATTCTCAGCTCCGTTGCCAGACGCTTTTGTTCGCATTTCACTAATGTATTTTTACCAACAACAACAATGCATAATGCCGCCATATAGCAAGCAGCGGGTTATCAAAAGCTCAAAGCAAGCTCCAGTCGCAGACGCAGACTCAGACGCAGCCACAGCCACAGCTGGATTGCGCACAGTGGTGCAGGACTCATTTGGCAGGCAATAATTAATGAAGAGAATATTATAAACAAATTTTATTAATTTATTTATTAAGAAAACTTATATAAAATAAATAAAATTTATAAAATGAGACAAATTCAAACTGATAGAGATTTATGAGTGAAGTTTTTATATATATATTCTGATATCTGATAAAAAAAATATAAGTTTCAATATATATAAACCAAACTATGTGGAAAATTCTCAAATGATATGCACTAAAATATTTGTTTTAAATAAACATAAAGTTTATTTAAATAAATTCATGATAAAAATATTTTTAGATTTTATTTTAATGATTTTCTAATGCTCAGAAAAATATTTTGTTAAATAAAAAAATTATCTATATATCAATATAATACCAATTTATAAAATATATAATATTTTTGATATGTATATTAAATAAAACCAAAAATAATATATATATATAACATATATAGAAAGAAAACTCGATGCATATTTACTACCCATTTCAATACGTTGCAGACCACGGTGCCTTAAATAGAACAAATACACACACATTGACATAGAATTCGACTTATAGCTAGATATGGATAGGGTTCGGTGGCTCAGCTTAGTAGAATAAGCAAAGAGTTGAAAGTACAATTGATGCCATCTGCTGCAAGTGCCAGCTAATGCCTGTGCTTAAGTCACTGCGGGCATAGGTCTTTCACTCTCCCGCCCACTCTCTCTCCCTCTCAGCAGGCTGTTTATGGCACAGCCAAGGCAACACCCACCCACCCATTGCATGTTATCAATGAGTTTATCAATTGAAACTCGTTTCGATTCGACTGTGTGAAAATCAACACTCGGCTCTGGGCGTGACAAATTAGCGATCGCAGGCACAGTGGGGCCAGGGCGCCTAAAACAATTCGGGCCGGAGAAAAGGCAAAGCAATTTAAAGCGAATTCCATGTGAATAAAAAAGCCCAAAAGTCATTTAATTGTATCAATTTAAGTTCAGTTAAAAGCTGCACCACCAACAGCCGCCAGCTGTGGCGCCACCAACAGCCACCGCCAACAGCAGCGATAATAACAATAACAATGGCATTATCAAGACGTTTCAGGTCGTGGCAACAGCAATTAACAAGAATGTGGCCAGTCGAGATGAAAGCACTGATGGACTGACAAATACCCTGTAAAGTTCATCAATGAAACTTACTTAATTGAAATATATATGTATCATTCAGAGAGTATATAGAAACGTATGCTGAGATCTTAAGCATATTCAGTAGCACACGAAAGTAGACTTATAAAATACCCTGTAAAGTGATAAAAGAGCTCATCAAGCAGACTGGCCACAGACAAATGCTAAGCTATTTATGGAGAAAGCGAAATTTGAGACAACAGAAAAGCAAATTTGCACAATTTCAGCTAAGTATGCTAGACTACAGATACCCTGTTTGACTTTAAAAAAAACACAATTACTAAGGTAACTTTGATACCCTGTTTTGCAGACAAAGGTTGCTGGAAAAATCAGATCTCATCAGTTTTCTCCATCAACCTAAAAGAGAATATCACGAGTATAAGATACCCTACTTACTGTTCACTTTGCAGGGTATACAGCATTTATTTGCCTGTATTTTTTGGTATTTTTGTGTTGTTTCTTTTCACTTTATGTTTCGCCTGGCTTCTGCCTTGTGTTTTTTCCTTTTGCATGGGGGCATGTATAAGGACATCAAGTGGCACGAGCAAGAGAGCCTGGCATGGAAAGTCACTTGCCATCGGAAAATCATTGAACCTGGCCAGGCGCACTAATGGCCCAAATGGTAATCTCTGCTGCAGAAATCCCATCAACTTTTCCCCTTTGGCAACGAGCCGCGTCTGAGCCGCAGCCGCTACCTCTGGCCCCTGAGCCGCTATCAGACGCATTTTCAAGGATATTGATTGCAAAATACTCACGTATTCATTACCAGACAAACAAAGTGAATTCAATAAAAAAGTACCCCGACCACTTAAACGACTAATTGATGAACAGCAAGACGGATTCTGCTGAGACCATTGTGAAAAGCTAGATATATAGCTTAAAGAGATAGGCAAAGGGAAAGAGTTAGCAGCTAGATAAAGGAAACTGTTAACAGCGCAGGCTTAACATAAAGTGGTTAACATAGCTGTTAAGCATTTGCATTAAGCAGTTGCACAGTTAAAGCTGTTGCTTGACTTGAAGTCGACTGCATTGGATTCCACTTTTGCAATTCCAAAATTGTACATTTCTATGCATAGCCTTCAGTCAGCACTGAGTCTGAGCCTAATTGAAATACCAGCTTTCTCAGTTGTGTCTATTTTTCGGCTCAGATTGCAACTGCATTTTGAGCCGCATAAATTGGCAGGCCCCAAGTCATGTGGTTGCAATGCCAACCAGCTAGCTGTTGCTGGAGCTGCAGCAGCAACAGCAACTGGACAGCTGCAACTGACAGCAACTGTGCCTGATTAGCCACTGGTGCATGCAATTTCGGCCACTCGCCCGCTGACGTGCATTCGAATTGCCTGCAACAACAACTGCTTATAAGCTGGTCCAATCCCAGCCCTGAAAAGAAGAGCCAAATAGCTGCAACTGGGCAGCAGCAACTGGGCAATAACACCTCAAAGTAAACAAATTTTCGGTGCACGCTCTAATAAAAACGCAAACAGTGATCGGAACCCCAATGTCCGACCCAGATTACTGCCCTCCGGCAGCGGCCTCGGTCCATGTTGTTCATAAGGATGACAGCGAGGCCCATCCGATGCTATTAAGAGCAGCAGCAGCAGCAGCAGCGCAACTCTAGCGGCAGCGACATCAAATCATAGCTCATTTGGATGCAGAGGTAAAGCAAGCAACAGTCGGAGTGACTGACTAGAAAATACCCTGTACTATAAGCCCGACTTGTGGCTGCCTCGTAAACAGCCATCGACTCTTTTTTCATAACAAATTTATATATATTTACTTTTTTTCTATGTAACTTTGAAAGAGTGAAATGCATAGATGTAAGTGATATGTATCGATAACAGTAATATCAGACATTTTACATGAATATATATTTCAAAGTATTCAAAAATCCAGGAAAATTTTGATTGATATCGAGATATCGATACTCTCATATATTTCAATTGATTGAGTTGAGGTATTTCAGCTGATTTTCTTCACCTCGTCTTTTTTCACATCCAATATCTTCAGCGCAGCTTTATCCTATAGCTTTTTCAGCCATTGCAAGAAATAGTATATGTAAAATAGTGAAAGACTATCAGAACAGAAGTGGGAGTGAATGAGAGAGAGAGAGAGAGACAGCGAATTAAGTGGAGATAAAGCTATACATATATGTGAGACAATGATACGCAGCGTGAAGCGAAGCAGCGCACGCCCGCACACGTCGATGCACACACACACACAGAGAGAGAGAGAACGAGTCCAGCTGTATACAGAAACCAAATACACTTAGGCGCAAAGTAGCGGCATTTATGCGTGTGTGCGTACCTCAACAGGCAGCTGCTCGTTGAAACAGGAGCCCGATTTAATAGTGGGTAAAGTGCCTGAACCGAATGAAGTGGCTCAGCGGGAAGGCAGCCCGAGCCCGAGGCCGAGGACGGCGCGGGGCTGTTTTCCGTGTTGAGCTTTTGAGCTGCATCGACTACGCAACGGAAAACGATTTTCGTTCGCCTTAACTTCCAAACAAAAATCAAAATGAAAACTGGGTACCGACTGTAAAATAACCTAGGAAACTTAAGGGGACACAGAAGAGTTTTTGGTTTCAGTTCAGGCATCTGCTAACTTTTTGATCAGTGATTCTATTGAAAAAGGAGTTCTAATGGGTGGATTGAGAGTCTAAGTCAACTGATTTCCATTGCTGTCAGGAACTAAGTATACCTAAGTGAGATCATCAGTGTTCAAGGAAGTTCTTCTTGGAATATAACAAATTACGATCGACTCCGTAGACTTTACTCCGAGTAATATGCAAATTTCGATTTTACAGTGTATGTGGAAGTCAGTCCATCAGTCACACCTCTCTCCACAACAACCTTCATTTGTTTTCCTTTTTGTAATGTCCACATAATTCCGCATGGCGGCAGGACAGCCTGGCAAATAGTACGGCCCCGACACCTTCTCGCTCTGCACCCTCGCCGGAGGCCCCCCCTTGACTCTCGGGCAATTGACGCTAATCCCGCCATTTGCGCAACTTCCACATTGCGCTGCTTTCCTTTTGCAGCAGTTTTATGACAGCGACGTTGTGCTTATCTATAAATTAGTGCAGGGCCGACTACAAATCAGCGCTCGCAATCTCAGCTCCGCTGCGCCCTTGCCCAGCTGCCCGGGCAAATGCAAAATCTATGCCAATTTATGTAAATCAAAGTTTAAATAAATGTTCGAAGCCCTCGCCCGAAACCGAAACAGAAACAGAAACCGCACCAGACTAAACCCCAACCGGAGCAAAGACCAGACCAGAGCAGACCAGACGCAGCCAGACCAGACCAGACCAGACCGTGCCAGAGCCCAAACCAAGGACAATTCCAGACACCGAAAGAAACTTATTTGAGCAGACGTTGCGGAAGTGCGGGTAAGCTGGTGTCTCAGCCAAAGGAGGAGCCCTGTAAAAAAGGAAACAACGCTGGCAGGAGGGTTATGCCGTACTTTGCTTGTTTGCAAGCCGCATAATTCAATTGGCGTCGTCTACGACCAAAAAAGCCAGTATAAGAGCGAAAAACACGCAAGACTTGATCCAATACATGCAGTTGCTCGGCCAATTGATACCCTGTACGAGTGTGAAGTGATAAAAACAAGATTAGAATAAATATAATGTGGACAGATATATATGAAATATAATAAAAGCGATAAATATCGGATCAAAAGAATTCGATACCTATCGATTTTAATTTTACTGCCGCACTCTGTTACAAAATATTTATAATTACTACTACATAACTTTGTAAAAAATCGATATGCATGCACGACCGATATTTATCGATTTTAGGTGTATAGAATTGTACTTTTTAAAACTAAAACTAACTTAAAACAGAGAGTATGTCAGCTGATATTTTAATCATTCCTGGGAATGTAATGCCTACTAAGGGTTAAACACAATAATCGATAGTTATCGATATACATACTGCAGTAAAACAAGTGTAGGCCCACTTTGAAACCACTTTAAGCAGGTGTAGGGTATGGAAACTGAGCCAAAACAGAGCTGCCACAAGACAAGAGAAGCAGGACACGCCAGAACATGCAGACAGCTGGACAGCTGGACAGCCAGACAATGGGACATCCAGCTGCTGCTGCTGCTGGCTGGTAACAGCGTTTTCTTATGGCGCTGTCACCTACGTTACCGGCTATCGAATTTCCTTTGGCACAGAAATCAATGCAGCTGTCGTAGTGATGTACTAACTGCTGCTCCCGCTCCGGCTCCTGCGCCTGCCCCTACAGCTACTCTGCCGAACAAAAAGAATCAATTACAGATAAGGGACACACAATTGTTATGGCAATAGAACATTTTCATATTATCATTTGATGCGACATTAACCGATTTGATTTCTGCCCAAGAGGCTTACGGGCTGACATTTGAGGTAATTCCATAGCCAAAGCATCGCATTCCATGCCAAACACAACAAGAAAGTTCCAAGCGCTTTAAATGTTGTTTATGCGTGACTTTGATGCTAAGGCATAAGAACACAAAGTTGCTTCCATATGAAAATTATTTTAGCATTAAATTTTGTTGACTTCAGATATCAAATAGTTTTGCTTCTGGCCCCGCCAATAACTATGCTCTTGTTCCGCCAATAGATGTGGCAATGGCTGTACCTCTGGCTGATCTCTGGCTATGTTCTGGCTCTCCCATTGCCGCTCCCTTGGCTCTGCTTTTGGCTCTGCTTCTAGCTCATCCATTGGCTGTGCTTCAGGCTGATCTCTGGCTATGTTCTGGCTCTCCCATTGGTTCTCCCATTGGATCTCCCATTTACTCTCCCATTGGCGCTCCCTTTGGTTCTACTTCTGGCACTCCCAATGGCTCTCCCATTGGCTCTCCCATTGGCTCTCCCATTGGATCTCCCATTTACTCTCCCATTGGCGCTCCCTTTGGCTCTACTTCTGGCTTCTTTTTCTGCAGAGCCTGAGATCTTCCTGCTGCGCTGCCATTGGCTGAGAAACAGGCAGAGGTGCTTCCATTGGCTGAGCAACAGGCTGAGCCGCTGCCATTGGCTGAGCAACAGGCAGAGGCGCTGCCATTTGCTGAGATCAGGCAGAGGCGCTGCCATTGGCTGCGCAGCAGGCAGAGGCGCTGACAGAGGCTGAGCAACAGGCAGAGGCGCTGCCATTGCCAAAGCAGCAGGCAGAGGCGCTGCTCTCCTCCCTCCTCTCTCCTCTCTCCTCTCTCCTCTCTCCTCTCTCCTCTCTCCTCTCTCCTCTCTCCTCCCTCATCTCTCCTCTCTCCTATCTCCTCTCTCCACACTCCACTCTCAACTCCCCTCTCTCCTCTCTCGTCTCTTCTCTCACCACTATCCTTTCTCCTTTCTCCTCTCTCCTCTCTCCTCCCTCCTCTCTCCGCTCTTCTCTCACCACTATTCTTTCTCCTTTCTCGCCTCTCCTCTCTCCTCTCTCCTATGACGTAATACCTATGACGTAATACCTATGACGTAATACCTATGACGTAATACCTATGACGTAATACATATGACGTAATACCTATGACGTAATGCCTATGACGTAATACCTATGACGTAATGGCTATGACGTAATACCTATGACGTAATGGCTATGACGTAATACCTATGACGTAATACCTATGACGTAATGCCTATGACGTTATACCTATGACGTAATGGCTATGACGTAATACCTATGACGTAATGCCTATGACGTAATACCTATGACGTAATACCTATGACGTAATGGCTATGACGTAATGCCTATGACGTAATGGCTATGACGTAATGCCTATGACGTAATACCTATGACGTAATGCCTATGACGTAATGCCTATGACGTAATGGCTATGACGTAATACCTATGACGTAATACCTATGACGTAATACCTATGACGTAATACCTATGACGTAATACCTATGACGTAATACTTATGACGTAATACCTGTGACGTAATAACTATGACGTAATACCCTCCCCACCCACTCCCCCTTCCCCACTCCCGTTCCCCACTCCCCCTCCCCTCTCCCCTTTCCCCTCCCTGCGGATGCAGATGCGGATATACCCTCCCCACTGCCCACCCACTCCCCTCCCCACCCTCCTCCCCTCTCCCCACTCCCCCTTCCCCATCCCCCTCCCCCTCCCCTCTCCTCTTTCCCCTTTCCCCTCCCCTCCCCCTCCCCACCCTCCCCCTCCCCACCCACTCCCCTCCCACCCACTCACCCCCTCTCCCCACTCCCCTTCCCCACTCCCTTTCCCCTCTCCCCTTTCCCCTTTCCCCTTTCCCCTCTCCTCCCCTTCCCTCCTTCCCCACTCCCCCTTCGCCACTGTGGATGCGGATGCGGATGCGGATATACCCTCCCCACTCCCCTCTGCCCTCTCCCCTCCCCACCCACTCCCCTCCCCTCTTCCCACTTCCTCTCCACCCCACCACCTTTCCCACTCCCCCTTCCCCAATGTGGATGCGGATGCGGATGCGGATATACCCTCCCCACTGCCCACCCACTCCCCTCACCTCCCCCTCCCCTTTCCACTCCTCTCCCCCTGCGGATGCGGGAGGATGCGGATGCGGATGCGAATGCGGATGCGGATGCGGATATACCCTCCCTACTGCCCACCCCTGACGTAATGCCTATGACGTAATGCGCTATGACGTAATACCTATGACGTAATGGCTATGACGTAATGCCTATGACGTAATACCTATGACGTAATGCCTATGACGTAATACCTATGACGTAATGGCTATGACGTAATGCCTATGACGTAATGCCTATGACGTAATACCTATGACGTAATACATATGACGTAATGGCTATGACGTAATACCTATGACGTAATGCCTATGACGTAAGACCTATGACGTAATGGCTATGACGTAATACCTATGACGTAATGGCTATGACGTAATGGCTATGACGTAATGCCTATGACGTAATGGCTATGACGTAATACCTATGACGTAATGCCTATGACGTAAGACCTATGACGTAATGGCAATGACGTAATGGCTATGACGTAATGGCTATGACGTAAGACCTATGACGTAATGCCTATGACGTAAGACCTATGACGTAAGACCTATGACGTAATGCCTATGACGTAATGGCTATGACGTTATGGCTATGACGTAATACAAATGACGTAATGGCTATGACGTAATACCTATGACGTAAGACCTATGACGTAATGGTTATGACGTAATGCCTATGACGTAATACATATGACGTAATGGCTATGACGTAATGGCTATGACGTAATGCCTATTACGTAATGGCTATGACGTAATGCCTATGACGTAATGACCTATGACGTAAGACCTATGACGTAATGGCTATGACGTAATGCCTATGACGTAATGGCTATGACGTAATGCCTATGACGTAAGACCCATGACGTAATGGTTATGACGTAATGCCTATGACGTAATACATATGACGTAATGGCTATGACGTAATGGCTATGACGTAAGACCTATGACGTAATGCCTATGACGTAAGACCTATGACGTAAGACCTATGACGTAATACAAATGACGTAATGGCTATGACGTAATACCTATGACGTAAGACCTATGACGTAATGGTTATGACGTAATACCTATGACGTAATAGCTATGACGTAATGCCTATGACGTAATGCCTATTACGTAATGGCTATGACGTAATGCCTATGACGTAATGCCTATGACGTAAGACCTATGACGTAAGACCTATGACGTAATACAAATGACGTAATGGCTATGACGTAATGCCTATGACGTAAGACCTATGACGTAATGGCTATGACGTAATACCTATGACGTAATGGCTATGACGTAATGCCTATGACGTAATGCCTATGACGTAAGACCTATGACGTAAGACCTATGACGTAATACAAATGACGTAATGGCTATGACGTAAGACCTATGACGTAATGGTTATGACGTAATGCCTATGACGTAATACCTATGACGTAATGGCTATGACGTAATGGCTATGACGTAATGCCTATGACGTAATGGCTATGACGTAATGCCTATGACGTAATACCTATGACGTAATACCTATGACGTAATACCTATGACGTAATACCTATGACGTAATGCCTATGACGTAATACCTATGACGTAATACCTATGACGTAATGCCTATGACGTAATACCTATGACGTAATGCCTATGACGTAATACCTATGACGTAATACCTATGACGTAATGCCTATGACGTAATGCCTATGACGTAATGGCTATGACGTAATGCCTATGACGTAATACCTATGACGTAATACCTATGACGTAATACCTATGACGTAATACCTTGTAATACATGACGTAATGCCTATGACGTAATGCCTATGACGTAATGCCTATGACGTAACACCTATGACGTAATGCCTATGACGTAATACCTATGACGTAATACCTATGACGTAATACCTATGACGTAATGCCTATGACGTAATACCTATGACGTAATGCCTATGACGTAATACCTATGACGTAATGCCTATGACGTAATGGCTATGACGTAATACCTATGACGTAATACCTATGACGTAATGGCTATGACGTAATGCCTATGACGTAATGGCTATGACGTAATGCCTATGACGTAATACCTATGACGTAATGCCTATGACGTAATACCTATGACGTAATGCCTATGACGTAATACCTATGACGTAATACCTATGACGTAATGGCTATGACGTAATGCCTATGACGTAATGGCTATGACGTAATGCCTATGACGTAATACCTATGACGTAATACCTATGACGTAATACCTATGACGTAATACCTATGACGTAATACCTATGACGTAATGCCTATGACGTAATGCCTATGACGTAATACCTATGACGTAATGCCTATGACGTAATACCTATGACGTAATACCTATGACGTAATACCTATGACGTAATGCCTATGACGTAATACCTATGACGTAATGCCTATGACGTAATACCTATGACGTAATGCCTATGACGTAATGGCTATGACGTAATACCTATGACGTAATACCTATGACGTAATGGCTATGACGTAATGCCTATGACGTAATGGCTATGACGTAATGCCTATGACGTAATACCTATGACGTAATGCCTATGACGTAACACCTATGACGTAATACCTATGACGTAATGGCTATGACGTAATGCCTATGACGTAATGGCTATGACGTAATGCCTATGACGTAATACCTATGACGTAATGCCTATGACGTAATACCTATGACGTAATGCCTATGACGTAATACCTATGACGTAATACCTATGACGTAATGCCTATGACGTAATGCCTATGACGTAATACCTACGACGTAATGCCTATGACGTAATACCCTCCCCACCCCTCTCCCCTCCCCTCCGCTCCTCCTCCCTTCCCCACTCCCCTCTGCCCTCTCCCCTCCCCACCCACTCCCCTCCCCCTCCCAACCCACTCCCCCTCCCCTGCGGATGCGGATGCGGATATACCCTCCCCACTCCCCTCTGCCCTCTCCCCTCCCCACCCACTCCCCTCCCCTCCCCTCCTTCCGCACGTAATACCTATGACGTAATACATATGACGTAATACCTCTCTCCCCCTTCCCCCCTCCCCTTTCCCTCCCATCTCCACTCCCCACTCCCCACTCCCCCTCCCCTCTCCTAACCCACTCACCCTCCCCTCTCCCCACTCCCCTCCCCTGCGGATGCGGGAGGATGCGGATGCGGATGCAGATGCGGATGTACCCTCCCCACTCCCCTCTGCCCTCTCCCCTCCCCACCCACTCCCCTCCCCACTGCCCACCCACTCCAAATTTGATATTTAGTGTACCTCAATGACAGTATAAAAACCGCTAAAAAACGCTAAAAACCGCTAAAAACCGCTAAAATTAGTATAAAAGGGCAATAAACCTAAAATTCAGAGTTCAAATGGTATCCAAAAAAACCACTCCCCCTTCCCCACTCCCCCTCCTCTCTACCCTTTCCCCACCCCTGCGGATGCGGGAGGATGCGGATGTGGATGCGGATGCGTATGCGGATATACCCTCTCCCCTCCCCTCCGCTCCCCTCCCCTCCCCACTCCCCTCTACCCTCTCCCCTCCCCACCCACTCCCCTCCCCTCCCCTCCTTCCGCACGTAATACCTATGACGTAATACATATGACGTAATACCTCTCTCCCCCTTCCCCCCTCCCCTTTCCCTCCCATCTCCACTCCCCACTCCCCACCCACTCCCCCTCCCCTCTCCTAACCCACTCACCCTCCCCTCTCCCCACTCCCCTCCCCTGCGGATGCGGGAGGATGCGGATGCGGATGTACCTTCCCCACTCCCCTCTGCCCTCTCCTCACCCCACCCACTCCCCTCCCCACTGCCCACCCACTCCAAATTTGATATTTAGTGTACCTCAATGACAGTATAAAAACCGCTAAAAACCGCTAAAAACAGCTAAAAACCGCTAAACCCCGCTAAAAACAGCTAAAAACCGCTAAAACCCGCTAAAAACCGCTAAAACGTAAAAAAAAAAAAAAGAGTTCAAATGGTATCCAAAAAAAACCACTCCCCCTCCCCACTCCCCCTCCCCTCTCCCCTTTACCCCACTCTCCCGTCCCCTCCGCTCCTCCTCCCTTCCCCACTCGCCTCTGCCCTATCCCCTCCACTCGCCACTCGCCACTCGTCACTCGCCACTTGCCACTCGCCACTTGCCACTCGCCACTCGCCACTCGCCACTCGCCACTCGCCACTCGCCACTCTCCACTGATATACCCTCCCCACTGCCCACCCACTCCCCTCCCCTCCTCCTCCCCTTTCCCACCTCTCGCCACTCTCCACTCGCCACTCGCCACTCGCCACTCGCCACTCGCCACTCGCCACTCGCCACTCGCCACTCGCTACTCGCTACTCGCCACTCGCCACTCGCCACTCGCTACTCGCTACTCGCCACTCGCCACTCGCTACTCGCCACTCGCTACTCGCCACTCGCTACTCGCCACTCGCCACTCGCTACTCGCTACTCGCTACTCGCTACTCGCTACTCGCTACTCGCTACTCGCTACTCGCTACTCGCTACTCGCTACTCGCTACTCGCTACTCGCTACTCGCTACTCGCTACTCGCTACTCGCTACTCGCCACTCGCCACTCGCCACTCGCCACTCGCTACTCGCTACTCGCTACTCGCCACTCGCCACTCGCCACTCGCCACTCGCCTTTCCCCTCCCCTGCGGATGGGGGTATGCGGATGCGGATGCGGATATACCCTCCCCACTGCCCACCCACTCCCCTCCCCACCCCTCCCCACCCCCTCCCCTTTCCACTCCCCTCCCCACCCCCCTCCCCTTCCCATCCCCTTTCCACTCCCCTCCCCTCCCCCTCCCACTCCCCTCGCCACTCGCCACATGTAATACCTATGACGTAATGCCTATGACGTAATGCCTATGACGTAATACCTATGACGTAATACCTATGACGTAATGGCAATGACGTAATGCCTATGACGTAATGGCTATGCGTAATACCTATGACGTAATGCTATGACGTAATGGCTATGACATAATGCCTATGACGTAATGCCTATGACGTAATGGCTATGACGTAATACCTATGACGTAATTCATATGACGTAATACTATGACGTAATACCTATGACGTAATCTATGACATAATGCCTATGACGTAATGCCTATGACGTAATGGCTATGACGTAATACCTATGACGTAATTCATATGACGTAATAACTATGACGTAATACCTATGACGTAATAACTATGACGTAATACCCTCCCCACCCACTCCCCCTCCCCACCCACTCCCCTCCCCCACTCCCTTTCCCCTCTCCCCTTTCCCCTTTACCCTCCCCTGCGGATGCGGGAGGATGCGGATGCGGATGCGGATGCGGATGCGGATATACCCTCCCCACTGCCCACCCACTCCCCTCCCCTCCCCCTCCCCACCCACTCCCCTCCCACCCACTCCCCCTCCCCTCTCCCCTTTCCCCTCCCCTCCCCCTCCCCTTTCCCCTCCCCTGCGGATGCGTGCGGATGCGGGAGGATGCGGATGCGGATGCGGATGCGGATATACCCTCCCCACTGCCCACCCACTCCCCTCCCCTCCCCCTCCCCACCCACTCCCCTCCCCCTCCCCTTTCCCCTCCCCTTTCCCCTCCCCTCCCCCTCCCCTTTCCCCTCCCCTTTCCCCACCCCTGCGGATGCGTGCGGATGCGGGAGGATGCGGATGCGGATGCGGATGCGGATGCGGATGCGGATGCGGATATACCCTCCCCACTGCCCACCCACTCCCCTACCCTCCCCCTCCCCACCCACTCCCCTCCCACCCACTCCCCTTCCCCTCTCCCCTTTCCCCTCCCCTCCCACTCCCCTCCCCCACTCCCCCACTCCCTTTCCCCTCTCCCCTTTCCCCTTTACCCTCCCCTGCGGATGCGGGAGGATGCGGATGCGGATATACCCTCCCCACTGCCCACCCACTCCCCTCCCCTCCCCCTCCCCACCCACTCCCCTCCCCTCTCCCCTTTCCCCTCCCCTCCCCTCCCCTTTCCCCTCACCTCCCCCTCCCCTTTCCCCTCCCCTCCCCCTCCCCTCCCCTCCCCTTTCCCCACCCCTGCGGATGCGTGCGGATGCGGATGCGGATGCGGATATACCCTCCCCACTGCCCACCCACTCCCCTACCCTCCCCCTCCCCCTCCCCACCCACTCCCCTCCCCCACTCCCCCACTCCCCCACTCCCTTTCCCCTCTCCCCTTTCCCCTTTCCCCTCCCCTGCGGATGCGGGAGGATGCGGATGCGGATGCGGATGCGGATGCGGATGCGGATATACCCTCCCCACTGCCCACCCACTCCCCTCCCCTCCCCCTCCCCTCCCCACCCACTCCCCTCCCACCCACTCCCCTCCCACCCACTCCCCTCCCACCCACTCCCCTTCCCCTCTCCCCTTTCCCCTCCCCTCCCCCTCCCCTTTCCCCTCCCCTGCGGATGCGTGCGGATGCGGGAGGATGCGGGAGGATGCGGATGCGGATGCGGATGCGGATGCGGATGCGGATGCGGATGCGGATGCGGATATACCCTCCCCACTGCCCACCCACTCCCCTCCCCTCCCCCTCCCCACCCACTCCCCTCCCACCCACTCCGCCTCCCCACCCACTCCCCTCCCCCACTCCCCCACTACCTTTCCCCTCTCCCCTTTCCCCTTTACCCTCCCCTGCGGATGCGGGAGGATGCGGATGCGGATATACCCTCCCCACTTCCCACCCACTCCCCTCCCCTCCCACTCCCCACCCACTCCCCCTCCCCTCTCCCCTTTCCCCTCCCCTCCCCCTCCCCTTTCCCCTCACCTCCCCCTCCCCTTTCCCCTCCCCTCCCCCTCCCCTTTCCCCACCCCTGCGGATGCGGGAGGATGCGGATGCGGATGCGGGAGGATGCGGATGCGGATGCGGATGCGGATATACCCTCCCCACTGCCCACCCACTCCCCTCCCCTCCCCCTCCCCCTCCCCACCCACTCCCCTCCCCCACTCCCCCACTCCCTTTCCCCTCTCCCCTTTCCCCTTTCCCCTCCCCTACGGATGTGGGAGGATGCGGATGCGGATGCGGGAGGATGCGGATGCGGATGCGGATGCGGATATACCCTCCCCACTGCCCACCCACTCCCCTCCCACCCACTCCCCCTCCCCACCCACTCCCCTCCCCCAATCCCCCACTCCCCCACTCCCTTTCCCCTCTCCCCTTTCCCCTTTCCCCTCCCCTGCGGATGCGGATGCGGATGCGGATATACCCTCCCCACTGCACACCCACTCCCCTAACCTCCCCCTCCCCACCCACTCCCCTCCCACCCACCCCCCTCCCCTCTCCCATTTCCCCTCCCCTCCCCCTCCCCTTTCCCCTCCCCTTTCCCCATCCCTTTCCCCTCCCCTCCCCCTCCCCTTTCCCCTCCCCTGCGGATGCGTGCGGATGCGGGAGGATGCGGATGCGGATGCGGATGCGGATGCGGATATACCCTCCCCACTGCCCACCCACTCCCCTCCCCTCCCCTCCTTCCGCACGTAATACCTATGACGTAATACATATGACGTAATACCTCTCTCCCCCTTCCCCCTCCCCTTTCCCTCCCATCTCCACTCCCCACTCCCTACCCACTCCCCCTCCCCTCTCCTAACCCACTCACCCTCCCCTCTCCTCACTCCCCTCCCCTGCGGATGCGGGAGGATGCGGATGCGGATGCACTCCCCTCTGCCCTCTCCTCACCCCACCCACTCCCCTCCCCACTGCCCACCCACTCCAAATTTGATATTTAGTGTACCTCAATGACAGTATAAAAACCGCTAAAAACCGCTAAAAACAGCTAAAAACCGCTAAACCCCGCTAAAAACAGCTAAAAACCGCTAAAACCCGCTAAAAACCGCTAAAAAGAAAAAAAAGAGTTCAAATGGTATAAAAAAAAAACCACTCCCCCTCCCCCTCCCCTCTCCCCTTTACCCCACTCTCCCGTCCCCTCCGCTCCTCCTCCCTTCCCCACTCGCCTCTGCCCTCTCCCCTCCACTCGCCACTCGCCACTCGTCACTCGCCACTTGCCACTCGCCACTCGCCACTCGCCACTCGCCACTCTCCACTCGCTACTCGCTACTCGCTACTCGCTACTCGCTACTCGCTACTCGCTACTCGCTACTCGCTACTCGCTACTCGCTACTCGCTACTCGCTACTCGCTACTCGCTACTCGCCACTCGCCACTCGCCACTCGCCACTCGCTACCGCTACTCGCTACACGCCACTCGCCACTCGCCACTCGCCACTCGCCTTTTCCCCTCCCCTGCGGATGCGGGAGGATGTGTATGCGGATGCGGATGCGGATATACCCTCCCCACTGCCCACCCACTCCCCTCCCCACCCCCTCCCCACCCCCTCCCCTTTCCACTCCCCTCCCCACCCGCCTCCCCTTCCCATCCCCTTTCCACTCCCCTCCCCTCCCCCTCCCCCTCCCACTCCCCTCGCCACTCGCCACATGTAATACCTATGACGTAATGCCTATGACGTAATGCCTATGACGTAATACCTATGACGTAATACCTATGACGTAATGGCAATGACGTAATGCCTATGACGTAATGGCTATGACGTAATACCTATGACGTAATGGCTATGACGTAATGGCTATGACGTAATGCCTATGACGTAATGCCTATGACGTAATGGCTATGACGTAATACCTATGACGTAATTCATATGACGTAATAACTATGACGTAATACCTATGACGTAATAACTATGACATAATGCCTATGACGTAATGCCTATGACGTAATGGCTATGACGTAATACCTATGACGTAATTCATATGACGTAATAACTATGACGTAATACCTATGACGTAATAACTATGACGTAATACCCTCCCCAACCACTCCCCCTCCCCACCCACTCCCCTCCCTCACTCCCTTTCCCCTCTCCCCTTTCCCCTTTACCCACCCTGCGGATGCGGGAGGATGCGGATGCGGATGCGGATGCGGATATACCCTCCCCACTGCCCACCCACTCCCCTCCCCTCCCCCTCCCCACCCACTCCCCTCCCACCCACTCCCCTCCCCTCTCCCCTTTCCCCTCCCCTCCCCTCCCCTCCCCTTTCCCCACCCCTGCGGATGCGTGCGGATGCGGGAGGATGCGGATGCGGATGCGGATTCGGATATACCCTCCCCACTGCCCACCCACTCCCCTCCCCTTCCCCTCCCCACCCACTCCCCTCCCCCTCCCCTTTCCCCTCCCCTTTCCCCTCCCCTCCCCTCCCCTTTCCCCACCCCTTTCCCCACCCCTGCGGATGCGTGCGGATGCGGGAGGATGCGGATGCGGATGCGGATGCGGATGCGGATGCGGATATACCCTCCCCACTGCCCACCCACTCCCCTACCCTCCCCCTCCCCACCCACTCCCCTCCCACCCACTCCCCTTCCCCTCTCCCCTTTCCCCTCCCCACCCACTCCCCTCCCCCACTCCCCCACTCCCTTTCCCCTCTCTCCTTTCCCCTTTACCCTCCCCTGCGGATGCGGGAGGGTGCGGATGCGGATATACCCTCCCCTCTGCCCACCCACTCCCCTCCCCTCCCCCTCCCCACCCTCTCCCCCTCCCCTCTCCCCTTTCCCCTCCCCTCCCCTCCCCTTTCCCCTCACCTCCCCCTCCCCTTTCCCCTCCCCTCCCCCTCCCCTCCCCTCCCCTTTCCCCACCCCTGCGGATGCGGATGCGGATGCGGATGCGGATGCGGATGCGGATATACCCTCCCCACTGCCCACCCACTCCCCTACCCTCCCCCTCCCCCTCCCCACCCACTCCCCTCCCCCACTCCCCCACTCCCCCACTCCCCCACTCCCTTTCCCCTCTCCCCTTTCCCCTTTACCCTCCCCTGCGGATGTGGGAGGATGCGGATGCGGATGCGGATGCGGATGCGGATGCGGATATACCCTCCCCACTGCCCACCCACTCCCCTCCCCTCCCCTCCCCCTCCCCACCCACTCCCCTCCCACCCACTCCCCTCCCACCCACTCCCCTCCCACCCACTCCCCTTCCCCTCTCCCCTTTCCCCTCCCCTCCCCCTCCCCTTTCCCCTCCCCAGCGGATGCGGGCGGATGCAGGAGGATGCGGATGCGGATGCGGATGCGGATGCGGATGCGGATGCGGATATACCCTCCCCACTGCCCACCCACTCCCCTACCCTACCCCTCCCCCTCCCCACCCACTCCCCTACCCTCCCCCTCCCCACCCACTCCCCTCCCACCCACTCCCCTTCCCCTCTCCCTTTCCCCTCCCCTCCCCCTCCCCTTTCCCCTCCCCTGCGGATGCGTGCGGATGCGGGAGGATGCGGGAGGATGCGGATACGGATGCGGATACGGATGCGGATGCGGATGCGGATGCGGATGCGGATATACCCTCCCCACTGCCCACCCACTCCCCTACCCTCCCCCTCCCCACCCACTCCCCTCCCACCCACTCCCCCTCCCCACCCACTCCCCTCCCCCACTCCCCCACTACCTTTCCCCTCTCTCCTTTCCCCTTTACCCTCCCCTGCGGATGCGGGAGGATGCGGATGCGGATATACCCTCCCCACTGCCCACCCACTCCCCTCCCCTCCCCCTCCCCACCCACTCCCCTCCCCTCTCCCCTTTCCCCTCACCTCCCCCTCCCCTTTCCCCTCCCCTCCCCCTCCCCTTTCCACACCCCTGCGGATGCGTGCGGATGCGGGCGGATGCGGGAGGATGCGGATGCGGATGCGGATGCGGATATACCCTCCCCACTGCCCACCCACTCCCCTACCCTCCCCCTCCCCCTCCCCACCCACTCCCCTCCCCCACTCCCCCACTCCCTTTACCCTCTCCCCTTTCCCCTTTACCCTCCCCTGCGGATGTGGGAGGATGCGGATGCGGATGCGGGAGGATGCGGATGCGGATGCGGATGCGGATATACCCTCCCCACTGCCCACCCACTCCCCTCCCACCCACTCCCCCTCCCCACCCACTCCCCTCCCCCAATCCCCCACTCCCCCACTCCCTTTCCCCTCTCCCCTTTCCCCTTTACCCTCCCCTGCGGATGCGGATGCGGATGCGGATATACCCTCCCCACTGCCCACCCACTCCCCTCCCCTTCCCCTACCCACCCACTCCCCTCCCACCCACCCCCCTCCCCTCTCCCATTTCACCTCCCCTCCCCCTCCCCTTTCCCCTCCCCTTTCCCCTCCCCTTTCCCCTCCCCTCCCCCTCCCCTTTCCCCTCCCCTGCGGATGCGTGCGGATGCGGGAGGATGCGGATGCGGATGCGGATGCGGATGCGGATGCGGATATACCCTCCCCACTGCCCACCCACTCCCCTCCCCTCCCCCTCCCCTCCCCCACCCACTCCCCTCCCACCCACTCCCCTCCCACCCACTCCCCTCCCACCCACTCCCCCTCCCCTCTCCCCTTTCCCCTCCCCTCCCCCTCCCCTTTCCCCTCCCCTCCCCCTCCCCTTTCCCCTCCCCAGCGGATGCGGGCGGATGCGGGAGGATGCGGATGCGGATGCGGATGCGGATGCGGATGCGGATATACCCCTCCCCACTGCCCACCCACTCCCCTACCCTACCCCTCCCCCTCCCCACCCACTCCCCTACCCTCCCCCTCCCCACCCACTCCCCTCCCACCCACTCCCCTTCCCCTCTCCCCTTTCCCCTCCCCTCCCCCTCCCCTTTCCCCTCCCCAGCGGATGCGTGCGGATGCGGGAGGATGCGGGAGGATGCGGATGCGGATGCGGATGCGGATGCGGATGCGGATGCGGATGCGGATGCGGATATACCCTCCCCCACTGCCCACCCACTCCCCTACCCTCCCCCTCCCCACCCACTCCCCTCCCACCCACTCCCCCTCCCCACCCACTACCCTCCCCCACTCCCCCACTACCTTTCCCCTCTCTCCTTTCCCCTTTACCCTCCCCTGCGGATGCGGGAGGATGCGGATGCGGATATACCCTCCCCACTGCCCACCCACTCCCCTCCCCTCCCACTCCCCACCCACTCCCCTCCCCTCTCCCCTTTCCCCTCCCCTCCCCCTCCCCTTTCCCCTCACCTCCCCCTCCCCTTTCCCCTCCCCTCCCCCTCCCCTTTCCACACCCCTGCGGATGCGGGCGGATGCGGGCGGATGCGGGAGGATGCGGATGCGGATGCGGATGCGGATATACCCTCCCCACTGCCCACCCACTCCCCTACCCTCCCCCCTCCCCCTCCCCACCCACTCCCCTCCCCCACTCCCCCACTCCCTTTACCCTCTCCCCTTTCCCCTTTACCCTCCCCTGCGGATGTGGGAGGATGCGGATGCGGATGCGGGAGGATGCGGATGCGGATGCGGATGCGGATATACCCTCCCCACTGCCCACCCACTCCCCTCCCACCCACTCCCCCTCCCCACCCACTCCCCTCCCCCAATCCCCCACTCCCCCACTCCCTTTCCCCTCTCCCCTTTCCCCTTTACCCTCCCCTGCGGATGCGGATGCGGATGCGGATATACCCTCCCCACTGCCCACCCACTCCCCTCCCCTTCCCCTACCCACCCACTCCCCTCCCACCCACCCCCTCCCCTCTCCCATTTCACCTCCCCTCCCCCTCCCCTTTCCCCTCCCCTTCCCCTCCCCTTTCCCCTCCCCACCCCCTCCCCTTTCCCCACCCCTGCGGATGCGTGCGGATGCGGGAGGATGCGGATGCGGATGCGGATGCGGATGCGGATATACCCTCCCCACTGCCCACCCACTCCCCTACCCTCCCCCTCCCCACCCACTCCCCTCCCACCCACTCCCCCTCCCCACCCACTCCCCCTCCCCACCCACTCCCCCTCCCCTCTCCCCTTTCCCCTCCCCTCCCCCTCCCCTTTCCCCTCACCTCCCCATCCCCTTTCCCCTCCCCTCCCCCTCCCCTCCCCCGCCCCTCCCCCTCCCTTTTCCCCACCCCTGCGGATGCGGGCGGATGCGGGAGGATGCGGATGCGGATGCGGATGCGGATGCGGATATACCCTCCCCACTGCCCACCCACTCCCCTACCCTCCCCCTCCCCACCCACTCCCCTCCCCCAATCCCCCCACTCCCTTTCCCCTCTCCCCTTTCCCTTCCCCTCCCCTGCGGATGCGGATGCGGATATACCCTCCCCACTGCCCACCCACTCCCCTCCCCTCCCCCTCCCCACCCACTCCCCTCCCACCCACCACCCTCCCCTCTCCCCTTTCCCCTCCCCCCCCTCCCCTTCCCCTCCCCTGCGGATGCGTGCGGATGCGGGAGGATGCGGATGCGGATATACCGTCCCCACTGCCCACCCACTCCCCTACCCTCCCCCTCCCCACCCACTCCCCTCCCACCCACTCCCCCTCCCCACCCACTCCCCTCCCCCACTCCCTTTCCCCTCACCCCTTTCCCCTTTACCCTCCCCTGCGGATGCGGGAGGATGCGGATGCGGATGCGGATGCGTAATAACTATGACGTAATACCTATGACGTAATACATATGACGTAATGGCTATGACGTAATGGCTATGACGTAAGACCTATGACGTAATGCCTAATACGTAAGACCTATGACGTAAGACCCATGACGTAATACAAATGACGTAATGGCTATGACGTTATACCTATGACTATGACTATAATACGTAAGACCTATGACGTAAGACCCATGACGTAATACAAATGACGTAATGGCTATGACGTTATACCTATGACGTAAGACCCATGACGTAATGGTTATGACGTAAGACCTATGACGTAATACAAATGACGTAATGGCTATGACGTAATGCCTATGACGTAATGCCTATGACGTAAGACCTATGACGTAATACATATGACGTAATGGCTATGACGTAATGGCTATTACGTAATGGCTATGACGTAATGCCTATTACGTAATGGCTATGACGTAATGCCTATGACGTAAGACCTATGACGTAAGACCTATGACGTAATGGCTATGACGTAATGGATATGACGTAAGACCCATGACGTAATGGTTATGACGTAATGCCTATGACGTAATACATATGACGTAATGGCTATGACGTAATGCCTATTACGTAATGGCTATGACGTAATGCCTATTACGTTATGGCTATGACGTAATGCCTATGACGTAATGCCTATGACGTAAGACCTATGACGTAAGACCTATGACGTAATACAAATGACGTAATGGCTATGACATAATACCTATGACGTAAGACCCATGACGTAATGCCTATGACGTAATACATATGACGTAATGGCTATGACGTAATGGCTATGACGTAATGCCTATTACGTAATGGCT